>JAVJGI010000063.1:57340607-57353107 GCA_035590275.1 Ibycter americanus
TCACAGCCAAAACACAGCACAGCACCAACTACTAAGAAGAAAATTAACTCCATCCCAGCTGAAACCACGACATATGTCAACAGGAACACATTGTATTCTGCCTGTTTCTGCAATCTAAATAGTGGGAAATCGGGAAATCCTGATGCTTTTCCTTCATGAATTGTTCTAAGCTTATGTACCCGTTGAGCTATAGTATTTTTTGTAATTGAAACGCGAAATTTGGATTATAAAATGTGCTGATTTCATACTGCTTGACATACTGTTTGCTTGCTCATTTTATAATGCTTCTCTCAAGCAGGGGGAATCTGCAGGTACATTTACAGTCAATAGCTGTTCTTGTGAGGTAAGCTGCAATGATGACGACATTTTCCCTTCATCAGAAGAGGATGCACCACAGAACATTCCAGTCATCTGGAAGTCTTTGAAACATAATTCTTTGGATTTTGGTGAGTCTTGCACAGCTTTCATTAGAGAAATAATATTGAATATTTCATGCCATGGTGGAGTACACTGTTAATTACTATAAGAACACTCCTGAAAAGAATGTTCGTGACCTTAAATAACCAGTCTAAAAAAAAAAAAAGAGAGATCCTACTACAGCGCAGCTTTCTGATAGGAATCAATAGATCTGTAGTAATGAAGCATTTCAAGTTATTCTACAGAAGGAGCCAAAACCCATTTCTGTCTTCCATTCTTTCTGTCTTCTGTTCTTTCTCTCTTTCTTTCAGAAAAAACACATTAATGTGTTCTGTTTGCCTGAATGAAATTACTATAATATAATAATTTGAGTAGAGGGATAGAGTTTTATTTAAAAGTTCTAACCATACCTGTACCCATACTCTGCTGCTTTTAAATTGAAGATGGAAAAGCAAACTCTAAAGTGAAGTACAAAATGCAACCATTCAACTTGCTTACATAGTGTATGAGTCTGTCCCCACCCAAGCAACCTTGGGGTGATGTGCATGATCAAGTTTAGCAGCTTAGCAAGTTACTGTGTCTTAGGTGAGCTGCAGTAACTATCATCTGCCTGATATTACCACTGCCTGAAAAGTGTGGTGATTAATGCAAGATAAACTTTGAAGTACCACAGCATCCCTGTTACCCTACATCCAAAGATTAGTAAACTTTTCCTGAGAACTATGTTTCATAGTGTAACAGTGTTTGATATTGAATGGTATTTAGGTTCTTGAATATGGATAAGTGCCTGGTGGGATGTTAAAAAATGTCTAAACATGTTATGCATTTGCTAAGATGATCAGAACCAGGTTAAACACCTAACTTCCATTAAAAGTTGGCATGTGAGTTTGAAAATCTGTTCCTGTGTCACTTAGAGACTTTTCAAAATTTTAGCTTTTCAGTGTCATGTTTCATGCCAAGTCTGTATCAAAACAGGTAGAGAAATTGTAAAAGGTCAGCAAAAATGGGAAGGAGGAGAGAAAGTACTGAAACTCTCAGCTAAATACTACTGCAGGCATATTTTCTGAAGGCAGTGTTGGAGAAGGACTTGTCAAGTAGCATTTGGAAGCTTTGTTACCAGCACATTTACTTTTTAAGTTTTTGGTGTATATCTGTTTATCTGTAAATGTTTTTTCAAGATGTTTTTACAGTTTATGATTTAAACAATTTAAAATATATTCTAGATTACTCTGAAATTTTTCATAACTATAATCATAGTGCTGTTCTTCATTTCCCATAGCTAAGACATTTGGAAGTTCAGGAAAATCCCCGAGTGGTTACCAGTGGTTTTCAGGTATCACTGCCCACTTCCATCCATCAAAAGGCAAAAATGCTCAAGAGGCAGCAAGGGAAGCATTTTCTTCTCTCCAAGGTACTTCACTCAGTTAATGCATTATCTGCTCTTAACTATACTGTTTTTAATATGGTATTAAGTAAGAATATGTATTGTCATATGGTCTTATAACTTTAAATGTCATGGTTGTCAGTTTGCCATCTCATTTTGCATTTGATTGGAATCATTGATATTAAGACTGCCAGCTTTAATATTGAACACATCATAATTTGACTGGTTTTTGAAGACCCTAGAAAACCAGAGTAGTGTTCATATCACTGTAACAACACTATTTCCACAGTACTTACTCACTTTATAACTTGCTTTGTATCTTTCTTGCAATATATACTGTGTGTGTGAGTGTGCATGTGTGCTATGGATGCAGTCTACTTGCTAAAGCGTTTTTGTAGCTACCATAATTTTAAATTAAGTTTTCTGGAAAGCTGTTGTATGTTTTGGCATCTAGGATTAGGTCAGTAGCAGTAAATCTCATTTATATTCTTAATGTAAAGGAGAAATTGCCATCTTGGGAATCATGAAATCCAGGTTCCTTACTATCCCACTCCAACATGATACTGACATAAAACAAAAAGACCACATTTTTTGTTTTGTTTTTTTATTATTATTTTTATTTCATTCTAAATTTTAAGTAAAACATGTTTATACAGGCTTCTTTTCATTTATAAAAATGGAAATAATTTTTAGTATCCAAATGGATAGGTTCATATTCTTGTTCATGAATTTGCATGAGGTATTTTCCTATAGAATCTTATTTTTTGCATCTGCAGTTGAATATCCATTGATTGAATATAGGATGATAAAGAAACCCCAGATTTTTTTTCAGAAGCAAAGAAGTTATACTTTGTAGAAGGTGATTAAACTAGTTTTTGATTGCTTGGAAATCAACAAGGTGCATGTGATCAGACTTCTAGCAAAAGATGATAGTATTTAGTGTAAATCTTCTGGGCATAATCTGTAAATTGAAGCAAAAGTTGTGTAATGTTTTATTTTGTTCTCATTATACTTGAATGGAAATCTGCCAGTACAAACATCATGTATTTTTGCCTTAGCATCTGTCAAAAAATATTGTGTCTCTGACTAGTACAGTAGCCTATTGCTTTCAGCAAATTACTTGCATTAGATGTATTACAGTTAAAAAAATGGTAATTTTCTGATCCTTGATAGAAAATGTTAGTTCTCGCATTTCCTTTTGGTTTTCTTTTTTTGGAAGTGGGTGTGGAAGACTGAATGACTGAAGATTCTGTCATGGCAAAAGAAACTGTTTCTGAAAATTTAACTGATCTGCAAATATGCACAAGGCTTTTTCTAAACTCAGTCTTGCAATCTCTACCGCAGTTTGGTTTTCAGTGCTGTGAGAATGGAATAAGCACAATCCTTTTAACCTCTTTGCTGGGTTAACTGCTTTAATCACCTCTAAAGAGGATAAGTGCTGCCAAAAAGGTTCAGAAATGGAAATTTATTACTAGACATTATGAAACATGGTTCTTCTGTAAAATGAATGGAATTCTCCTTGAAGCCAGGAACAGGAGGGAATGCAGTACCTTACTGTTTACATTTATTTTCTTGAACTGTTTTGTTAAACTTTTCCTTAGATATGATTGGAACGTGACAAAGATTTCAGTGCTTTGTGTATAAAGCAGCTCTGGTGCAGCTGTACCATGGCAAAGTTCCATAGGCTTGAAGGGAACTACATAGATTTTTATTATTACGTGAAAATTTAGCCTAAAATGCTTCTTCTTTTAGACAGTTTGGATACTCTTTTGTGGCACTCGGCCTAAGGATCCTGGGTAACCCATTTAAAAAAACCCTAAGCTGTACTTTGGCCAATGGTATCTTTTGGGGCAGTTCTTTTAGGCAGTTCTGCCTAAGTAAGGGTGAGTCTCACCTGATCATCTATTATAAATTGTTAGGAACAGTGAATGGCTTGAAATTCAACAGAAAGGCTGTATGGTTTCCTTGTGCATCCTGGAGATGTGCTGTGTAAGGGTCCCCTCCTTGGTAAACAGAACTTGTCAGGAAACCAAGTGGTGGGGTCAGTAACCGGTTCATCATTTATTTTATGCCTTTCTACTAGATAGAGTGCTTTGGGAGGTCAATTTTATTCTGCTTACAAGCCAGGGAGAAATTATTTCCCGTCATTTCTCTAATTCATGCAGAGGAAAAGAGGATTGTACTTTTACTTTAAGATTTTTTAAAATAAAGCTAGAAATTACAAATTTATCCAAATCTTTTTGCCTTAAACTTGCTCTAATACTGTTACATGTCCACAAATTAGTTTGTTGGCTAATGCATCTTAAATTTAGACCTGGAGGGGAGCTGGGTCAGTTTGGAGCGTGGGTGTTTTTCCCTCCAGTATTCCATGCAGTGCTGCAGAATTTTTCACTGCAGGCCAAATGTCTTTCTTCTTGACTTAAATGCTGACTGGAAATTTGAAAAATGGCCTTGTTTCCTCCTTGACTGATGTCATAGCAGCTGGTAGTGACCTAGTGATTGCTATCAGGCACATTCAAATACATTTATATCTCTGGACAGTATTATCATTGTGTACTAATTTCTCAGCTGATATTTCTTGAGATGTATCTTAACTTCATAGAGTTCTGTGTCAATTGCTATATAATGTCACATCACTTAGCGCATCCTTCCTTTTCTGCCAGTGGGAATTCCCCTCTTCAGATTGCCAACAGTAGTGGCAGTATGACTAAGTAAAGCTGAGACATCTGGAGCAAAATTCAGTATTGGTGTGACCAAATTAACCTTTATGGAAGTGTGCCAGCTCCTGAACTGTCTTTAAAAGCACAGAAAAGTTTTACACAGAAAGTATTTGTTTCTCGCTAAGGCAACAGCCAACAGAGAATGTCTTTATACTCTTGCGCTTCTCCACTGGAAAACAAATACATAGGTATATACAGGTACAGACTATTAAAGGACAAGATCCCCAAAGTTACATTGAGAAGGGCTTTACATAGCTCATTTAAGTAAGGTCACATGAGACTGTTATTATAAATGTTCTGTATTCAGAGATTTTGTCTTCATTTAGTTTCTATTGCTTACGAGTTATAAAGGTCCACACTGCAGAGCTGAGTCACATATCTTGTTATGGTATTGACTATGTAAAAGTAATATATTCTCCTTAAGTGTTATGACTGGAATCTTCTGTGCATACACATTCAGATGATCTTGACTTCCCAGTATCTTTTCTTTAACTGTCTGCTTGAACTTTCCTTTGCTCTCATCTTTCCTTCATTTCTCCTGTGGCCACTTCTGTTTCCTATTGTCTGTCTTGCCATTTATAACTCTTTGTTTATGCGGAGATTATTATTGCAGTGAGGGTTTTTAAAAACAGCTTAGACAAGCATCCCTCTGGAATAGCATATAAATATTTGATCTTTTCTTTGAAGAGGGTGATGCACTAAAGAACCTCTTATTGTCCCTTCCAGTTCTGTACTTTTGTGATTCAAAGTCCTTTAAAGATTACTAGCTGTCATAGACTGAAAATAAAAAAATATGAGATAATAAAACTTATGGATACAAGGAGTTTGGACTATAACGCATCTACATGCATTAATGCATGATATGTTTTCTTGGGGCAAGAATTCACTACTGCTCAGGGTGGATAAAATTTATTTGTATTCTGTTTCTGTATATTTGGAAAACTAACATGAGAAAGAATTTCAGGAAAAAAATAGGTATTATATGGGGAAAGGTAGTATGTTGCAAAGCCTTCAGCCATGTTTAGACAACTGTTAGGTTATTACACATTGGTCTTGCTAAACAAAATGAGGATGCCTATGCTGTCTTCTACACACATTTAAAATACTCTGTCTCTAACAGTTGTATTATTTTTATTCTGCAGCTAATATGACTTCAGAGGGATTGAAACTGAAGGATATTATTTTGGTTCATCTGTATATGAAGAGCATGAAAGATTTCAATGTTATAAATTCTGTGTATGTGGCAGAATTTGATTTGTGTCCACCAGCAAGGTAGGATTAGACTACTGCTATAGTATATTTATGATACACTGTAATATACTGAATTATTGCTACCATACTTATAAAGCTTTTGTCCAAATGTTTGTGCCTTACAGACTTCAAAGTAGACTTGTGCTGCCTTTTGGAGTAATCACATCAGGGCTGCCCAACTCAAAAACACTGGGGTTGGAAATTCTTGTCTTAATATATACCATAAAGTTTATAAATGCCCCCCCTATATGGACTTACAGAAGAATAATACATTTTTTGCAAGTCTCAATTCTTCTCTGTGACTAGACTGAACTGACAACTCCTTTGTACTGGTGGGATTTTATATGCTTTTCTTGTTTGTTTGTCTCCCTTGACCTGCTGGCAATGCTCCTCTGAATGCAGCCCAAGATACTATCAGCCCTCTTTGCCACAAGGGCACATTGCCGGCTCATGTTCAACTTGGTGTCTATCAAAAACCTTCAGGTTCTTCCCTGCAAAGCTGCTTTTGAGCCATTGGCCCCCAGAATATACTGGACTGTGGGCTTGTTCCTTCCCAGGTGCAGGACTTTCAACTTGTCCTTGTTGAACTTCATGAAATTCCTGTGTGCCTGTTTCTCCAGCCTGTTTCTCCAGCCTGTTTCTCCAGCCTGTCAAAATTTGTTTAGATAACACCAGAAAACTCTGGTGTATCAGCCATTCCTCCCATTTTTCTATCATCTTCAAACTCATCAAGGGTACACTCTGCCCTATCATCCAGATTATTAATAAAGATATTGAACAGGACTGGAGCCAGTATAGAGTCCTGGGGTACACTGCTACTTACTGGCCACCTGCAAGACTTTGTGCCACTTATCTCCACACTCTGAGCCTGGCTGTTCAGCCAGTTTTCAGTCTACCTCACTGTCTGCTCATCCAGCCCATAAATCAACAGCTTCTCTATGAGGATGTCATAAGAGACAGTGTCAAAAGCCTTACTGAAGCCTTATACTATCAATGATGATGAAATCTTCCTAAAAGTGATGAGGTTTGGAACCTTCTAGGTCCTTGTGACAAACCTTCACCTTGTTCTGTTTGTTTTGTTAAATACAAAAGCAAAATTGTTAACTGAGGAGATGCCTGAGATGCACATCATGAGATACTGGGAGCTATTTCAAGACAGTACCAATATATGCTTACTCTGCTCCTTTTCTTCCCCTGCTTATATGCGCTTGGCTGTGGTTGAAGATGGATACTGGACTGGGTGGATCTTTGGCTTGATCCAATGTGGTGGTTGTTAATGTATTGTGTTTCCATCAGATAATGATCTTGGGTAGCTTAGCTGCACTTATGTATACAGTAAGAATGCAAGTATGAAAAGACACTATTTCAGACTTCTGAATACACTGATGCTAACACTTTCATTCATAGATCCCCAGGTGGTAGGTAAGTTTTTAATTTCTGTGGTACAGAATCGTCAACATTGCCTCCAAGTCCGCCTCTGACATAATGAAAGAGTTTGGTGGTCTTGTTAGGCAGTGTGTGATTCCTGTATTATTTGGGTGTGTTGGGTTTTTTTTCCATTGGAAATTGGATTACAAGCACCTAGCCCATTAAATTTTTGTTCTGTTTTTTTAAAAGTTGTGTTTAAAACTAGTTTTCCATCTGTAAATTCTTTATTGCCTTTGTCAAAAGGGCTTATTTCTTATTACAGTAATTTATGTTCTTAAGCGTCTGAGATAATATGCTAAGTATGCAGAGCTGCTATAGCTTGAAAAATTCAACTTGGATCATAGGTTAATACAGGTTGGAAGGGACCTCTGGAGGTCATCTAGACCAATCCCCTGTTCAAAGCAGGGTCAGCTGTGAGGTCTGGTTAGCAGTTTTCTAACGTAAAATACTATATTCTCTACTCTTATTACCAAATACGAAGTGTAGTATAGGCATGTGAATTTTAAATATGGCATGACAAATAGTTAAAAGACATTGTTAAGCTAATGTGTATCATCATAGATTCACATTCTCCTACACTGGCTGGGTGTCAGAAGAGACGAAAAGAGAGGAGGAGGAGGCTTCTTCAAGGTGCTGATTGTAGGCCAGGATTAATAAATCACAGAGAGATGGACTGTTGATTGTCTGTGCCTTCAGAGGAGGGATCTAGTCCCAGCTATAAACTGCACAAAATGAATATCCGCTCCTATATATCTTAAGTTCTCTTTATGACACTTAACTTCTCCTGATTTAGCTTCCTTCATTTCTCATGTTGCTGCATGTTTTAAGCCTCCACATTTGCATAGCCAGCCACATAGTCTTCCATCACTAAAATAACAGGTAGAAAGATTAGAAAGTTGCAGGAAAATGGCTTTTTATGATTATTTTTATGGAACAAACAGATTTATGTTGCATTTTGTCCACAAGAAAAATTATACAGCAGTTTGCATGGCTGCATCATTGCATTATGCACAGAGACCTGGTTGTGGGAGTTCTCACAAGCAATATGCTGGAAGCACTGACTTGGGGTGTGGATCTGCACTAAATTTGCAAAATTGTCTTGAAAATTTACCAGCCCAAGCAGAAAATCCATTCATCCATGCTTATGATGATAGTAATGAGGAAAAAATACTGTATTTGCATGTGGGAGGAGAGGAGAAAAATAGTTTTCTTGGAAGAAATAAGCAAGATGAGAAGAATTTTGTAAGGTTATGTTATATGATATGTAAAGAGAACAAGTAATTTTTTGTTGGATTCCTGCTGGGAGCTAAATGACTTTTTTATGCATGGACTGCAAATTTAATTATTTTTCAGGCTTTGAAATGTTGGTTTCACACACACACACCCTGATTTTTCACTGGCCACATGCAACAGACTTTCCATCTATCTGTCCATCCAGGCACTCCGCCTTGTTCGGAGCAAACAAAAGCAAATTTTTTTAAATAATGCTTAAGTAGGTTTTCAATCTTGTCATAAGTGTGTGTCTGTCATGCAACTTGAAGTGTAACGGAAAAATATCCTCAGTATTGCATGATAATACATGTGAAGGATGTAAAGGAACAATAAGCTGCTGCTTTTTAGAAACCTGAACCTCTAGTCCAACCATTCAAAGGAGATTCAGTGAAAATGTGTGGAGGTAAGAAGACGGCAATGATACGCTCAGTCTGAAGGCTGCTTAGCATAACTTATCTGGCATTTCCAGAGTTGTGTGGTCAAGGTTTTTTTAATACAAGAATGCATGTAATCTTAATAAAGTAATACATATCATAAAAATAACCAAATGGAAATGAGCCACTGGTTATGATGCTAGTTACTCCTTGGTAATGGAAATTATCTTGCTGGAAGTCTGAGGGTGATCATTATTTGCAGAGGGGATAACAGTGTCGGTACTAGCAGGTTATTGCGATACCATAGCTTTTGTTTTATGTTTCTGACAAGATTTCGTAACACAGTAGCCAAATGAAAAACCCATGGAAGATAAATACTGAAAGTTGGTGCAAGCAAATTTTCTGATTCAAAAAAATAATTGTCTTGTGTTTTCAGAGTATGTGTGGAAACCCTGTTACCTGATGGAGTACTGTTTTGCATTGACTGCCTTGCACATAAGTATGACATTGCAATGGATGATGTGTTACGTGATGAAAAACTGGTTATGCATGTACAGAGCATTTCCCACTGGGCACCTGCTAACATAGGACCTTACAGTCAGTCCATCAAGGTAGGGAATCTTTG
This sequence comes from Ibycter americanus, assembly GCA_035590275.1. NCBI lineage: Eukaryota > Metazoa > Chordata > Aves > Falconiformes > Falconidae > Ibycter > Ibycter americanus. Next base: position 57,350,079 of record JAVJGI010000063.1, read on the forward strand.
TTACTTCATGTGAACTATACGTCAGTTTACTGAAATGGGTACAGTTATAGTGTCTCCTCTCCCATCTGAATATGCAAAAGAAAATGTGTTTTAAAAAAAAATTTAAAATTAACATTTTGAATGTATATTTTTAAAACTTATGGACGAAACAAAAACTTAACCCTTATGAGCCTTTCATTTTGTGATATGACAGGTTAAACTATTCTTTGCAGAGAATCTCAAGAACAACCTACTGTTGTTGTATACTATAATTAGACCCAAAAATTGTGTCGCGTTTTTATACACTTTTATAATCTGCCTAGCATATAAACACAATTTAGGAACATCTGAGGATATCTGAAATTTGTTTGTTTAAAGCAAGCAAGTTCAAACATTTTTATAGGTAAGTCAATCCTAAAATGCTTATTTAATGAAATCCCTCTCGACACTTTTGGTACTCCTTAACCATTTAAAAGTACAGCAAGGTTGCAGAACTGTTCTTTTTTTCAAATTAATAACAAACTGAGTAGAATATTACATACTATTTAAAGGTATGAAAAGGAGGCAGTAAAGTATCATGGAAAAGTGACCAAAAATTTGAGTAAAAAGCTTTTTTCCTAATATGGTAACTCTTGCCCAGCTAGTACCATTCTGACAGCTGATGCAGTGTCTCACCTTTTCTGTTGCAACAAATGTATATATCCCTTTCTTACCAGTCACTCTTTTGTAAAACATTGTCCAGTCCAAATTATGGTTGTGCAAACCAATTTAAGTAACATGTTATGGCATCTGTTTCAAATTTCCTGAAATGTCTTTCAGCCTGCAAACCCACCTATTATCATGGCCATGGAATTGTACTTTGTTTTGTCTTTGTACCGTTTTACACAAAATTTCAGGAATGGTATTTTGCTTCAGAAGCTCATGTGGAATTTGTTTCATTTGCAGGAGGAAGTGTTAGTAGATAACTACTGTATTAATCTTGTGGTTATAGCAGGGTGGGTTTTCATCATCTGTGTATATCCATTTTTCTTGAGAAAGCAGAAAGTTGGTTTATTAAACTTTTTTCCATTCAGTCTTATACCTCGACAGTCATAGTTGTATCGCAACATGCATAGTCCTGCGAAGATAAAATTTAATAAGCTTTGCACCTTTGTATTTGGAGAAACTTCTTTGATATATCATTGCAACTAACCTTATTACTGTCCTTGAGCTGGCATATGCTCAGAAAAAGGTGTGAACTAAAAATTGCTTTAGTAACCCAATGAACAGCCCCATGCTGCAAACAGACCGTAAGCAGGTGCTGCCAGTCTCTTGAATCTGCTGGTGGTATGGGACAGTCAGCATAGCCAAGGAAAGGCTCATTTCTCTTCGACAATAGTGTAACCAGTAATGCTTGTCAGCATTTTAAACATTAAGGAAAACTTTCCACTGTTCTTTGGTTTGGGGTTTTTTTTTGCCTTATTTCTGAGTATCAATATTTAACATTATCCAAGTTTTATCTAGCTAAGAATGTTTGACTTTTTGGTGACGTATTTCTATTCTACAAAGCTTGATCCAGTAAACATCAAAAGAATATTTTTTTTTATTTCAGTAAATGTGTTTTATCTTTAAATATTTTTTCTTTCTAAAATAGCATAGAAAAGATACAACCTATATAACTTTTTCATAAGAATACATCATAGAGGAATGCATAAGTGCATAAACAAAGTATTTGCCTTTAAAAATTTATTAATGGAAGATATGGATCTCGTATGTTCTTAAACATGGATTTTCCAAAATTAAAATCTTTTTTAGGTGGGTTTTCAGAACTTCCTCGGACTATGTGTGGGCAGTTATTAAGCTCTTAAGCAGAAGTAAAGCATTTTAGTATGTTTTAGGAATAGAATATATTTTTCCAGAATGAATAAGGAATAAAGGTGGCTTTTTTAATTTTTATAGTCAACAAAAATGATCTGAAATTATAATCATATAATGATGAAATGTTGATCAGTTTTGTATATTTGAGGAACAGAAGCTTAATGATCTTAAAAAGTACCTGGATATTACCCTTACTGTGTATCTGTAGATTTTGTTTGTCATTTGCTTGACAACAATTGGACAATTAAATTGTTCTCTTTTCAGTCCAATGTGAAGTTTTGTGGACACTGGGGAATCATCATGTATTTTAGCACAGTGTTTTTGCTCAGTTCAGAATAGGCCAAGGACTGTAACATTCAGGGTATTTCAAGTTGGGATTGATGTGCACTGGCATGTAAGAGCGGAGCTGGCAGCGGAAAGGTGTAGGTAGTTCATGCAAACTATGGAATTCACACTTCAGGCTTAACAAACCACTCAGCAGAGCATCACTTAAGTTCTGTAGGGACCCTTGCTGCATCCTGCCAACAGGTGCTATAAGGACAAAAAGTAAAAATTTGAAATTTACCATGAGAATGTCCTGACTTCAGTCTGATAGACACCAAACAACAGTGGCAGAATGAAATTAGGATTTTCAAAGTATTTATAGCAAAATCAAACATTCTTCCTCTTTTGGGAGTAACATTCTCTTTTGTGATTAGCATTCTTTACAAACAACTGCAGTGTTTCTACTTGTAAGTAGACTTAAACTGTTGTAAGATACAATATGACTGACTGTCTTGTAATTAATAAAAACCTGAGATCATTTAATATCTTTTTCTTGGTCCATCTGTTTCACTGGTGCAGAAACCTCTGCCAATCTTAATGTCTATGTCAGTAACTGGAATGTAAGCTGTGTCAGAGTTATTGTGAAGTCTATATACTGTTGATGTCAGTAATGTATAACATGTTCTAATTATGTCCTTCTAATAGTAGTACCACAGACTGTCTAGTCTTGGAATATGATGCATGGTTTGACTTTCTCCAGATTTTTGTTCCACAGTGGGCACCAGCCCAATTTGTGCTGATCATTGGTAGTAGCTTGGTAATTTTACTAAAGGTACTTCATATTTTTACTTCTCACTGTTGTTTATCAGATTATTATTTTATTCTCATGTTTTAATTCTATTTTAACAGTGTATTAGAGGGTTTGTCAA
>JAVJGI010000063.1:57358107-57399660 GCA_035590275.1 Ibycter americanus
GTAGATCTCTGAGAATTGTTGTAGTTGCTTAACAGCGAATAACCTTTTTTAAATAATCTCAAAGAGCATTTTCCCATACCTAAGAGAAAGAGGACTTAATATTTTTGTGGTTTGGACTCCAGCCTTCTTCTGACAGCTCTCAAGCCTTATATGCTCAGCATAGATAACCTTATGTTTACTGATAAACCAAACTATTTTTCAATATTCCAATAAAGCTTTAAGCCTGTGTTTGCAGCTTAATTGTTGGCAGATATAAATACTTTCCTGATAATGACACGTATGAAGGCTGGTGGCCTGCCGTTTAGCAGTCTTACGGAAATTTGTTGGTTTTGTACTAAGTCTATGAGCAGTTATATGTGAATTTACCTCTGTATGTGGGAGGAATCCCATTGAGTTCTGCTTATATAGTTAAATTCTATGTATAAGAGGTGAAAAGCTTGTAATATCGATATTAGTAGAAAACCTGCCTGAGATTTAGTAATGAAGGTGAATTGCAAGTTGCTTGATTACTATGAGCAGCCCATTTCAGGTAACTATTTGTTCCTTTGATTTGATATGAATATCATACTTTCCAAACAACTGAACATGTGCAATGCATGACTGAGTATGTGCTGGCAGTCATATTTCCAATTCTCCTAAGCATTGCCTTGATTTTTCCAGGCATAATCCCTTGGTATCTGAAAGGGTTTGTCTAAATTAAAATGTGTATTTTCCTATTTAGCTTTTTTATGAACAACCTTGGTTTTTCTCATCTAGCCCCCATCAAGTCCAAAGGAATGCTTCATGTTTTTGAACATTGCTTAGTGTGAAAAGGGAGATCCCCTTTTCAGATCAAAGGGCACATAGAGTAAGTAGTCTTCCAAGTCATACCAAGCCAATGCCAAGACAAAATCTTCAGCATCATGTTTTGAGGTCCAACTGAATCTCTTCAGCAACCTATGATGTCAGTGTTATGCTGATCCTAGTGATATGCTAACCTTGGTGACATGCTCATTCTAGTACCTTCTACCCAAATGAAAATCTTTAACATGACATCAGCAATATAGCAGAAGCTTCAGCTCTTAGTGTATTTTGAACACTGTTATAAACTTTGGACCAGCAAATAACCAAGAATTTTCTTTCACAATGTACCAAGAAGGGAACATTGTAATTTAAACCTATAAACCTCACTGCTATCTGCTTGCTGATCCCAGTGTTGCAAGAGAGTCCATCCCCTGTATTATATGTTCTGTATTTCTACTCCCCTAAGAAGCTTTCCTTCCTAGGCTCTTTAAGGAGGGCTGATGCCGAAGATTGGTCTGAAATTTTGCTTTAAGGTCAAAAGAATAAAAAGGGAAGCAACTGTGTAAGAAATAATCATAGCAATATCTAATCCCAATCTTATTCTACAACATTGTAATCTTAAATAAGCTGACCAATTCTGTCTTTGGCAGAGACCACTGTTTCTGATATATGAAATACCGGAATAATTATCATTAAGCAGAGAATGAGAGGATTTTTTTTACACTACATTCTTAAAAAATATGTTTTGAAGCCATTCCCAGTGCTATTGCTTCATAGGAAAAATGCCAGAAGATCACCAATATCATCAAAAACATAGGATTAAAAATGTTATAATAGACAAAATCACACCTTCAACTGTTATACTGATTGTCTTAGAAAAAGATTTAGCTTTGTAATAACCAGCAGTAAATACCACATTCAGAAACTGTGACTGAGGCAAGTGCTTTAGAATCCCTAAGATTCAACATCCAAGTAGCGATTCAGCCAGAAAAAACAAAAGGCACAGTTGTAGTAAGCATAAACCATGAGGACTGTATAAATGAGGCTGACACTAATGTCAAAAGCTCCCAAAGAGAGAGTCCAGAGAGATCATTATTTCACTTCCTTTTGAGACTGAAGAAAAGAATTCACTCTGACTTGCAGCTCCTTCTCTTCATATCTTACCTTTTGAATTATTTGCCAGCTCTCCTGGATCCACAAACAAGGGAACCTGTGCAGGTCTATTTCTATAGGCTCCATCTACTACTACTACTACTACATCCTTGAAATGCTCACTGAAACCTCAATCCCTTGTTATGCATACAGCAAGCTTTCCACATAGAACGAGACTTTCTCCACAGATTCCTTACAGAAAGAGCCTCTTGACCAACAGCCTCATAGTGTTCTGCAGTACCTCTAGTCTGTAAGTCACTTCATGATGGTATCCCCTTGAAGGTTTACAAAAAAAGAACCAGAATTTGAAAAACAGAAATAAACATCTCTATTTCCTCATGAGAACAACTATGCTTTTACTAGTCTCACCTACACTCGATGTTATAAAACAATGAACATGAAAATAGCCCCACAGTAGCTAACTTTCATTGGCTGCCCTGAAAAAGAGATTCTAAATTATTATACTATAATATCATGGCATATCTGATATACACAGATGAAAATTTTGTCTGAACTGGAGACTTGGACTCCTTTGTTGATTTCCACCACAAATTCAGTAATTATGAGCTTTCTGCCAAGCCATCTTTAAAATGGTCCTACACTGACGTTGCTTCCCTAGATGCCATCATCAGTATCAAAACTGTAACCTAAAAACTGCAGTGTGTAGAAAAAACATGACTCCACGTATTCCATAAAACAAGAACCTGTACCAAAGTGTTAAAAAATGTAATATATGGTTAGACCCTTCAGTAAGACATTTGCTCTGAGCTGAACACTTGATATGCTCCTCTCAGTCATCTAAAAGAGGTTTTTAATCAATAGAAACACTCCTGTGAAAAGAGCCACTCAAATACAATATTAGGAATTACTTACTTGAAAGAAAATGCCATTACTGATCCTAAATCCTTAGTTGTCACCCTCCATCCATGGAACTTTTAGAACATCATTACACAGTTACAGCCTATAATGGAAAAAAGATCCTACTTTGAAAATAAATTAAAAAAATCTTCCTCGAAAAATCTTCTCAGAATCACCCATCCTAGTGTTCAAACAGCCCTCTAGCCTTACTGAGTTTATTTGTAGAAGCAAATGCTGTGCAATACCAAATACACTTAATGGATCAAGAGTGTGCCTGAGCATGAAATGGAAAACTTGCCAAGACATGTCTAAAGTAAATAATCCCTACAACAGACCTATTTAACATCTCTGTATTCTATACAAGCACTTCCAGGGTCGTAACATATTTCAAGTGCTTTCATCGTAACTTTGCAAGTGAAACTGAGCCACCAGTGTGCCCCAGATTGAATGGTACAGAAAGTCTGTAGAACAAAAATTATGCAGGTGAGCATTTCTAATAGAACAATCATTCTGTTATCTCTAAGTCCTGATCCTTAAGGGAAACTCACAAAAATATCCTCAGATGAGAATAAGGACTCAAATTTGTAATTCTACTGTAAATTTTTAAAATTGTACTAACAGTACACAGTGGTTTATAGTACACTATAACCTTCCTAACTTCTATATGCTTTAGAGGCTATAACCTGCCTGTCTTTGTGTTTCTCCTAAGTAGCATCTTCTCTTTCTCCCCCTTTACCTTCTCTTCTGAAATTTCCTCTCCTACATGGTTTCCATAGTTCTTATAAAGATAGCACAACTGATGCTTATGTAGTTCTCCTCACCTTGTATTTAGCTTCGAAAGCTGTTGTGTTTCAGACCAATCACCCACATTATTTCCTATCAATATGCCTGTTATTCATACTTTTTTCTGCTTCTTCATGTTCTGCTTCAGTATGTTTTAAGGGAGGGATCCTAATCAGAGTTCAGACATCTTTTCCAGAATTATGTATTCACTATTGGCAAATTTATTTGGGTCCACTACATTATCTTGGCATTTTGGCACCACATATCTTTCCATCCCCCATCTCAGTTTGTTTTCATTTGTGAATTTGATGCGTGAGAGCCTGAGGGTTGAGCTCAGTAACTGAAACATTGTCTCTTTCTCTAGAGGTTTGGGTATGTGATTATTGTGACAGGTTTGAAGTGCTCATGTTCTTTCTCTTTGAATTTTCACTAGGTTAACTGTTTGTGAGCCATGCCATGCCCTAGATAATTCATCCCTAGACATTCTCTAGCGTATACAGAAATAGTGTCTTGGTTCTTTGTGGAGCTGGTATTTCTCCTGACTAGGTTTGCTCAAATTCCACTTGTTAGAACACCTTTTGTTACTGCGTACTTACTGGGACACTCACATGGGCCAGCCCTTCTTTCCTCTTCACTTGTTTCCTACATGTGTCCTTACACTTGTTTGTTCATAATAGAAACTTTCTGCTGTAGTCCAGTTTTATGGTTATACGGGAAGGTATCCAAAACTTACCAAATGTTACAAGACATCAAGTTAGTAATTTCCTCACCTTTAGTTCTCTGCAAAAGTACTCTTCTACTGAGACACCCAGCATCTCCTGATAAGCATAGCTATATTTTTGCCATAGTACTGCAAGTAAGTTCAAGCTGAACTGATGGTGATAAATTAGTGCCCTCCGTATCATTACACACTGAAATAGTATTGAGCCTCAAAAATGTGTCAAACTTCTTTTTTCCAGCCAGCTTTTGATATTCCAATTTTCTGGCATCTGTTTTAAATGTGAAACCTCTTTGCTTTTGGCTGTTTTTAACTGCTGAAACCATAGTCAGTTGAGTTGGGGAATTTAATCTGAAGCACTGTGCTGCGCCTCAGACTGTTTTCCTTCTTGCACTTTCAGTGCAAGTAAACCACATGGGACTTATTCCCTCAGGCAGTGCTAGCAAAGGTGGTTGGATGTCTGGAGAGTGTATGGGTTGTTTCCATGGCTCTTGGTGAGATCATCTACTTTTTAAGGACATAGACTATTAGCTGTTTTCCCACCCTTTCTTTTTGAATCCAAGGGATTGCAAATAATTTTCCTCTTATGTTTTCTGTTGACCAAGCTTTCTTTTACTACTGTAAAACCTTGAAAAAAAATCATTCTTTCAAGACAGCATTATCATCTGCTGTCCATTATTAGAGAGGCACAGCTTTCAGCTCAACTCTAGGTAACGTTTCAGGGATTGAATAAATTTTATCCCTGAGTTCAATTGTACAGTTTCTTACTACAAACTCTGTCAGCCTAACAAAAAAACCACCTTGAAATCCTGTGAGAGAATTCTGTTGCAGAACATTGTCTTAGTAGCTCTTTGTAATGAGACAGGACAACATTTTCAAAACAAGGAAACATCTCTTAGCCAACCCGACTGTTGCATTTTAGGGCAGCTTAAAATGGAAAAGCCAAGCTTACATGTATGCCTGTGCCAAGAGATTTACTTGTCTTAGACTTAAAGAGTCCAGGATTTGATATCTCTGCACCAGAGACCAATTTTTGACATCTCTTTTTTTTTTATTATTGTTATTTTGTTTTGTGTCTGAGGCTAACCAAAGTGTTTTCAAAGGTTTACATGTTTTTCCTCCATGGCTGTTACTGATTTCAAGTTAATTTCTGATTATTTGTCTTCTGTTGTACCTCCAAATAATAGTTGTATTTATATTCTGAGTTTGTGATGACTTACTCATACTGATTCTGACATGTTAATGTATGAAAGCATGTTGTATATGACATTTTGTCATGCATTGCTTCCTGAACCACTTCTCTTTTTCAGTAAGCTTACTGAAATGAAGTTGAGGCTTTTGAAACCTGTGGTTACAATCCAGGCAGGATTCAAAATTAAGAGCTTTGGCTCCAGAGTTCTTGTCAAGTTCATGTTGTATAATTAGGCACCTTTTTAGAGAAAATTACACATTTACTATCTGCTAGGTAAGATTATTTTTCTCCCAGTTACTATACAGTGTTAGTGTGACCTGTTTCTTCTCTTTGCAATTGGAGCTGTATATCAGTGTTTAATTAATTTTCCACTAAATATCCTAAAAACTATTTGTGAAATATTTTATGGTCCTTGGAGATGAAAAGTACTGTGTAAATGCAATATTATTTGTTAATACCAGGCCGAGAAGTTTTTTTATTTTCTGATTTTTTTATATTTGTTTTGCTGTGATTCTTAGCACTTACATTTGGTGAGAAAGGGAATTTTTTTACTGGTATGATATGTTTGTTTTCTTTCTTCCTTTCTTTTTCTTTGCCACTTTATTCCCTCACTTTAGTAATTTGAGAGAGAAAGAGAGTTCTTTTGTAAGAAGCAAGCTTTTTTCCTTAAAGTCACAAGCTTGGTATTATAAGGCATCTGTTACACTGGAATGCATTTTGATTTTTCCAGGCATTTCAAATGAATTGATAGCAAACAGAAGAGAAGTATGTGTACATATATGAGCAGATAGTGAAAATAGTTCCAGTTCAATTAAACATCTTGATTATTAAATATTTCCAATTCTAATATGTTAATATTAGAATTTTGGTTTCAGTTCTCCAGTTTACTTTAAGAATGTTCCTATTTACTGTTAAAGCCTAATTCACTTCTGTGGAAAAGATTTATTATAATTCCGCAGAAGGATGTCTTATTTAATGCATCTAAAAATTCAGTAAAATTTCAGTTTCATGATATTAAGTATTTGTGATGAGGATTATTTTAGCCAGTTGTGTCTGTCATCTAGATATCTGATGGACATTGATTCCTGTGTTTATTGTAATTATTACCAAACGGTCCAGTAACATACGATTAGAACTTGAGTTAGTAAATTTAAAACATTGTTTAATTATGCAGGAAATATTTTATAAATAAGCATCTACAAAAAGAGAGCAATAATCTTGAAGCAAATGTTTACAGTTTATTTAAAAAAGTTATGATAGATGCAAGAAAGGAAGAGAAGTATTACACAAAAGCACAGAACAATGAAAATATCCTTTAAATGTTTGTGTCCTGATCTCTGAAGTTTCCTAGAGATTCTACTGCTTTTTATAAAATATTGCAATAAAGTGTAATGATTTTTTTTTAATGCCCCTGTGATAATACTCTCAATCTTTTTTTTTTTTTTTTTTTATCAAGACTCTTGGTAAAGAAAGGTAGGATAATCTGCAGAGGCATCAATTTTTAAGATAGAATTTTAATGACAATCTGGATCCAAATCTTAAGGATTAACTGGGTTAGCCACATGCTCAACTTTTAATTTAATGTGAATTCCTAGTATATATGCAAAGGGTTAGATGTAACTTGCCTTTGTACGTACTTACTACAGTCCAAAATAATCATTAGATGTAGATAAAATACATTAGATCACTGCTGTCTCCAATTATATTTCTGCTTGGTGTTCCTTATACTGCACCATGGACCTGTAATTGTAGTACAGTGTAAGAATTATTGTAATCCCATCCTTTATACATTACTCCATAAAAAAAATACCAGTACTACTAATTATGTTAAATGCCAACAATTGCTGCTTGTGTTGGACACACAGATGTTGGTAGTATATCCAGTGCTAAATACTCGCAGTAGAGCATACTCATATTGTAGGCAGTGGGATTTTTCTCTTAACTTCAGTGGGTCCAGGAGCTAACAAATGTGCAAGAGGAAAGGAAAGAAATAAAAGGAAAATAGTAAAGAATGAAATTAAGAGGGAGAAGGTTTCAAGGAAACAGACAATAGCAAGATAGATCAGATAGAACTATGTAGACATTCAAAAGGTTAAAGCTGTGGGTTGAAAAGGGAATGTTGGCAAAGGTCGGTTAAGAAGAGGTTAGCTGTAGAATTATAAACAAAAAAAAGAGATGGGGGGGGGCGGGGGGGGAAGAGAGAAACTAAAATGAGTCAGACAGAAAGTAGGCAAAGTGGAGAGAAATGAAGAGAGAGAAGGATATTCATCCTGCTGGAGATAGTTTCTCCTGTCACTCACAGATAAGTATTGCCTCTGGAAAGGTCAGTTCAGGCATTGCCAAATGACAGAAGTGATAGGGGAGAACCACATCAACTGATATAAGGTGAGTAAAATAGGGCTCAAGATGCAATTTTTATCATTGATAGGACAGTGTTTACTTTGACAAATCTCTGAATTCTCCTTTAAAATACGTGGGGAGTTCTGGTGAATATGGCTAACCATTTTTTTTTCCTGCCATTTCTGGAGTCAAAAATTTTTCACACCTAAATGCATGGTATAGCATATTCTCAAGTGGCCAGAATACTGAAGCGTTAGAAAGAAATTGATATTGAAAGAGGTACTGAATACCAGAATTGTACTTTAGAAATTAGGTAATGTAGTTAAAAAATGGTTTATGAAGTCTTAACTTACTTGAAAACTATCCTTTGTAAAATAGATCATCTGTAAAAAAAACACAACGTTGTCTTGTTTCAGTGAAGAAGTTGCTCCTGACTTCAGTACAGAGCCTACAATAGAACTCCCACATCAGGCTTTGCTTTTTACATTTATGCTTCCTTTCATCCTGTAATTGGGTGTTAAGAATTTGGGGTCTGCAGCTTTATATAGGAATTAGTGCTTTGTAATGCTGACAGTAACAACAGGAAAAACAACCGAGTGCCAAGTTATGTATAAAGCTTCAGGATTTCATTTTTGTGGAGGTTAAAGTTCCCATGTATTTTTGATCCAGTAGATGATGGTAATAATTATCTCACGTTGCAGCATTTTCCTTGCATAATTGACAGAATAGGTAGTGAATCCTTTAGACCACTTTGGTTTGCTCTTTTTGTATTTGTTACTAGTCACATGAGGTAATGTTGAATTTATAGTTAATTCCTTTTACTTGAACAAAACTGTTTTACAGGATAATTTCGGATTATATTAACAAATAGAAAGGGCATGACAGAAAGAAAAGAAAGCAGCATGATAAACGTTTTGACCTTCTAGTGAGAAACAGTATGGCATGCATAAAGGACTGCTGCATTAAATGGAGGAGAGGGGAGAAGGAAGTGGGTAATTATTTGTAGCAGTGCTTTTACTGTTGTTGGAATGAGACAGACTAACAGTGGCAGCAGTCATTTTGCTGAATCAAAGTCCATGTTAGTCGCATTATACACTGCCACAAAAGGTTGTTAAGGCTGGTATTAGCATGTACCACTGAGGACATTGGAAGGACTCGACCTGTCACACTAAATCGCCTTCTTGCCCTCAACCATTGAAGTCTCCAGCTCCTCTGACATGTTCTTTCATTAATGGCCTGGCCTTGACAACTGATCCTAATTGCCTCTGAACCGCACTTCATGTATTATTGGTGTCTGCCTGCCCTGGTTCATGTCAACAAGCCGCAGCATGCACAGGGTGTGCCCGGTGCCTTTTGCTGAAATGATGCTCGCATAGTCATTTACCTCTGAGGGTCTGGGTCTCACTGGGAGTGAAGTATAAAGCTAAAGATCCTCCTGTCTCTTCTTAGTAATACTTTAATGTGGATCTGTGCTATGTACTTATTAGGCATGTATGAAGACTCAGTAAAACATCAAGCCAATTATGCAAAATTCCATTAAAGCATAGACTAAATGCAAAATAAAACTTGTCTGCACTGTAGTTACTGAGTGTTTGTTTATTCATTCTGAAAAGCTTATTCAACGAGAAAGTATGGATTACACTTCGTTTTTCATAAATAAAAATTCTGTTCTAATTTAAAGTAATAGTATGAAAGAAAAATGCTATCTTTAATATTGACAGAGTTCCTGTAGATGGAAATGTTCTGACAATAAAATAGGTAGGAAAAGGATCCCATTAGTTGAGATGTAAATTAATGCAAAAGCTATTTAAAAATCTTAATGTTCTCTCCTGTTCAATGAAATAGCTTCATAAATGTTTATTAATATTTCTGGTGTTTTAAAAACATATACATTTCATTTCATAAAGTGATACATTTTTTCTTGATTCCGAACCCTTTTAGTTTTCAGTCTTGCAGATTGCAAAAACTGTGATACATTTTAATTCTCCTTCTTCAGTATGCATTGTATTTTTACCATGAAGTTTTATTTTAAAATCTATAATAACATATCTGCCTGCCCAAAACATTTATATATTTTAAGCATGGCTATGATTTAAAACTTGTATAATTTCTTATAAGATTTTCTATGATTACCTCAGTCATCGAGAGGACTGAATAATTTGAACGAGGAGCCTTTTAAGCATGCAACTTCTACCAGTGATAATAAAAAATAAATCACAGAAGCTCTTTGGTGCTAGGTATCATTTAGCCTAATCTAGACAGTGACATTTGGGCCACTAACAGCATAATCATAGTTATTGCTACAAATTGCTCCATGTTTGAGTTTTAATGTTATAAGTAAATTATGCCACAGGATAAAATATATGCTTCTTTGGGAATTAAACATGTTTATTTCAGCAATGTGGATACGGAATGCTAGGCAGATAGCAAGTTTCTTTCATGTAGTAATACTGCCACCTTCTGAGCTAGTGAAGAATGATTCGGAGCTGTAGCTGGTTTCACTCCTAAGGACTTTCTGAAGAATGTGTTGCTGGCTGGTGGTTTGTTGAGTCCGCAGCATAACCTCCCAAAGTCAAAAGTGCTCGAGACCAGAAATTGTCTGAAACCTATTGCTGAAACCGTTTCAAAATCCAGTCTGGAAGGTAATTTAACTTTTCATGGAGATTTCACTCCTACTGTGAAAGTCTGGCAGACTCAGAAAAAAAAGGCAGAAAAAGTCTATGGGGAAAATTTTGTTAAAAATGCTTTTTGAAAGATGTGCTACCCTTGAAGTCCAGAACCAAAACATCATTCTTATTCTTTATACTCTGTCAAAAGACTCATCTTGAGTTAATTCTGATGCAAGAATTACATAGGAGGAAAGGTTGCCCAGTGGTTTTAGGGCAGAGGTGGCCACAGCTGGGATTAGAAGATGAAGAGGATTGCGAATGTTCTTTCACCATCATTCATTCAGACAACGTGCCCTTCAGCAGAACAGCAAGCCCTTCTGATTTTCTCGAATTAGGAAGATTAGCATGAAGCGCATAATGCGGGATGATGGAATTTGTCATAATTTGCATTGTCCTGGAAAGATTCAGTTTGATAGAGCGATGCATCTCAGAGTTTGTCATGTCCCACGGGCAGGTCATGGAGGAAGCTCGGCAGAAATAATTTCACGATATGTGCATCAGTTGTAAATGCCTCATAACCAATTTGTCAAAAAAGAAAAAAAAGTGGAGGTCAGGAGAGTTGAAGGAGGTGGCCATTTGCCCAAACACACGTGGAAGTTAGATATGGTAACAGTAAATTAGACTTGTGTCATTTTGGAATAAGACATGATTACATGCAATGAATGAACACACTGACTAGGTACTTGACAGGCTACTGGTACAATTTTTGTTTCTACAGTACGTAAAAAAGGTAGACCTTTCACTGTGTTACGAAGTTTATTTATGAAAATTCCTTACAGAAATTATGAGATACAAGAGCTACCAGATCAGTTTTCTGAGCGATTGCTTCTGACCTTGATAATGTTCCCAAACTGCAGATAGAAAAGGATAATCAGCATGTAGTTGACAAAACGGACATGACAGTGTTACTTATATGCTGCGGCATTTCTGGAAACAGGCATGTAGAATTCAGACAGGCAAGGGGAACACACTTATTTACAGTAGCATAGCAAGAAGAAAAGGTCCAATGTCATGAATTGACCATGGTTTATTTATGGACCATCTGACAATGAAGCAACAGTCTTTGATATTTAGAAATCTCTTCTGCCCAAGAACATTATAACTAGGGCTCATAGGTTATGTTATTTATCATTTCAGTATCTGGTTCTACTTGAGGAAGACATTTTGCAATGTCTCCTTTATTTGTCTTTCTTTATACATTTCAAACAACAGATTAATGCCGGTGGTTCAGCAACACTGATCTTTTTTGACAGTTGAGCATTTGCGAGTTGAGGGTCTAATAACAAAATCAAAATAAAAAAGGGAAAAATATAAAAGAAATTGTCACTTTTAAGGACCTACTTTACTGTCCGTGGGATTCAAATAATTCTTCCTTCCTGAGGTTGATTGTCAGGCTGCTGTCTTTCGGATGGTTATTATTGTAAAATTCTGATTTTTGAAAACTGAATTACCTTAGGGTACAACTCAACATAAATAAATCTTTCAACACCCAGTACCTGGAATCAAGATACATGTGAAACTAATGGCACTGCACAATTACAATTTGATCAAGTGTGTTGGTGTGGGGTTTTTTGGAAGAAAGTATTTATAGGGTTCTGCATAAAAAACATTTTAATAATGTCAGCCCAAACCATTCAAAATAATTTTTTGTCTGCAGAATAGTAGCTTTCTGTGTAGGTTCTCTGAGTTCTTGATCTCTTTCTTTTCCATAGTTTACAGCTTTGATTAAGTTTTCAGAGAAATTGCTATGCAAGTCAGAGATCATAATTGATGTGTGGTACCAGTGAAGGAGAAATATGATTTCTGTAACAAAAAAAGGTTCCTGTGTCTTGTCTACAGATTAAAAAAATGACCTATATTTTTTATTGAATTGGAACCCCAGACCCTGTATTATTTAGTATTGCACTGTACATGGTGAAGAAAATCTTTAGAAGCCAGAGTGTGTTTTTATTACTTCGCTGGGTGATATATGCTGATTATATTTTTTTAAATGACAGAATAAATAATCTTTGCAACTCCGTATTTAAAGGTTGGTTAATATTTTATTCTAAAGATATATTCTGGTAACTTTTGAGTGAAAAGCAACAAGTGTTAAGTTTTTCTGTAATTTCTTTACTGCTGTTTTTCAGAAAATGTTTTGCACTGCAGCCGCTTCAGTTTCGGTCATGTAGCTTGACTTTGAGTTTTGAGAGCTGATGGTGATGAGTGAATAATTTGAATTTAGTAAGTAATCTTGAAAAACCTCAGAGCAAAGAATCACAATTGATAGTCTTTTCTTGTGTGACTTAATTATAGAATATAGAAATGCAATGCCTGGTGATGTGAGAGCAGAGTTCAAAACATAGAGAACTGATCAAAAAAACACAATACCTCTGACACTTTTCATTTACTATTACTAATAGTAAATACAATTTACTATTAATCTTGATAAAGAATTTTCAATCAACATTTTTACGCTGGGCCTCTTTGCAAAGTTTACTTCCAGTATATGGTGATGGATTTAAAACATGTCCATAGGATTCCCCTTTCTAATAACAAGAACCATGTAAAATACATGCTCTATACATGATATTTTGTTAAGAATATGTCCAGTGAAGGATGAAGGTATGGAAGTACACAAGAAATGGGTGACACAACTTGTTATGTAAAGTTTTCTCTGTATTTGTCATTTCTGATCAAGAGAGTTCATTTAGCACTTTTTGTAGGGTCCATGTGGTATCACCATGGAATTCAGTAGCTTATTATGTTGGGTAGAATCCACACATTTCTTTTTTCTGTTACCTTTGGAGAAAGGCAGTATGTGATAGGAGATATTTGGTGTCACTGTCATTTAAATGGGGGACATTCTAAAATGAACAAAATGCTGAAATAAAGAAACTGTGCTGTGTCTGAACAGCATATTTTTCTAGCTAATAGTTAATATACTATGTGGGAAGACAATCAAAATCTAATTCTTTTCTGTGAAACCATACCCTACTAAAACTACTAATATGAGAGAAATGAGGTGATATTGTTCAAAAGGAAGGAGGCCATAAGATGAAAACTGGGGACTTTTTTCTAGATTTTTAAGGATTTCAGTGAGAATAACACATACTCCAAAGTGGGTTTTCTCTTCTGTGTTTCCATTACCTTTTTTGCATGCATTTCTTTCTTGTCTTTCACATCTGGAAATCTTCAGAGAAATTAATGGAGAGAACACTTTGCGCATGCATATGAAGTGTTGTTCTTTGAAAATTACTTTGCTCTATAGGGATTTTTTCTGTTGACTGTCAATGACTTCCAATGTAGTTTATCAGCATGTATAAAAAAAACCCCAATTTTGTTTTTCCAGTCATTCATGCCTAGATTCAATCTAGGAATTAATGGTTGATCTGTGTTCTTTCTGTTCTTACAGTTCTTAACTTAAAAGATCCTTCAGATTCAATTCTGCTGTAATATGCATGCATGCATCCCTGTCTCCTCCTGATTCCTTAGAACTTCCTATGTAGTTTTGAACTTCTGAATGAGGAATTTACATGAAGATAATGAAAATCCTTTGTCTGAAGGCAGAGATCGGAATAGTCTGTGGTCTTAACATCCTCAGTAGACTGTGCCAGTCACCCAACTCAAGAGAAGGCAGAGAGAACAGAAGGCAAGAGAACAAAAATTATGCAGGGAGAGAGAAGTCCTTCTTATATTCACCTGGAGATAGGTCATTTACTGGACTTATGTTCCTGCCCAGTGAGGCTTTGGGTTTGATCCTTCGAGAGCCAAATGGTTTAGCTTTCTGTAAAAGTAGAGTAGTGCAAAACAGGCCCAGTGCAGGGGTCGGGTATGGATCTTTATTACTTGTTTTGATGTCAGAACAGAGGATGTAAATCTGAAACCTTATGATGTCATATAACAAGTTATTTTTTCAGGGAAACAATTTGTATAAATAAAAACTGTTTTCTGCCCTGTAATTACATAACTACTTTGAAACACCAGAGAGAACCTAAATATTTAAGTAATTTTCTTTGTTGGAAATTCATAACTGAAGTGTCCATTTAAAAATTCTCCTAGACTATTTGTGAATTCTCTAGAAATTTATCATAATATTTTACAAAGTTCTATTGCTGTAGCTCTTAGGCTTAGTAAAAAGGGGAGGAGGCACTCATTCCCATGTTGGTAGACACAGGAGAAAAGAACAGTAAAGTCAGACTCTGCTTTACTAAGAGTTTATTTGTCCTCTGCATCTTGCTTTCAGTTTGTCTGTAAAAATGGGAAAAGGATTGAGGGAAAAAGAAACAGGAGTGCAGAAGTAGTAGCATTTGTATGTGAGACACTGGACACGGTACTCTGACTACATTATGGTAGAACTATTTAGAGAATCTGGGAGTAGAAAGGTACAGTCTGTAGATGGAAATTGAGTTGGAGAGTGTCTGTACTGCACTCACCCAGCTAAATTGTGCTGTGCTTAGTCCTTAGTCTGTTGGCTTTTCAGCTACTTCCATATTGCATTGTTTTTAGAAAGCAAGAGAAATGGGAAAGAGTAGAACAGAAAGGACTAGTATTGAGAGGAAGAGCAAATGGCCAAGGAAAAGAGGGGGAAAACTATTGTTAGTGACAGGGAATGTCTAAAGAACATTCATGTGAGATGGAGTTGTGAGTTATGCCGTAACATGACCTGCTCGTGTGCCTATCTGTACAGACATGTCACAGAATTGCAGAATGGTTGAGGTTGGAAGAGACCTCTGGGGATCATATTGTCCAATCCCTCTGCTCAGGCAGGGCCACCTAGAGCAGGTTGCCCAGGACCATGTCCAGACAGCTTTTGATTCTGTCCAAGGAATGAGACTCCACAACCTTTCTGGGCAACCCATGCCAGTGTTCAGTCACTCTAACAGTAAAAAGGTGTTTCTTGATATTCAGAGGGAACCTCCTGTGTACCACTTGGTGCCCATTACCTCTGGTCCTGTCACTGTGCACCACTGAAAAGAAATTGGCTTTGTCCTCTTTGCAGCCTCCCTTCAATTATTTCTATATACTAATGAGATGCCCTCCCTGAGCTTTCTCTTCTCTAAAAGCATTAACAGTCTGAGTTCTCTCAGCCTTCCCTAGTAGGTGAGATGCTCCAGTCTCTTAATCATCTTAGTGGCCCTTCACTGAACACTCTGTCTCTTGTACTGGGGAGCCCAGCACTGGACACAGCACTCCAGGTGTGCCCTCACCAGGGCTGAGCAGAGGGGAAGGATCACCTCCCTCGACCTGCTGGCAGTGCTCCTCCAAATGCAGCCCAGGATAACATCACACTGTGCTGCAAGGGCACGTTGCTGGCTCATGTTCATCTTGGTGCCCTTTTCTACAAACCTGCTTTCTAGCCAGCGGGCCCCAGCATGGGTTTGTTCCTCCCCAGGTGCAGGACTTTCAACTTCTCCTTGTTGAAATTCATAATGTTCATTCCTGTCAGCGCGTGTCTCCAGAGGTCCCTCTGAATGGCAGCACAACTGTCTGGTGTATCAGCCACTCCTTCCAATTCTGTATCATCTGCAAACCTGTCAAGGGTACGCTCTGCCCCATCTAGATTATGAAGGAAGGCGTTGAACTGGATCGGACCCAGTGTTGACTCCTGGGGTACACCACTAGTTACTGGTGATCTGCAAGACTTTGTGCCACTGATCTACTGACCCTCTGGGCCTGGCCGTTCAGCCAGTTTTCAGCCCACCTCACTGTCTATTCATCCAGCCCACACACCAGCAGCTTCTCCATGAGGTTGTTATGGGAGATGGTGTCAAAAGGCTCACTGAAGTCCAGGTAGACAACATCCACTGCTACCCCCTCATCTACCAAGCCAGTCATTTCATTATAGAAATTCAGTATGGCCTATCTTCTTATTCAGTTCCTCGCTAACTCTTTCCTGGGTGAGGGACTCTCTGCTGAGGGCATCTGCACGGGGGTCTGGGTCCCAGCAACAGGAGTCAGCCCACAGGTCGGAGGGCCCGTGTGTCTGGGGGGTGGTGACCGGAGAGACCCGAGCGAGTGACACCAGGGCCAGCTTTGGGGGATGTGTGTGCACGTGTGTCTGTGTGGGAGTGCAGGGCCTGCACCGGCAGCCGGCGAGGGGCTGCAGCCTCAGGGGCCTGTGTGTCCCGGTGGCGGCAGCTGGGGAGACTGGGATCCAGGGGCAGCTGCTGGGCAGACTGGGTGTCTGAGCCTGGTTGCCGGAGGGATCCATGTTGTACCTGTGTGTATTTATATTCTTACTAAGGCACCTCCATCCTGCTCAGCCAGGGAGGGGACTGTGGTGGGGCTTTTGGTGATTGTTCACGTGAGGGCTCTGCATTGATTGGTGTGGCTGGCCACATATATTTTTATGTATGTGGTGCATATGCATGATCTGTGCGCATGTGCCCGCTGGGAATATGTGCTGGGTTGGACCGGGTGCAGGGAGCTGCGGCAGCCTCCTCTCTTGGGCTGTCGGATCCAGCCTGGTTTCCCCTTACTACTAAGAATACTGAACTACAGAAATGAGGAAAGCAAAACACCAAGATAGAAAAAAAAAAAGCATAAGGGAAGTGAAACAATGGAAAAGTGTAGGAAAACTATTTATTTACAATTGTATTATTATATGAGGCCTTTATGAACTTTAATATGCTCATTTCCACGTTACTACTATTGCAGTTTGTGAAGAGTAAGGACTCTGCCCAGAGTCTTGAGCAATCCAAAGTGTCCCTTTCCTACAGATCTCCCTGTGTCCTCAAATAAAAGATGAAAAAAAAGTGTAACAGTGTAGCTGTGGGACATAGCAGAAAGCATGTTTTCAACATTTATGCTTGTTTAAATAAAGAGTATGAAGTTTCTGCAAAAAGTAGGCAGACTGAAGTGCTTTTGATGTGTTTTAATTTAACATTTCAGAATTTGGAGAAAAGTAGCAAGTATTACCAAGGTTCAATATGCCACCATTTTTATAAACCTGCTACATTTTTTTTCAGGATTTGAATCTTTTTCTTAAATGTAAAAATTTGAAAGAAATTTCCAGGAAAAAATAGCTTTTGTTTGTTGTATTCTTATAAAATGAGTAAGCCATAAAATAGTTATTTAAGTGTTTGTTTTCTCAAGAAGAATGTTGCAGGATATTAAGATGTCAAGCATACCTGCAGATGTCTCATTTACTGAGTCAAAAGTGTTGTTCTGAAAAGTACTTGATATAGGGTATGGAAGACTGTAAATTGAAAAGAGTTAGACTAGAAAGCATGAGAGAGCTACAGAAGAGTGAGACCTCCAGTACGACTGGTGGGGTTTTCCCTTCCCAAGAGGGAATACCAAAGCAGATTAAAGATGAGCAGGTTCCAAGTGATTAGTTCAGTTTATTACATTCTCAGCTGTATTCCTCTGTGTCTGTGTCCTTCCCCAGCCTTCCCTCCTATTCAGAGTATCAAAAAGTTAATTACTGTAATTTACAAAAAGTATATACAATGCCTAAATACATGTAAATCATGAAGGTGGGTCTGAAACACTGCTAGTCTGCCTTGGCACCTCACCACCACTTTTGCCGTTCTTTATTTTAGCTTTATACTGTAGGACTGTTCACAATTCAGTTGTTTTCTGTGCTAAGCAGGGAGGGTGGCTGTTTGTAATATTTTTCTTTTTATTTTTATTGCTGTGGAGTGGTTTTTTTCCCCCTTCTGATTATAGAAAATCATTGTCTTTGCAAAAAAATTAACTACCTTCATCATTTAACTAGTGTTCAGGAGGGCTCAGCATGACAGTACTTCGAAGTAGAAATCCTTTATTTTCAGTATACTGGTAGTTAACTAACTGTATTTTCATATTAAGACTGTAGTTCATAACGTTTTCTTTTTCTGAGTTCTGCATTTCTCCATGGGAGCTGCTAGCTGCTGAGCAGTTTTGAAAATCTGGTCATATGGAAGACAGACTCAAAACTTTAGAAGTATGCATATATAATAAATCTATTGAGATTTTCTGAAAACATGATTTTATATGAAAGTTGAATAACCGTAACAGTAATTATTGTGGTCATATGTTTTTCATTTTATTCATCATCGATACATCTGTACTTCTGGATATTTAATATTATTTGGTAATAAAATTCTGTTCTGTGACACTTATCTAAGGAAACTTAGACTGAAACTTTCATCTATTACATGCCAATTATGGTTCTAAACAGACAATATTGATATAGTGAGCAGTGGTAGAGTAAAAAATTTACCCAAGGTTTGAGAATCTTTTTAGTAACTGCAATTATTATTTGCTATGAGGTGCTAATAATATTCATAAAGTGTCACCCTGAAAATACTATTGTTGCATATGTAAAAACAGAGTCTAGAGAATGCTGGGATACAAAAACTGAATATGGCCATTGAAAGATTCAGGGAGGTGGAAGGGTAAAGAATCGATGCAACACTAATAGGGTAAAATTCTGGCATTTATTTGTTTCATACTCATCTTTTAGCTTTACCAGGGTATGTTCTTGTGTGATATGCTAATTCTATTTAAAGTGAAAGATAGCAGTAATTACAAAAGTAGCCACTTAATTGAGAATTGTTTCAGGATTTTTACTTATTTACTTAATTTTTACATTCTAAACAGATTTTTCAGTTAAATGCAGTCCATTAAACATTTAAATATGCTTGAAGGACAAGCTGAAGGCAACTCCATAAAGAGAATTTTGAATAACTTTAAATAAACCTGAAGGAATACTATCATGTACAGAGTTCTTATGTAATAGGGAAGTCTTCTAGTAGAAGTGTCACTTTGCTATGTGTGTATTGTAGTCTTGATATCTGCTTGTATGGTGAACATATCTGAGACGTGAATATTCACATAAGCGTTTGAAGGGTCTACTCTGGCTAAGCTGCCAGATGTCTGCAGATGTATGAATACACAATAAAATTTATGGACAGAAGAAAGTGAAGCAAAACAAGTTATAAATGATAGGCCTATTTATGTACCTTGCTTTTTCTCTCTGCCCCCCTCACATTCAACCGTATAATTTTCTATTTTAAATGATATTTTTTATTTGCTTGCTTATATTCGGTTTTACAATTATTATGTATTTGGCTCTGAAGGCTATTAATTTTCAGTGGCTGGTTACAAAAAGTAATCAGGTGGCTACTAAGGTTGTTAAGTATTATTAGTCCTTTACTTTGATTAGAAGCTCTGCATGCATCTTCCAGCTCTTATCCTGAGTCTGTGCTTATTTTAGGCATATAAAACCAGATTGAGAATTGAATCAAAGGAAGTAATTTGTCTTGTCTCTTTACAGTGCCTTAAAACACCATGCATATAAATAACAGCTGCAAATCACAATCTCTTCTTCCAGCTCCCTGTAGTTTACACTGACTTGCATAGACTGCTGAAATTTATACCAGCCTGTGAATCACTGTAAGGTTCTATCCAGAGCCTCCTGAAAATTCAGAGGAATTTAAAATAGGAAACCAACTCTTCTTTCCTCAACAATTTAGACCTGGGATTGTTCTGAATTGTTTTTGACTAGAGAGATTGTTTTTGCAGAAAAAATGCATTTAGCTTTTAGGAGTTTAATAATAGCTCCAAAATGAGAAATCTCAGTTACAGTTTTCTTTCAGTTTTATCCTTTCACATTTGTGGGTCCCATTTCTCTCTCAAGGAAGACTTAAAATATTCTCTATTAAAGGTTGTAGGTTTTCTGATAGCTACACATATGCTATCCAATTAAACTTTTGATTATGAATATGTCTTGATGCAACTGTGGCCCTCAAAAAACGTGGTGAAAAGCATCATTTAAGTGCTAAAGAAAGATAGAAATTTGTTTCAGATGTAGTGTTATTAAAGATATTGCCTTTAAAATATATTAACAAAATAAACAGTAGATGGACAAGTTATAAAGATACTGTTTTTAAGCTGCACTTTGAAAAGCTACTCATGGTTAGGGAAAGACAGAAATTTCTATTCCATGTTAACCATTACTCTAGCTTCCAGATGAAGTGCTTATGCAATTATAATAATAAGGTATAACAAGCTTTAAAAAATCAGCATGGTTGCACTCTGTTTTTCAACCGCAGTATACCGAAAGATTTGGGATGTTTTTGAATTACTTGAAATATTTTAAAGAGATGTTTTATAAGGGCTGAAGCATACAGATGTAAGATTTACTTAAAATAATAATTTTAACTCATGTTGTAGTTAATACTACTTAACTAAGTAGTTTCAAGAAGTGTGTGTTTGCAATTAAGTGTTTTATTAATTTGAAAGAGATTCCTCATAGCACTCACTTAAAACAAGAGATTAAATTTCTGCTGTAGATACAGATGCAGGTGAAACCTCCCTGTGGCACTGTACTAGGTGATGCTGTAGGTGTAATGTTTTTTTCATTGACCGTGACTCTTTCAGTTTTTCCTCCCAGTTGGAAAAGCAACTATATCAAAGATAGTGTTGCTCCATGGAACTGAATCATGGGGCTGAGAGTTCAGAAAGTGTACGCATTGAGAGAGGTTTATGTAGTTTGCTATTTCGTAGTAAGTTTTTTTAAAGTCAGCTGAATAAAGACATTTACATATTGTGACATTATTGTGGCAGAAGGCAGAGACTTGGGGAACTCATGGTTTTTAGGCCCTGTTAGCACCTAGATGCAGGGAATGTCCAGAGATGTGTAGCACAGGTAGG
Source organism: Ibycter americanus (assembly GCA_035590275.1). Taxonomy (NCBI): domain Eukaryota; kingdom Metazoa; phylum Chordata; class Aves; order Falconiformes; family Falconidae; genus Ibycter; species Ibycter americanus. The sequence continues at coordinate 57,379,226 of JAVJGI010000063.1, forward strand.
TCTGATGCATATGTATGAGCAAAACCTTAAGTACTGAGGGAAACTTACAATGAAAACTTACACTCTCTTAGGACTTTGGGCAGGAATTTCAGGTGGAATAGTTTTTCATTTAGAGGTCTAATTTCTGCTACAGGCATGCTTGAGATACACACTTGATAACAATATTGTGTATATTTCATAGGTTAATATTATGTATTATTATGTAATGGATTCTAAACCTCAGGTATCGGGAGGGTCAAGCTGATAGGCACTGACGTTATTTGTGGGGTTGCATTTTAGCACATCAGAGTGTTTTGGGCTGTGTTGGCAGTGCAGTAGTATCTCACAGAGCTCACGCTGTCAGATCTGTTAAGTGTTCAAGAGGCACTTGGATATTGCAAGGCTTGGGGCGTTATCATTACAGGACTTTTTGTTTATTCCTACTGTGATCCTATAAAAAAGTTTTAAAGCTAGTGTGTTATGTCCATCTTTCAAACTGGGTGACTGCTCTCACTATGCATAACAATTTTGACTTAACTGTGATATTTCAGAAGACTACACTACAGTACTCTATCAGCTGCCAAGCATATGACTCAGCTGTCCTGGAGACTAAACTCTGGTGTCCCCCTACAATAACTTTAAGATTTACTGACAGAGTGACTTCCAGGAGCTCTGGGTGATGCTATGTATGTTTGTAAATAAATATTGTGTGTAAGTCTCTGGAGCTATTAGTCACATACCCTTCAGGAATAACTTCCTGACTGTGAACTCCTTACTGTGAATTAAAATGCTTTTTAATATACTTGGATAAATTACAACTAAAAGACTATTTTTCAGGATGAAAGCAACATGCATGAAAACAGTAGTCTGATTAGGAATGTCATCTGCCATGTTTCAGAACACATGGTGTTACTGTTACTGGACTCATGTTATACATCTATATGCATTGTTTCACTGATAATTCAGGCTGGACTAAAAGATCTAAAGCATAACTGGTCACAGTGGGACATGAAAGGTAGAAAGATCTTGTGACACTCACTGAAAAGTGTCTGAACATCTGTTTCACATAAAAGACTTCCTTTGTAAACCTGGGCAAATTGTTTAATTGTACTAGGTCTCAGTTCTTTATCTGTGAATTAGTATTATATTGCTCTCACTGTTCATTTTTCTTTCTGTGGAGTCTCAGAACTCTGGAATAGTGCCTGTTTGTATGCATGGAGAATGATTAATACCGTAATTCACTATCTTGTTACTCGTGTAACTTCAGCACTAGAGAAAATTATGCTCTTCTCTTTTCTGAGAGAGATACTGAACAGAGTTCCTGCCTGGGGAGAGCAGGGTTGTCTTTCCTCATCTTTTTCTTAGTCTCCAGGCACCTGCTAGTTCCATACTCTTTCAAATTACTGAACACGATGTATTAGGGGGGCCAGTGGAACCCAGCAGTACTCGCTGCTCTTCCTGGTTTACAGTATCAGGTGAATGAAATGAGGCATGGTCCTTGCTTGCTCAGGAGAATGATGATGGTGTGATGTGAACGGGTCAGGGAAGGTGGAACTACCAGAACATGAGAGATTCCTGTTTGGGAGGCCATTCAAAGCTGGGTGCCATGTAGCGGATGAGAGAAGAAAACATAGATTTAACTGTATTGCCGTTTTAAAAAGCAAAGAAACCAACCCTGTAATCTGTAAACATCTGCTTGCTACGTGAAAGAGGGCTCCCACATAAAATGTAGATGTGACTGTGTAAATAAAGAATGAATTCTAATAATGGATATATAAGACGTTATAATCAAAGTTGTGCAGTCTGACCAACTTGTGGGAATAGCTTGCTTTTGAGCTTTAAGTGATACAATTAATACAGAATTTTAACTTGCACATTTATAGTCTGATTCCTCTAAAGGGCTAATTCTGTATCCGAGCTTGGAGGGAACTTCCAAACTGCAGGGTTCTGAAATTGTTTTGCTGGTGTGTAGTATATGTCTCCCATAAACAAAGATCAGTGGCTGTTTCTATCACATTTTGTCACAGATGACTTTTCCTACACTGCTCACAGAGGTGCTCCTTTAAGCTGTCACTGCATCACAGTAAGCTCCACTGATGTCGTTTGAGTATCAGTAGAATTGATATTTTCACATAATTTCTAGATTTGTATTTTCTTCCTACTTTCCCTTTTTATTGTTATTTTGTGATCTTTATTACTTAATTATTTTATTGTTATATTGTGATCTTTATTACTTAATTATGATATCTTGACCTGTCAAGCTGGATCACCCTCCCATACTTTTTTGTTCTGTGCAGGTCTCAAGCAGCGCTTGAAAGTCTTCCTGTTGTCTCTATATTCTTCATTTTTTGATTGAAAATACTTTAATCTATAACCAGAATATACATAGTATATAAAGATAGTGTTGATAGTATGCTTATATTTATTTTTATTTCTGTGTATATATATATGTATGTATACATACACAAACACACATATTACAGAGGGACAGACTTGTTTCTTAAAGTCTCAAGGGGGCTATGGATTCTTTGTCTCTGGGCTGCCAGATCAAAATTCTCGGTGGTCATTGAGAGAATCAACAGAGGTGTCTGTGAGACTTCAAAGAGCTTCTGTTCAGCATATAAAGAAGGTGGCTTTAGAAGTCTAAGACTAAAATTCTGGAGCATTTGGAGTTGAATGAGTCACCTAGGCACCTTATTGCTGGAGTACTTTTGATATGTAGGAAATAGTAGTTTTTACATTAGTGACAACTACTCTCAGTCTGGTAAGGTAGATTGTTGCGTTTAAAAACACAGCATGAATTGTGAAGACATTGACATATAACAAGACATACAAAGAAACACTAAAACAAATTCTGAGTGCTGTGGAATGTTTTCATAAACTAAATGATTACATAGCACATCCATATACTATGTAGGCTTCAGGAGTTACGAGATACATAGTATGGGCAGGAAATTGGACTGTTGCACCATGGTTTTTGATGTATACTTGTATTAGACTGAAATAGTAAACCAGTTGTTTTGTGGTGATTTTTATTTCTGGGTTTTGTTGTTGTTGTTGCATCATTGTTATTGTATTCCTGACAGGGATGCAGTAAACTTTTAAACAACGATATGCTTTACCTTTAAAAAAACCCAAAACCCAAAAAACCCCTGTAGTTTTGCTTTATAATGGCTAGAGTTTGAATTGGTTGAATGAGGCATTGTAAATTACATGGCATACTTGGTTTTGTGGAAGAAAGACAGCAGACTAATTCTGTTGAGATCTAATGTATGGATTTTTTATAGAGAAAGGTAATTATGATCTTTAGTTTCACCCGTATTTTACCAGTTACGACAGAGAAACCCAGTGCCTCTACGATAGAAAGAAACCCTCTTAGCTTGTAGAGGAGAAAGAAGCCCTCTTCCTGTCTTAGCAATCTGAGGTTGATCAGAGCTGATACAGCAGATCAATGCCACTTTGAAATCTGTAACATGCTAGACTTCTACAACAGTCTAATTTCATGGCAGTAAAAGTCATGAAGTATCAAATGAAGAAATTGCAGTGACATTCCTGCTTTAGAAAATGGGGCATTAAAAGCCTTAAATTTGTTAACAAGATTTTTCTGTCATTAAGGGGCAACCTGAGAACTGCTCCTGTGAGGGTCAAATACTCAATAAACAGGACTGGCAATGCTGAGACTAATCCACCAGCAGAAGAGGCTGCTGTTTACTTCTCTGCGTACGTGCCAGTTCCCTGCCTCTGTGGAAAGGAGGTAATTATAATGATGACAATTGAACAGGATGAGGTTCCTGTGAAGGCTGGGATGAGTGTAGTAAATAATATATTAGCACTAACTGCAACTGTGTTACTGAAAAATGTTTGGTTTACTTTTTCTCATGTTGGGGTCGTGCAACTAATGTGGCTTACAAATGTTGCAGCTATTCTGTGACAAACGCTCAGATGAGGCAGACTTGATTTTATTTCCTGCTGGTTTAATTTTGTTATAATTTTCTTGGTAGATAAGTGAATTTTAGTCATGCTAAACTGGGCTTTGACAAACATTATCAAATGTGTATAATTTCTGGAGTTATTACATTGATTTCAGCCCTTGGACAAAGAGCACATAAAGTTAAAAAGAGATGTATAATAAGATATGTTTATTTGGGACTGAGTCCTCTGGAGACAGTAGCAGCAGTCTTCTGCTAATGGGATGGAAAAGCTTTGAATAATCTTTAAATGGATAGGTTGCTAAACATTTGCCAAACATTTTAACATTTTCTTTCTGGGCCTTTCCCTCACGTGAAGGAATCTGTCAGATCTTATTCTGTGTTTGAGGAAATGCCTGAAGAATCTCAGTCAAGTCTGTCTGCAGCTCACATTGTGTGAAGTTCCAGCTTTCTTCTTTGTAACAGTAACAAATCTGCAAGGTTATTTTTTTCCTAAATTCTGAAAAGGTAGCAATAATTTTGAATTCCTTAAATGAAATGTAGACATTAGGTAAAGACTGGATGATGGTGAGTTTTCTATGGTTACAAAACATTCATTCTCTCACCTTTATCCTTTAAAATGCCTGAGAAATTAAGAATAAAAAACCTCCTGGGATAAAATACATTGTTCCCATGATTGTTGAGAATTTCAGAAAATCACTTTAGTTTGTTAATGTTGATTGGTTTAATATGTTTGTCATAACTCTGAACATTCTGCAAATAAATTCAGGTTTATCTTCTCAAATGTAAATGCAAATATATTTCACCTATTGTCAAATACACATATAGTTTCCATATCTATCCTGATTTCTGGTATCTCCCGATCAGTGCTTCAGGTTTCATCTCTGGTATGTTAATATTATGTATATATGAGTATTTGTTTATATATCTCCCTGTGTGGTAATACTAAAACTAAAGTTGAAATCATCAATAAATTACCTTCCTGATTATGCTACTCCTGTAGTTTCTCAATATTTAGACTAATTTTAGAACTATATATTTAATACAAGGTATATTCTATATTTATGGAGTTGCTTCTTTTTCCTGTTGCATTCTCCTTGGCACTTGTATGCAAGAAGTACATATAAACCAATGCTAATATTGTTCCACTTTCCCACACAAAATAAGCACTGATATTGCACAAATGCTCAGGAATATGGAACACCTTACCTCTTTAATATTTTCTTCGTTTCAATCCAGCTGGTGAACCACTTAATTTAAATTGTTGTTTACTGTATTTTTAAGAATTATAATAGTGATTCAGACTAAAGCAAATCTCAGAATGACGTTTCTTCTGTGGGAATGGAAACAGGACTGTAATGCAAGTGAGAATATTTTTGTTAGGCATCTAATCCACTGAATTTTTTCTCAGTAAGTTACAATAAATTTTTTATTTGTTTATCTCAATTTTTCTGTATAAAACCAGCAAATACAGACAGGTTTGTGTTAAGCTGGTCATTGTTCAGTTATGAACTGGGAATGGGATTAGTTGCTTGAATCCTTCTACCTCTGCAGTACAATATAATACAAGTCCTGATCTTGCCATTAATCACCAAGCAGCTGACAGTAATGCATTCAGCACAAACACTGGTTACACGTTTCTTGTACTCACCATCCTCTTCCAAAAGAAACGGTATACCTGCAACTCTGTACTGTTTGGAAGTGTTTGACTTAATCCTTTTTTGTCTTATAAAATGTCCATAGTGTTTTGTGAGCTTTCTAAAGACAGCTAAGTTTGAGAAGCCTGTCTTCCAATTAAAAGATAATGATCATGACTTCTGTAATAATCAAGTTTGGTGTCCAAAGTAGTTCTCTAGTCTCATGCTGATCTCCAAGAAAGCACCATTTCCCACACGGATGGGACTTTATCTGCATGATAGAAAGTTTCATTCTTCCCAAGGACAGGAGTTTTTATCTTCACCTACAAAAACTGTGCTGGCCACAGGCTGTTGACAGTCAGGAAGATTTCAGCTAAGGTAGTGAAAATTTCGTTGATGATGTGTATTTGAGTAAATTAGAACATGACTATTTCAAATGTTAATTTTGAAACAGTGCAGACAATCTGTAGCTTCTTAAAATTAATCGTCTCTTTTTGAAACATGAACATCCATCACATCATTTCTGTTACAGTAATATGTATATGTGCATATATTTCAGCTGTATATATGTATATATTTTAAGATCAAAGTTTATAAATCCTGGAGCATGAATTACTGAATTCACTGTAGTTGTGTGTTACTATTAGCACCAGTAATAAATGACCAGCTCCTCCTAAGATGGCTGGTTTTATAGACAGTACATCCTTTGAGTAATGAGCTGTTCTTTACCTTGACACTTTTCATGTCTTAAATGCTTTTAATCACATACTGCTTATATTACATTGATTACCTGAAAGAATGTTGAAGCTTTAATGATCTCTGTTTTGTCAGTGTAAGAACTTGGCAGTACCCATCATAAAATGTTATTCAGTATGACAGTTACTCAGCTTATACTTCAGGGAAGATATCAAAGCTAATATCTAGTTTGTAGTATAAGTAATCTTTCATGATTACCAGTTAGGATGGTTTGGGACTGCCATCACCCCAGTGGCTCCACTATATTCAGCTTTTCTAAAGGTTTTCCATTTCTGTTTGTTAGCCTTTCTACTCTTCAGTTGCCATTCCTAGAACAATAAATATGAATATTTTTTGCTTCTCAGTCTTACATCTATACTACAAATAATAAAGTCTAAAATATAGCAGCTCACATATATAGCAGAGAAATTGTGCTCTGATATTCTTTATCTGAAAGGAAATGTAGGAGAATATTGTCATGACTGCAGATTTATTGGACATTTATGTGGTATCTGTATGGTTATGCTAGTGTATAGTGCTTGGCTCTTCTAGCAATAACTTTCAAGCCAGGGAAGTGACTGCTGGATTGACAGGATGAAAGTAGTAATCATAAAAGAGGGGAAGAGAAGACAACGTGCATTTACAGTTGAGACATTTAAAAGTTGCTTATACTTCCTCCGGGTCATACAGATATAGAGGGAATGTGACTGACCTGACAACTTCAGAATTTTCCATCAATTACTACGTAGCCTTCAGTGGAACACTTCCAGACCCTCATAACTTAATCCTAATTTGCGACATTTCTGCTTAGCTTCATTTCTGCAATTCTCAAAGTGACTGAGATATTATTATTTCTATATAAACAGTGATAAATATGCCTATAAGATTTCGTGAACAAGTAAAACTGAATTTCTTCTTTTATATCTACCCTATATGGTTAAAGCATACAAATAGATACTAATATAGAGAGTCATTAATAACAACATTTGAAGGCTTCTCTGTTAGCTTAGCTAGAACTGTATTGTTTAGTAAGCAGACGTGCAAGACAGTAAGTGTTGCAGGGGGAGATCCTAAATGTGAAAAGTGATGAATGTTGGCCTGTGTCTTGTATTGGGAATTCTTTCTGTCATTTTCCTGCTATTACCAGCCCTTGGTCATTTCCACTGGATTGATAAATATGTGCAGAATTATAGAAGAGCCACAAGTGCTTCTGCTCTCAACTCCTATGATTTGTGACTTTGCTCAGAGTATGTCTGACTAACCATTTGGCTAAAATGGCAGCACTATCACAGCCATTTCGGCTGCTATCACTGTCAATTCCAATGAAACTGAATGGGTGTAATTACGAGATATTTTTAGGAAACATACTTTATATAGACAGGACCTCTGAGGGCAATAAATTCTAGGACATAGGGAAGGATGTGCCAGAACAATACTTTAGGGAAGAATGTGCAAGAACAATACTTTCCACTTTAAATTACATGTTTCAGTGTCTAATTAGGAAGTTTCGGTAGTTTCAGTGCTGACATCTGCTTTGTGTCGTAGCAGGGAAATAGTACAGATTTTCATTCACTTTTTTTTGCAGATTTACTCTGTATTTTAATGGTATTTACACTTCACAGAACTGAAGCAAGAAAAATTTTACATCACCTTGCATGCCTCATATATTGCAGACCAGTTATGCATCTAGAGTAGAGTTATAAACTAAGGTTGCAAACTAGGTTGCAAACAAATTTTGCCTAAGGCATGAACCATAAATTAAAGTAATAATCGTCTCTGTAAGAGACAACTTTTCTCCACGGCTCTTTTAAAATAAAAAAGAAAGTAGGTCAGAGAAATTTAGGATATTTTAGAGTATGTACAGTATTGTATTGTTTGCCAGTACCTAATTTACAATTACAGAGCTGCATGAATATTGAAATGATTCAGCTTCCCATTATAAATGTATGTGGCAGTTTGGTTGTTGATCAGTTTATGAAGTTAATGCAAATGAAACTGTCTTCCTGTCAGCATTTGAAATATATAATGCAGTCATGTTGTATATTCAGGGACAGGCCATTGACAGTCAATTAACAAGTTTGATTGGTATGTCAACTCATTCTTTTGAATTGTTAATAGTATGTTAATAGCATTCATTTCTTTGTGCAGTCCCATTTGCAGCTTCACAGTTACAGCTATTTTTTATGATTCTGAGTAACCTAAAATAGTGCCTTAATAATAGATTATTAAACACCTGTCTGGTGTAGCTTAGGGAGGTTTTTCTAGACTGGGAGTTTGCAGTGGATCCCTTTGATATTCAAATCAACAAATGATAGCCTTTTTATTCAAAACGTAAGTTCTTTTGATGGTTAGCTTGTTAAGAAATATTCAGCTCCAGTCTGACCTGATCTGGTTTCCCATGGAAAAGATCTGATGCTGTTTGAAGGTTCATAAATGGAATGCCAATGACAATTTGTTGTTGACGTTTTGCTGCCTCAGCCTTCAGATGCTGCTGGTTGATGTGCCGCTTTAGCTTCACCAAATAATGCTTGCAGGTAAATGATCTTCTGATTGATCAGATAGTTTCAAAGCAAAGACTTCTCTTCTGTGGTCTGTAGTCATGGTTTTTAGGCTTGGAGGGGTACTTTTAAAGATGCATCAAAGTTGACAGATGAATCTCGAGGCAAGGAATGATGGGAGACAGCAGAATTATGGGAATATTTTTTAGAGAATAACATATTAGTGAGAGTTTTGAAGACCTTCAAAGGTCTATCAAACCAGCTCCCTGTAGCAGGTTATTTCAAATTGGGTACACTGGTTAACTCTCGATTTCCTGTGTTGGGATGGTGTTGAGCTGATTTATTGTTCTCTGATGGTGTTTTAAAGGGCTTATTTCATTTGAAATTCACCATTCTCTTGTTCTGCATGCAGAGCCTGGTCCTGCAAGGTGCAGTTTTTGCTTCTACTAAATTTTGCACAAAATCAAAGCATTGTATTACATGTTAAAGAAAGCAATGTATTACAAGGTCAGGGTGTACAGTGAATAACATTCCTTTACAATAATGTCCGTGGCAGTGAGTTGACATTACAAACAACAAATAAAAATATCAGTTGGAATTACTCTCTTTCTCTACCTTTCTTCATATTGCATGCGTTATTCTTTCATACCCTTCTTCATTCCCCATTAGTGCCCTTCCTGATTCTAACACAGCTATTATTCTGAAGAATCAGACTAGCTATTAGAAGTTCAAAACATACATCACAGAAATAGTTCATTTCTCTTTGGTTTGAGCATTTAATTATTCACTATCAGCATGTGATATTTTTCTGCAAAAACATGTAATTGTTTTTATTGAAGAGCTATAAGATTTAACTCCTTCAGGCCCGAATGGCAGAAACCCTGAGAGGTTTGGAGTTAAATGCTGTGAAATTTCCTGTGAAACTCAGGAATCACATGTTGAATGGTGCTGTGTGTTAACTGTACTTCACTGGACTTCATTACAAATAATTCTTGCTGGTTGAATTTAGGCCAAACTTTTTTAACAACAAAAACCAATCGTGTCACAAAACCCTAAAACATTACTTCAAACTGATAGATGAACAGTCAAGTCATGCAACTTCAATCTTACATGTCATGTAAATAGAACATAAAATTTATACAAGAAATATTCCATCATTGGAAATTTTGACATTTTTGTGTATTTTTCAAATACCACATGTGCACTGCTTAGCTGATAATTAGAAGGTCTTTCTGTTGGGCTGAATGAACAAAATATTCGACCTTCGTATTATCATATGAGGTTGTGGTTTCAGTGAAGCACCTATACTTTTCCTAAGCTCAAAAAGCAAGATTAGATGTTGAAACTGTTCTCAGTGTAATTTGTAGACTTTGATACAGCCTCTGTTTTTGAAGAGGTACTCTATTGGTTATTTATAAAATTCAAATAAAAAGTTCAAAGATTTTCTGACAGCAATGTCATTGATATTGTTTCTAATTCATTATTTCTGTGCTTAAGTAAGTTTCAACCATTATACTTCAAAGAGAACTTTGTGATCACATCTCGTGTTCACGTTAGGCTTCTGTAAGTATTTTGATTTTATTTTCAAAAATGTAATTAAATCTACCTTCTCCACATGATTTCTATTTTATCATCTCACTTATTTTGAAGTAGCCTAAATATTTCACAAAATTTTTGTTCGTACAGGATCATCAGTCTAAATGTTCTGTAGCATAAGGCTTATTCTACGTTAAGTATCTTTCGTATTGCCAAATGCTTAGCATTTCAGAAAGCTAGAAGGTAACAATGGCCATCTCATAGCAGTTGGAATTTCAGTAGGTCATTTCTTTTTTGATAATGTTGGATTATCAAGGTAGAAATCATAATTGGGTATGTATCAATTTTGGTTTCACCTTCATTGTAAAGCTTTTTCAGATCCTTAGTAATATTTTTTGTCAGAGAGGGATCTTTCCATCCTATGTTAACTTCTAGCATACTGATTAAAACATTCATCGAGAAACAGAACAGAGTCTTGGTCCAAGAGCATTAGTTTATTTAAACAAATTAGAACAGTGCCAGTAGGAGACACCGAGAGGTGTGCTTTCTGGACTGCCCATTGCCGCAACAGCACTGCCATTACTGGGCAAAAGAAAAATGCCAAAGGCATTGAACCAGGATCTTGGCAATATTGCAGCTGGTTAACCTAATTACGGGACTATTCCTTACTGCATTCTGCCCCTCCCTTCCTCTTATTTACCCCCTTTTAGTTTCAACACTTTGCTTTGTACCCATTTTTATATCAAAGGGCTTGACTCTGCAATTAGATTTTACTAGCCAAAATAACTACTTTTGTTAATAGTGCGAACAAAAAAGGCTAAGCACCTGGTAAGTTTGCAAGCACTGATTCCTGACCTCACTTTGTGATGTAAGATGGATAGAAACATGATTGCAGCTTGGTTGGCAGAACACAAGCTACATATTTTATTAATGATCTATCAGTTACTAAAATACTGTCAATATACTGCAATTTCCAGTTCCCAACTTTTATCCCTTTAAACCATATAGACAATTCCATGAAAATAAGTATTATAAGAAAACAATAAGGTGAATGTACAAAAAAAACCCAAACCAAAAATAATAATAAAAAAACCCAAAAAAACAAACAAACCAGAAAAAATCAGGAAAATGTGTAATACAAGATTCTAACTCCATACCCAAATGAATATGTATTACAGCACAAAATATAATTAGAATACAGTTACAGTCCAATCACAACACAGGATTAAAATATAATTTGTTGCAGAAACTTGGTTTTTAAATGCTACAAGTTACTACTTAGTCAGTAGGTAAATTCTTGTCATAAAGTGCTGCCAATCTAAGAGAAAATTTGGCCTCTGAAAAGTATATAGTCAAATCTGCCTGATTGCACATTTGGGAATTTAGTGATATTTTACATTGGGATGTTGTCCACAGTGCAATTCTGATAAAAGGCCAGTGTTTAAGGGTACAGCAAATAAAAGTTGTGAAAATGTGTTTGGATGAGCATGTTTAGAGTATTTCTCAGATTGATGCCGTCTTTCTCTAATATCCATTAATTTTATTTTGTTGTTAGGAGTCTTTAGATTTCAAAATAGGCAATTGCATGCATGTAACAAGGGTGTTACTTTCCTAATGCATTTTATTTCTTGAATTGCACTTCATGAACATGGTATTTCAGATTATATGAGAATGTATAATACATTGTCACTGTCAATTTATAAATTTGTTAAGTTTATAGGTTGGGTCATGTCTTAACTGATCAGAATTCAGAATTTTAATAATGGACTCTTCCGGTACAGCCGGGTTTTGCAGCTGATACCATGGGGTTCCTAATACCCAAATGCATCTCTTTGTCAAGTTTGATTTAATTTATGATGCAGAAAACATAATATGACATTAGTTTGGCCAAGAATATTAGGTGTATTTGTGGATCTTTGTTGCAAGTTTCAGTTTCTATATGTATAATCAGAACTTGACTTGTATTTTTGCATTGGAAGTTGCGTACCCAGAGAAAGTTATTCTGTTATGTAAGGAAGTATTGTCACTACAATATGAATAAATAGGTAAAAAATTGTAATAAATACTGTGTATTGTGTATGTTATATTCTATATGCGTTACTGTTATGTGTACTGTACACGTACATCTAGTTGCATGAATAAGTCTCAATTCCACTGAGAGATGGTGGGTATGTCTATTATAAGTTGTACATCGGCACTAAATAATCTTTAACATATATTAAAGTGCTCTAATGTTGATTATTATTATGGCAGTTATAGATAAAAGTAAAATCCATGTGAGACTGCGTATACATAGAGGATAGGTAAAGTACAAAACCGCACTATATGGCTAGAATGAGAACTATCACTTTTAGCTTAATACTGTTATTACAGTTAACAGTTTTCAGTTAACTCATTCTTGCTTTTATGGAACTGTTTCTTTCCTGACTCCCAGTTATTGCAAACCAGTATCTTAAAGTAGCCAGTGACATTCATGAAAAGCATATTTTGAGTAAGAATATTAAGCCAAGTGATGGCTGGGAACGAAATCTTTTCTGTAAGAATAGAATGTCACGGTGTTAATGTGTTTCATACACTGTGAATTACTGTCATGTGATGAACAGCTTTCACCTTTCAATGCAGAGTATTTTCTCTTCCTAGCTGTCCCTCATCTGTTTATAATCACACTAACCTATTTGACAGTTGGCATGAGTAAGGATTGTAAAGACAGGTAGGAATGGAAAAACCCACTCTTCAGAGGCTTTAATGACTGCAATCTTGATTCTCCCTGGCTGCTGTATTCTGGAACAGTGGTACAGCCTTAAGCAGTAGCACCATTACTGTTAGTAAAACTTCGATCTAGAAATTTCTGCTTTGCCTTCTTGGACTGCTTTATCACTGTAGTGATAGTTTAACTGATGATTTAGTTTACTGTAAGTGGACATTCTCAGTAGAAACTTCAGTTAATGTGGGAAGGATATCTTTCTAAGCAGATCGTATGTTTAAGGATACAAGTAGAGGCACAGGCTGTAATCTATAAACACGTACAGGAATATAAGGATATCACATCACTTTATCTTTTTTCATTATCTTCCTTTATATATTGTGTGTGCGGATACAATTACCTTATAACCTCTCTCGCTTATTATATATGCTCTCCAGTCCCCTGGAACTGTAAGCGTAGATAGAGAAAAATGTAGAAATCAAGGAGGGAGGAATGTCATGTGAAATTACGAGTTATATCTTTCTTTTTTCTTTTTTTTTTTTTAGTACAGAATGGACAAAGAAAGACTGATATATTGTAAAGATATCCTTATCAGAATAAATTTAGAATAATAGTCATAAATAACAAATGCACAAATGAACTGTGTGGGATCCCCAAATGAATGTTTATGTAACCTCATGTAAGGTTTAGACATTCTCCATTTAACATAGGGTAAAAAAAGTACTTTTTGAATTTTTATATCTTTACCCTGGAAGATTAAAATGCTTTTCATACTTTGAATGCAGCAATGCTAGCCTGTAAACCAAAAATCAGTGTTAATGACAAAATGTAAAAACTTCTGGAAAAAAGTACTCATCGGCTCTGAATAATCATCTGAAACTTTGATTATCACCTGATCTTTTACAGTATTCATTTTGAAATATGGAAATCATACCTTTCCTAAAGGGCATAGTATCAGTTTCTGAGGTTTTAGAAAATTTCACTCTTTCATTAGCCAAGGGCAATTGTTACTTATCCTTGAACAAGTATTTGGTAGATCTGATGGATTAGACCTGTTTCATGAGAACAGAGACTGTATCTTCTTTTGTCCTGTACTGAAACTGCTTCTAGTAAAGAGCAATTATGATTTGATATAAACTGTTCAGCACTTATGCAGTCAAGTTTTCTCCCTTGTTATGAATTATCTGTATTTCAAAATATTTTTGCTGAATGTTCTAGCATGAGTTTTCATTTCTCCTAAGTTAAGTCTCATTTTCTTATTTCCTGCCTTTATTTCAAACCTGTGTCCATTTTTATTATTTCTACTGATGCACATTCTAATTTAGTATCCTCTGTGGGTTTCATTACCATGCTGTTAATCCCTTCTTCCATTGACTTAATGAAGATGTTAAACAAAATCAGGCCTAATACCAATCCCTACGGCACCCCACTTCAGTACATCGGCTTTTTCATTACTCTCTCCTTACAGACTATCAGCTAGTTAACAGCATTTATAATTAGGAGAGTTAAAAATAATTTCCAAATATGCTGTATCAGATATTTTAAGAGTCCCAGTGAATTACAACCATTATCCTCCCTTACCTATGTATATATAATTCATTAAAGAATACAATCAGTTGTGGTGGACATAATATGCATTTTCGAAAAATGTGGTATCCATTGCTCAATAGTCCATGTCCACATTGAGTCATTTGCATCACTTTACACTTTCAGATACTAATGTTTTCCACCTTGTTTTTCTGGACCCTGAAATATGCCTTTACTTTTCTCGGTAAATATTGATTTGATTAGATCTCTTATTCCCCATCCCAACTCCAACTGTTCTGGAATAGACTAATCTTACTTGTTTGGTTTTTTTTTTTCATTTGTTTTGTTTGGCATCTTTATTCAAAGTGATATGAATAAGAAATGAGTAAATGATAATCAGGATGAAGGTTTTACTCCATCTTTTAGATAAGGTATGTTCATAAAGCTGAGTTTTCTGCAGTTTTTCACAGTTGGCAGATTTTGCTAATGTGGTTGTGTGAGAACTTGTGATTTTTATTTTTATTTTTTCAAAAGCTTGGGAGTAAATGGTAGGCTTTGTAAAAGGTGACAGATTAATAGTCATGAAGACTAGAATTCCACTGTCCCAAGGAAGAAATGCATCGAAGATTAATACTCTTGTTAGCTTGCTCTTTTTCAAGTAGGGAGGCTGCTCTTTATTTAGGAAAAAACATCCTTTAGGATGTGGAGAAGAGTTTATCCTCTGTGGTAATTAAGTCTTTGAACTGTCCACTGTAATTTTCCATAAAGGAACAATATGTGCCCTGTATGCCAGTATAGGACATTGGCCAAAATATGCATAGTAAGTAAAGAATATTTTCCCTCCATTTTCTTCATTTCCTGTGTATTGGAGATTCCAAGTGGACCAAAATGAGAGTCCTGGAGAAGACTCAGACTAGCTGCCATGCCCACACAGATGTATTAGATGGCAAGGTTTTTTCACCCACTTTATTGTAATCTTTCCTAGATGTTTATAACTACAGTTGCTGACTTTAAAAGCTAGGTTTATTTTTGTTTTGTGTCTCATACTCCCTTGGAAATGAATGACAGCTTTTGGGGTGGGTTTTTTGTGAAAAAACCAGTTTCTGAATCTTTGTCTTCTGTAAATCAGAAGTGTGTGGTTTTTATTTCCATCAGTTGTAGAGCAGAATAAAATTGATTTGGCAGTGATCACTATTTAAATATAACCAACACATTGCCAAAAATATGTATGCAAATATTACAATTTTCTGTGATAGGACAGAACAGTTTTTAAAAAGTGGTTTTCAAGCTGAACCTTACCTTCTCTTAAGCTTTCTACCCTGATCGTCCCTCGCAAGTCTGTGCATATAGTATTTTGTTAAACCTCAAGGTACTACAAACCTTCCAGAATGTATTATATGAGATTTCCTGCTGTAAATACGGCACAGTCTAAAGGCTCAATTTGAATTATTTGATTTTTAGAGGATTGTAGAGATATTTACAGTTGGGCAGCATAGAGTATGACTAGGAGGTATTCAGACGTCATGTTTTGAAGTTGATGTAGTATTCATAACAATTAATACCGTGGCTTTTTCAGATGCATGGTCGAGTTAATAGCCTCTTTAAAGAACTGCCAGGTTTTGTGCTGCTCAGTCCATGCGTACTGCATGACATGAAACTTCTCTTTAGTGTAATTTCCAATTTGAAAATGCACAAGTTTTATGTGTGTTGATAGCATTATGACACTGTGCTCAGTGTCAAATATGACTTTGTGGGATGGTGTATCTAAATTTTGCTAAGCTGCAGATAAAAAAAAAAAATTATAAGCCTAGTTTAGCATCCATGAAATTGCAGTATTTTATTTCAGTTCTTGGTAAATATATCCTGTGAATTTTCAACCCACAAATATAGAAGTTCAAAGAGAAAAATTTAAATCACACTTTGATAAAAAAAACTTTAATATGAAGAACAATGCAAAAAAGGTGAGTGTTTTGTAGTCTCGTAGCTTAGGTGATTAGATTTTGAAACACATGAAGCTGCATCCCAAAACGAGGGGTAGCAAAGTGGAATCACAGCATTTGAAAACTGAGTTAAAATCTCTGAAAATTGTCAAAATGTTAGAGCTATTTCAATAAGATAGCAATAATATGCTATTGATTAATTATACTTTTTTGACCTATTTAGGAAAAAATATGATTTTATTTAAAAGGAAGTTCTGGAGTTTTGAGTATGATATGCAAGCATTGTGCTAAGTTATACGTGGATTCTTATCAGTGTCAATTTTCTTTAGTCAAACATAATCATAACTTATTTTTCATTTAGGAGTATATCCTTTGTCTTTTAGCTGATAACTGTACACATTTTCTCAAAAGAAAGCCTGTATCAAACTAAACTCTGTGTGATCAACTCATTTATGGAATTTTTAGACTACAAATTTGTAACAGTTCAAGAACAACTAGAATTATATTGAAGGCTGTGGTGTATTAGAACCACGTTAGTCAGATACAATTTGTGTTCATAGTGTGAACTCAGAGCTTTTCAATTACTGTGGTCTAAACGGTACCTTTAAAACTTTATTCACACTAGGTAGTTGAATAAAGGATTTCACATTGCAAGAAGTAATTTAACGTCATTAGCTAAAATAAGAGGGCCCTAGGAAGAAAGGATTATCATACGTTAAATAAAAAGTTCACCACCTTACAGCTGTAATCCCGTTAGAAAAGATGATTTCTATCTAACCTAATCAGCCAGAGGTCTTTATTGCCTGGAGTATTAATTGATTTAGGTCTTCATTAAGGTCAGAGGTACACATGGCTGACCAGAGGCAGCCTATTAGTGCATTGTCAGTTATGCTTATTTACATTGACTGAACATAATGGTGGGTTATTTCACTGTTAGGTCAAGGGGTCACTGAATCTTTTGTACACCCTGACCTCTTAAAGGGCAGCAGTCACTAAGACACCAAACTGTATTCGTAACAAAGATTTGGCTGATTGTATATTGACTCCATCCTTTCCAAGAAACACACATTTGTTCATATGGTGCAACTATTAACATTGGCCTAAATACCTGGGGGTGAATGGCTGAAATCTCTCCATTGGAAGATCCCTGTAATTTTTGTACTATGCCAGTTAATTCCTAGCAAGTTTTAATAATACCAGCAGGAAATGTTTCATAAAGTTTCTGTAGTTGCTGTTGGCCTTTCATTAAAAAAACCCAAAACATAACTCAGTGTATATCTACAGGTATCCTCTTACTTCTGTTTCTTTCTAAGTAGCAATGATTACAGCTTTCTCTTGCTAATTAGCAGCTTAAATTAGTCCTTATGTCCAATTAAGTCTGTTGTTCTTATTCTTTTCTTTTCCTGAATTATATTTTATGAGAGATATGTTGTGGCCTTTTGGTAACTTAAAGTACTGTTAAAAACTTTTTCATGGGATAGAACAGTTCCAAGTAGCACCAAATGTTCTTCTGACTTTTCCTTTCCATGGTACTACAGATCCTTTCCTTCTGCTTTCCTGAAAAATGAATGCAGCTTAAAAAAACCAGGTGGAATAAAATAATAATTTGCTACTATACTGTCTTCCCTCTGTATTAGCTGTGATCTAGGTCTATATTATACATAATTCCTGCAGCACAGCTATCCATGAAAGGTCGTAATTCTCAAGTAAGAGCTTATCATTCCTATCTGTAGGGTATGGATTGCATACTCTGAGGTTCTGATCATCCACTGAATTCTCTTGATTATTTATAGTTGTGCTAACCGAACAAAACAGTTGCTAAACTAATATGTTAGCTTATTAAGACTCACCTTTCATTTAACTTGCAGTGCTATAAATGAAAAAAAGGGAAGAAACGTCGAATCGCGTGAGGTCCCATTTATAAACTGCTTACTGTTGTGGGGCTATATTAGAAATAAATTGGTACAGGTGAGCATCTCAGCAGTACTTATGGTTTAACCCTGGCTGGCAACTAAGCACCACACGCTGCTTGCTCACTCCCCCCAGGTGGGATGGGGAAGAGAGTCAGAAGAGTAGAAGTGAGAAAACTCGTGGGCTGAGATAAAGACAGTTTAATAGGCAAAGCAAAGCAAGGAATTCATTCACCACTTCCCATGGGCAGGCAGGTGCTCAGCCATCTCCAGGAAAGCCGGGCTCCAGCACACGTAATGGTTGCTTGGGAAGATAAATGCCATCACTTCGAATGTCTCACTTTCCTCCTTCCCCCAGCTTCACGTGCCAAGCATGACATCACATGGTATGGAATATCTCTCTGGTCAGCTGGGGCCAGCTGTGCCAGCTGTGCCCCCTCCCAGCTCCTTGTGCCCCCCCAGCCCCTCGCTGGTGGGGTGGGGTGAGGAGCAGAAGAGGCCTTGGCTCTGTGTGAGCACCGCTCAGCAATAGCGAAAACATCCCAGAATTATCAGCACCGTTTCCAGCAGAAATCCAAAACAGCCCCATGCTAGCTACTATGCAGAGAATTAACTCTACCCCAGCCCAAACCAGCAGAAATACAAGTCTTTTTTTATTTTTGGTTTGTCAAATCTTTAATGAAGTTTTAGCACTGGAAATATGTGTATGAGCTGCAGTGAAAATTAAATCATCAGTGTAAGAGACGGAGACATCTAGGGTATAAATACACATCCATTATATTGTAGTTTTGTTTCTATGCCGAGTTCACTGGATATGCAGGTCCTCTAGACTTGATACACTGTGAATCTATAGCCTGAAAGATCTTCTGTTAGCCTTGTAGATGCTCCAAAAAGATAAACTGTTGCAAGGTTCTAGCAGGGTTTTGCAGAACACTTTCACAACACAGGGACTGACACCATACATTGTGACATCTCCCGTTGTAAGATTTCAGTACTGTGAACAAGATACTATGATGTCTTCCCCGTTTTAAATGCTTTTTATTCTGCTAACAATTTTCAGAATGATGCTTCAAACATTCTCAAGACAACCTCTTGAAATCTGCTAAAACGGTGTTTGTACTGGTTTGCTGGTTTGTCCCTGCTGGTTGTTTATTTATGCTTGCTTTTCAAGACCAAGTCACTGGGAAAGAGGAAGAGAAACGTCCCTCCTCCTTTCTTTATCCTAAATTACGTTCTCCTGAAAGACAATTGCTGCAAACCTGTGGCCGTGTTTTGACTCTTTTTGCCCTTGTTCCCCCTTGCATCCACCTCTCTGTAACGTGGTGGCACGTTAGGAACCCTGTTTTTCTGTTAATTACATCTTCAGACACAAACAAGTATGTTAGGAACAGAGGGATTTTTTAAATTGTTTTTTGGAAAACTCTGCAAAATTCCGGCTGAATCTGATCCAAAAGTGGTGCCAATTTTACTCAAATCCTTCAGATTTTTTTTGACCTTGCTTATGACCAGTGGGGCTAATTGTATCAGAACTATCCAGGATACTTTAAGAACGTGCTATCTGGGTCCGTATTTCAAAACACTGACAGATACTTTATCGTTAATTAGTATTCATATTATGTCTCAAACAATCTGTTCAAGAATAGGGGAAGTGAACTGGTTGAACAGCTCTTCTGTCTACCTAATAATTAACATGGGTGATGCATGGAAAACCAGCAGCCCGACAGGCAAAAAGGGAAGAAATATTGCCAGTGTGATTTTTTTCTGCAGAAGTATAAACTACCTGTATTAGAGTTTTTTACTCATGCATGGATTTCTCTTTGCAGAGGTGAAAATGAATGGCTTGCTTTAAAAACAAACCTGTGCCCCTCTGAATCATATCTTTCTGAATTTGTTTCTCATCTTGTCAGTATGCCACTTGGTAGCTGGCTGGACTCCCTTGTTCAATGGCACATATTTTAAAATAGCACTGTAAAAAAAAAAAAAAAAAAGACCATTTGTTCCTATAAACCAAAATATTACTTACATATTTTGTTTCCAAAT
>JAVJGI010000063.1:57399682-57437291 GCA_035590275.1 Ibycter americanus
AAAACAATATTTCAGATATTTAAAACAATTTAAATAGTTGATGGGTGTCAGTTGATATATTATGTTTCCTCTCTGCCTCCTCCCCCTCTTCAGCTGCTAATCATAGAACTTGTATGCCAAATTGTATAAGATACTTTTCCAATAGTTACATGTGTGAGTCTTTTGTGAGACACAGACAGTTATGAGGACAGATTTGGAGTTGCATATGGGTCTGTCACATGGTTTGATTGCCATGTCTTCTAGGACACAGATTTCTTTTTTAATTATTCTTAATTCTGAGGAATTTTTACAGTTTATACAGTAAGTTCTGCAAAATTCTTCCTAAAGATTCCTTGCACAGTCCATTTTCCCTCTCTTTATTCCTAGCAAAATGCTTCCTGTGCTGACTTCAAAGCTGTTTACGCCCACCTTACTTCCCACTTCTATACTTAGTTTTCTTTTGATATTGAATAAAATGTACTGCTTCACTGATCAGGAAATGTACAGACTTTCTAGAGAAGTGCAGCGTAAGAGGATGAAAAGGTTTGATATTTACATTAAGATTTTATAATAAATGTTTGAGATGTCTGAATAGTAAGAATAAATGTTTCCTTGGCTGGCTGCTGTTAAAAAAAGTAGGTCTTCAGAGTGTTGCCAGGAAGACTTTAGAAAATCAGCCCAAAGTAACTGCGTTGCAGTTCAGCTTAAAACATATGTTGATGGTATATCTGGCCACCCAGTTAATTCCATTTTCAAAAGGTGAATGCATCTCTTTGGTCAAGTGGCACTCTTCTGCATTTTATTTTCAGTTTGCAATTTCCTTTCACCTTCTGGTGGATTATCATGACTTTTTCCATGCACAGTCTTCTAGTTGTTCTGCAAGTATTATTTTTATGGTATTTTTAAATTAGTTTACTAAAGACATTACAGATATATACTTATATTTTCTTTCATATTCTCATGTAAAATAAAAGCTTAACTTAAGACTTAGAAGTTTCAAAAAATAGCACTGAACCAAAGATAGTGTGCACCATCACTCAAAATAAGAAAGCAAGAATATTTAACTATGTTGGGGCATCAGTGTGATCCAGCAGCTGTAACAGACAGTAACATCAGATATTATTGTTTTGAGCTGACACGTACATCCGTGTTTTAACTGTTAGGTTGAAGTTTATTGCAGTACTTTGTTTCTATATTGTAGTTAAATCCCTATAAAAAAATATCTTTACACTGGCATGTTTGCTCCATTTGTGACAAATGATGGCAAAGAACAGTACTGTTGAAAGAAACTACCTGAAAAAGAGAAAAGTGCTTCCCTTGCCTTCTATACACTCCCAGAATCTTATGTACTTATTCTTACTTTCTTCGAGGTTGGAGATGTTCTCTACTGTGCAGGACAGATTGCTCTGGTACCTTGTACGATGCAGCTTGTTAGTGGTGGCATATGGACTGAGGCCACAGTTTCCCTCCGTCATGTTGAGCGAGTTCTTCAAGCTATGAACCAAAAGACTGCTCTCCACCACGTCATCACAGCCAGCTGCTATGTAACTGACAGGAAGCACATTCCTATTGCTCACGCTATATGGCAGAAGAGGTTAAGAGAATGTAAAAAGGTAGGTGTGATATCCATTTTCTTCTTTCTGGGTTGTCTTTTTTTCCCCTCTAAGTCTTGTAGTAATATCAGAATTTTCTCAGTACATTTCCAAGGGGTTCAAGTAAAACTGATACAATAAGGTTTGATTGAGCTGTTTGTTCTGGCTCATAAGTGGTTGTGCACAATTGAGAAAGAAAATTGCTTAACAGAAAGTTATATTCATCGCTAACTTTGCCTTAATTCCCCAAAGCAGTATGTTAAAGAACTCTTAAAGAGCAGTCAGTTCCTCCAACAAAAATGTGAACAACACCTTATTTGAATTCCTCTGCCCATATATTTTTGCATAATAAGAACTGGGCATTTTACTTCAAGTTTTTGTGAGTTGTTCTGTTAAGGTTTTTTCCCCACTCTTTCTTACAAGCAATATTGTCATGACAACTGAGTTTAGCAGTTTACTGCTTATTATTGCTTATTATTCAACTGAACTTTTAAGACCAGATCGGGGCGTGTCTGTCTATTGGTTGACCCTAGATTATCTCTAACAGCATAATAATTTGCACAGTGATTTATAACAATACCATAATCATTTCTATTATGTATGTACCACTTTTCTTAAATAACCACGGAACACCCTGCAAGCATTAAAAAGCCACAAGTATTGTAAATAAAACATAACTTCTCTATAAACGAGTAAAAAATACTAGTAACTGCATTATTGCTGTATAATTTAATATAACTTAATTATTATGGTTTCTCAGGGAAATACATGGCTTGGAAACATAGTATATGTTAACATTGCCATAGAAGAAGGTAAAATGCAGCTGAAACTTTCCTCCTATTTGCCTTCACTTTCAGTCTTTGCACTAGGCATTTCTCTTTCTGAGTAGAGTTGTAGGCTTTACTTAGACACTTACACATTCCACCTTGATTGATGAATAAAGGACCCTCTTAAATAGTGTTCACTACTCCTCAAGACCCAGTGTATTGAATCTGAATTCAGTTGAGATTTTTTAATGCAGTTCAGGTTTTTGCTGTGTGACTGGTTAGTACGATGCACCATGACCACAAAGCCTACTTGCTTTCTTATTTGTAATATGTAGGATTTGAGGGCAGATTGGTGGTGGCTGCCAGTTCTTTGAAACTTTTCCTTTTTCCAGATAGAATCTTTTAGGTCTTCCATAGTTAATACATGTACCAGTTACTCTTCATCGAGTCTTTTGTTTCTTCTTCTTACTGAGATAACTAGGCAGCACTTTCTCAGCTACGTGAAATATACTGATGAAGTTGCTTGCTTTGGGGCTATTACTAGTATCTGGCTTATGTCACTTTTTGATTGTTCAAGCCATAGCTTAAAAATGGATTGCTGCCTACACTTACTTCTATGAAGAGTTAGCTGCCTAACACTTTTCAGGAATGTTTAAGAAAAAACATCCTAGAGGAGCACCAAGCAATCCTAGAGGACGTTCATCAGTCTTATGCTGTGCTTATCAGATCATACTCATTAATGACAGTATTAGAAAGAGCAAAAAAATATTAGCAGATGAAGTAGTGTGTGCTACAGCACGATCTAAAAATGCTTTGGAAAAAATTAAAATATCAGTGGGAAAGAGACGTTATTAGCAGCCAGATGTTCCATTTTCTCTATAATTTTGGCAATAGGAGGTTCAGACAGAGAAATTGAATTTTTCCTCAGGCTATGCATACTTTTTTGATTAACAAGGGTTTGCCTACCCAGCAGAGCAGTGAAAAAGATGTTTCAGACCCTTCTGTTACAAGGAACCAGAGGGAGGAATTGTCCTGCCCTGAAAATACAGTTGTCCTGTTAATGGAAATAGAGATTTTATATTGGAGGAGAAGCATTAGCTGGCAGGGTATTAGGAGAATTGTTCCTTTAGTCTCAGAATAAGGAAAACAGTAAAGTTTGAGATTTGGAAGTACTTTTTGAAATGACTGGTAAATGGTATGACAGTTGTACTTCTCCCTCGCTTATTCAATAGAATCAGTGAAAATGTAGTTTTTACATCTCTTAAAATTTTCTTTGGAGCAGCCTGTTGGGTGCTGTAAGATAGTGCCTTTCTGAGTGGAAGCCAGAAGACGGTAGCTTTACTCTAAAGGCATCTGTATTTAAGAGTCTAAGTAGCATATCCCTTACTTGTGTGGTTTTGTTTATTTTTTACTACTACAGACAGTTCTGTCAGATACCATGACTTCAAATAGTGGTCTGTTTTCTTCAAGTAAACTAAGTCAGCCAAACCTAAAGTATTTTATTATTCTTGAACTGTATTTCAAACAGTGGCCAAAGGCCTGAATCAGCAGCAACCTACAGATTACTTAATAAGAACGAATGGTGTCTCAATTGAAATTGCTCTGCTGCTGTCATCCATGGAAATAGGAGTTTGTTTGTGCAAACAAAACAATGCAGCTCAGGACTTGTTTCTTGTAAACTATACATCATAAACCATAGAACTAATTATGTCTTAAACACAGGTTTTAGACTCCTTTTCTGTTTGTTGAATGTTCTCTATTTAATAGCAACATGGTGGTATATTAAGATTGAGCTATTTGAATTTAACTCAGTGACTAAATCATATGCATCAAAACTGCCAAAGGTTTTTTTTAGAGCACCAAAAAAGTGTGAGCATTCTGTTGTATAGTGATGTCTGGTAAATATCCTCTACATAAATAATACTGTTCAGCAACTTCAGCTGAATCATTCTACATATTTGATGTCAGTAGTCTGTAAAGCACAAAAAGGGTTGTATAAATTGTTTAGGACACAAATAAATTGGCCATAACAGAATATAATATAAAGACAAGTGTGAGAACTGTTTTCTGGATGTGTTTGTATAACACAAAAGGTTTATTTCTAAGACAGGATGTAGACACAGAATTTATCAAAGCTTCATTTGAGATAAGGCCACAGGGTCAGACACACTTACCTGGACTTCAGAGGACTTCTTGTCATATTGACAGTGATAGTTTTCTTCTAGGAATTTCTTGAATTATGAAGAGAAAGATAAATTGAGTATGTTTCAGAATAACCAAATTATTTCACTGATAACAAGAGGAGTGGCTGTAGTGAGCATCAAGAATGGGATCAAGTAAGAGAGGGAGAAAATAGTAACGGTAAGCAGGCTGGACCTCTAGCAACTTCTAACTTGTTTCAGTCACCCAGCCTCTGGCCCCTTATTCCAGCATCATTCCTTGCTTCCTACACAACTCATTTCCACTGCTGTCATTCTGATTTCTCTCACTCGAGATGACAGCTCAGTATCTGTGCTCCCAGCACCATTCCCTGCAGCCTCACCCCTCCAGTATAACCCTGAGCATTACCTCCCTGAACTGCAGTTACTCACAGTCATCAAGGGTTTTGTCCTTAGAGCTGGAATCCAGACCCTGTTCCTCTTTCTTCTTCCTTCCTGTGTCCCTTTGAGTCACAGTGTCATTGGAAAAACCATTCAGAGTGACAGAGAAAACAGAAATCTGGTGGAGGGATGGAAGGTTGCAGCAGAAAGAAAATAATAGCAAGGAGGGAAGGACAAGAAAGCAGCCCCACTGGGGTCTCACTCAAAAAAAAAAATCACTGGGCTAACAAAAAGATCTTTGCATCAACATTTTGAACGTACACAAGACGGATTTCCTTTGTTAAAACTAAAAGGGTATTGTAGGAACTGAGATCTAGAGTGAGGGAACCAAAGTAAGCATTTAAGTTCTGTAGGTGGATAAGGCTGCACTGTTGTTAAGTAGTGGTTGTTGGAGAAATTAAAATATAGTTAAGGGAAGCAGTTATTAAAATCAAAAGCAAAAACAGTCTGCAGTTCTAGAAATTAAAAGCTAGTTGAGGGAAGCAATAGTTAGAAAATACAGAGGCTGCAAAAATAGCATAAAGACAGTTATGCAAACAAATAATCAAAGCCAAAACCTAGCAAAAATAATTAGAATTAACAAACACAATGCCAGCCATCAGCAGCTTCCCCCCACCCCATTTGTAAGTTGCACTCTTTCCACAGTTTCTTTGTGATTCCTCCGCATGCTTTGGGATATTTTGACACTCTTGAGGAGATGCATTTAGGGAGCTTCTCTAACATAACTAGCCAGAAGTAGTAACAATTGTGTGGTGGAACAGTTTCTGCCTAATCCAGTAGTTAGCATTTAGAGCTTTTTTTAAATATTTTTTTTAAGTAGCCAAAAAAAAAAAAAAAGCTTATAGCATTGCTAAAACTTTCTGGAAGAAGAACTGACAGTTTTCCAATTAAGTCTCATCTTGTGTTTTTCTTTACTTCACATCTTTTAATGACAGTGTCATGTAATATGATGATTTTATAAGCGGTTTTGCTAACTCATACAGCAGAGTAATCAATAGAAAAAAATAAGCCAGATGGGTTGTAGTCCATTTGTATTGGGTGGGACAGATGGCATTATTGATAGATGGAAATATTCCAAATAACTATTGTATAATGATATAGCAGTGACTGTGCCTGCAAAATTTTATTAATTTACTTTGTGTATGTGCTTTATTCAGTAGGGGTTGAGTTGTATCATTCAGACAGTACTCCCACTATATTTAGTTGGGACCTGAGTCAACCCCCTACCTTCTTTTTCCCCTCCCCATGATTTTTCCATGCAGAACCATCCCTGCAGTACTTTGTTAGAATATTTCAAGTGGCGGATTGTACTTCTGTCTGTACAACAGGCTGCACTAGACTAACTGAGATGGATAAGATCACGATTACATTTTTTTATGCTACCTCTGAATGCCTGCTTTTTGCTTTCTTTTGTTATCCCCACCCACCAATACAAAGAAGCATGCTGTACTGTCTCAAGATTTCAGGCATTCCAGCTTGTTTAACTGCTGTGTTTTATTCTTTTTACATCTTGCTAATCCCCAGCAAGATTTGGTATAGCTAGGCCCATAAAATATATCTATTTTGATAAACTGTGTAATAGATACTGGTTTGGGCTGTTGCTGTTCAAATGTATAATCCAATGGCAAAGTACTATTAATTTATTTTTTTTCTTTGCATT
Source organism: Ibycter americanus (assembly GCA_035590275.1). Taxonomy (NCBI): domain Eukaryota; kingdom Metazoa; phylum Chordata; class Aves; order Falconiformes; family Falconidae; genus Ibycter; species Ibycter americanus. The sequence goes on from JAVJGI010000063.1 coordinate 57,406,281, forward strand.
AAGAGCACATTAACTTACAGAAAAACTTGGAGGCCATTTGCTGCTTTTGAAATACAGTTCTTAATAAACGTGACTGAATGATAAAAATAAGTTTTGGTTCTTATTTTGATTCGATGGCATATACAAAACTCGGAGGCAGATTTTCCAGAACTATCTGAAATGTTATCTCTGATTTCTTTGTTATAAAAGAAAAATGTATGGGGAAATACTGTAGTACGTTTAGTACACAACATTTTGTTACCCACAGAAAGTTTAGAATTGCCTGTATTTGTAAGTGTACCCAAAATATTGGTGAAAGGAGATTTTGAAACAGTGAAAACAGTGTATTTTGTTAAGATTAGAAGACAGACTTGCATGAAAAGACAATATTTAATGTAAATGCAGGATATATTAATAGCTCGAAGACCATTAGCTTATTATTAGCATACCTTTTGCTTTGGCAATTGGTTTTATACATACTATTTTTTTCTGCAGATGACAATATTATAGATCAGTTCCACTCTGGATTATTTTATTAGGCAGCTGCCACTGTATTTTCCATCCTCAGTAATGAAGAATCTACCTGGTAAAATACTTCCTGTGACATGGAAAAAGATGTGTCTTTTGGCTTTTGTAACACAGCTTGCATTTTGACATTAGTTGTCTGGTCCTCTCCCGCCAATAAATTCCTGAGCAAATGTACTACAAACTTTGAAAGTTCTCTAGCCCACCTTCTTCTGACAGACGCTTTCCTTTTTTTATGATAAGCATTCTGGATGAGTGGCTGTGATCCCATGATTCTTTCAAATCCAGTGCTTTTCAAAGAGCGCTGCAGTTGACTTTCTTTCTGTCAGGAATGCCAGTCAGGTTTTTGACAGTGTGTGTCTTAATAGCATGTAACACAGAAGTGATGAAAAAAAGATTCACAATGTTTTATCTGATATATATTGTGAATGGGTTCCTTGCTTATTTCAGCACTCTGGTAACTTGATGCCAACTTTAAGTATCTAAATTTAAACCTTTTGGGCCAGATTTACAAACTGTTTAGATGTCAAAAGATGTAAACGAGCCTGAACTAGGATTTTTTTAAAAATATCTAAGAGCAGTCATCTAGGGGCACTTGGCCCATTCTAGGGAGCCCCTGCATCATACCTCCTTTGACAATCCTGTAAATACCATTAGTACTATCCTGTGTCTTCCCACATTGTCCCGCAAATAATGCACAGGTCCCAAGTTATAAACAAGCTAAATCCTGACCCAGAAGCTGTCTAGCTACATGCAGTGGTTTTCTGGAGTAATTACTATGTTTTCATGGCAGTCAGTTAGAATGGCATCATGCATCTGTAACACAGCAGTCTGTTGCATTGTTCAGACTAGTATTTGTAGTATACAGACTGTCATGAATTTAAATAAAATTTGTGCATTCTCTGACACTTTATCCTAAGTAGAACAGAAGTAGCTTATGCTCAGATGGTCGAAGTTGAAGGTTTTTCTTGCTGCAAAGGATTGGACAGAAGTTTAAGGTCCTCTTTACCTATAGAGAAAATTACCATAAAACTTAAAAGGAATATAAAAACCCACTAGATTTCTGTGAGAGGATATGTACTTTTTCACCATCCTGGACAAATGTTTGTAATACTCAGGTACATGGTTTTGTGATTTTTTGTATATTTTATTATATGTATTGATTAATATCTATGTTTAATACAATTGTTAGATTTCCAAGTAGTATTGTAAATTCTGTGTCCTATAGGTAATACTATAAGTAATACTAATTTAATTGGTCTCCTTTTACCGGTTTCTTGGACAGAATAGTTAAAATGTGAGGAATAGATGTAAATGAATATTATAAAGGTATAAATGATTGATTAGAACCCTGCTATATTTACATTGCAGTGAAATCTCACATAGGTTAATTAATATAATTGACAATATTACCAGAAGAAAACTAAATACTTTTGAAAAACATTGCCACCAGCCAGTACCTATGCCTATCAAAAATTCAGTAGGAAGGAAATACATGTTTCTGTTTCTCTTTTTTTGTCTCATCAGGTTTATAACATTTATTTTGCTACTAGATGCTCTTTTGAATGTTCCACAGTTTGATATATTAAACCAGGCTTCTTTTATGGCCCATGTTAAGAACACGCAGTGCATTCAAATAGCACAGTGGTAGTGGGTCTTTCATCTCGTGCCTAGTGTATTTCATTTCCCCTGTGTTCAGATTAAACAAAGCTTTTGTATTCATTTGAAGCAGCTATAATGAGAATATTTAACACAGGTCAAATGCAGATAGTGGAACTCCAGAAGTCCTTGAAAACAGTCTGCCTTTTGACACTGGGCCACGATGGGAGGTGAAAGGGTTGCCACTTTCACTTTTTTTTAAGGGAAGATCATGATATTCTATTTTTAACTTTCGTGGAGCCTTAATGAATTTTAAAAAGGAATATAGTCAACAAAAAGAACAGTGAATCAGTTGACATGATTTTAACTAAAGCCACTACTAGAAATCGGATATATATGTGGACATAAAAAATCATATGATTGCATAATGTTCTAAACAGTATACATGAATTCAACTTGTAGAATGTAAACATAAAATATGAACACTAGAAAATAGGAGAGCATTTCTTGTGCGAATGTTTGTGTAGATGGATACAGATACAATCAAATCCTCAGCTGGTATGTCAGCATAACTCTCTGATTTCCATGAACTGATTTACACTAGCTTATTTGCCATTTACAGGTAATATATATGTGCATGTGAATGTTGTTTTTCAGTTAGACACAGTGAAGAAATGCATGTCAAGTTATTCAGGGTGGTAAACAGCCTAGTTCATCCAGACTGACTGATTTTCCCCTGCAGCAGTTCCCTTAGAAGAGGGTTTTTTGAGTGATTCTTCTTCTCCTTTGCTGAAAATATTAATTCCATTTTGAGCCTGTCACTTCTGTGCTAGGCAAGAGGGCATATGTGCACCCACTGTTTGCTTAGGCCAGAACCTCTGGTCAAAAGTCTTAACGTGTGATGACTGTGGGAGCCATTAACAGGATTTCAGCCTGAAGGCGAGTCCCTGTTGTCAGTGCCTCTTTAGAGAGGGGACAATGCCATCTTGGGTGAAACATGATCAAGGTCCTATTTTCGCTCAGGAAACTTCCCTGTTAAACCGTAGTCCTAATTATGTGTAGGGCACTTTAAATCCCCACAGTGAAGGAAGGAGTTTCAGGAAAATCATCAGCTTCATAGTTTTTTTGCTGTCCTTTGGATAAATTAATCCTGCTGATCAAGACTGAAAGAAGAGCCAGATTACCACTCCAGCCTACATAGACAGGTTTATTAACAACTGGCCCTTCCTAAAACTGTAGCAGGTTGATCTCTTTCAGACACCACAAATGTTCCTTCAGAGTCAGTGCTTCCAACAAGTGGATGGATGTTAAGTACTAACCAGCTGTTCTAGATCTTGGTCTTTTCCAGGGAGGGTATTGTCTTTTCAGTGTGAGCTCAATAAAAATCAAAAAACTCAGATCTCAAAAACTAGCCAAACTTCTATACTGAAAGTCCTCCCGTTAAACCTGTGGGCAATATCCTCTTTGTCATGGTTATGCAGGACCTGGAAAAGCATTCCCGTTGCAGGAAGGAAACTCAGATGTTGAATAGCATACTAGGTCTGGCTGGGATGGAATTAACTTTCCTCATAGCAGACCCTATGGTGCTGTGTTTTGGATTTGTGGCTAAAATAGTGTTGCTAACAGGCTAATGTTGCACACTTTCAAGGCTTTCTGTTTTTCCCAGTCAGCAACCCCCGTGAGTAGAGCAGGGGTGGGCAAGAGACAGCCACAGGGATATCCCGTACCATTTTACATCATGCTCAGCAAGAAAAACTGGGGAGTTTCATCTTCCAAGGTGGCTGTTCCCCAGAGGCTGGCTGGGCATCGGTCTGCTGGTGGGATGGTGGTGAATGATTGCCTTTGCAACACTAGTTTTATTCATTTCACTATTTAAACTGTCTTTATCTTGGCTCGAGAGTTCTCTCATTTTCGCTCTTCCTGTTGTGTCTTGCCCTGCTGGGGTTGGAGGGTGAGCAAGCAGCTCTGTGCATGCTTAGCTACTGGCTGGGGTCCACACCGCAAATAGATTCAGCAAATTACAACTGAAGAGAAACTCCACAATTAACTAGGGAAATTCATACCTGGCCTTCTCCCCATCAAGCTGCAGTCAAAATTAGAGCTCAAAATATCACCTCTTCCTTTTGAAACTGTGCAAGAATCTTATCTCTACTCAGGTACAGCTATGGTCTTCCACCACCAAAAACTTGAAAGAAAAAAAATAATAAATTAACTCAGGAAAATAATGTCTTTCTTGTAGTGGAAGTACTTCTTTGCTAGTGTATAGTACAATCCAAGGCATCCTACTAAATTTCAGTACTTGATTATCTTCATCTCTGGTTCTGTGTGCTGGTCATAATTACAATTTCATTTCCTCTTCCTCATCTCTGAAGGATTTCACACGGGCTTCAAAATCAATAATAGATCTTCAATTTCCTTATTCAGAAAATTCAAAGTAACCCAAAAATTGTTTATCCTTTCCTGTACTCTACTTTCAAAGAAGTACATAAGACAGCGTGAAAGTGAGCTACCATTATTTTGAAACCCCTTTAAATATTTGCATAGCAAAAATGAGTAGTGCTAACTGGTCAGTACCCAGTAACATGCATGCCAGCTCAGCAGTGAATAATGACTTTCACCTTTCTCTCAGTATTTATTCAGCTTCATGAATGAAAAATAAAAATGCTTCCATCTGATATGACACATGTATATAGTTCTCGTCAATCCTGTAGCTGTAACACAATGAACACAGCTGGTGACACTTGAAATCTAACTTTGATTTTCTTTTGGACATTATTCAGTGTTAATATTAGGCAGGTCTGTATGTATCTTGCTTATAAGCACCCTTGTGGAAACATCCTGGCCGTCTCCTGTAGTTGACAAAGTAGTTACTTCTGCATACATCTCAATGAAGAAGCAAGTGAGTGTAAGAGGGGAAAATGTCACTGGAAACTGATGAAAATAGTAATTGTCAACTAATTTCTAATTAAGTCAATAATTCTGGTAAAGTTTTGTCATAATTTGTCAAATGAATGTTTGTGTGGAGTTGTAGATACCTTTTCAGTAATGTATAGTCTCATAATCTGTGCATGTTCTGCAGAATTACATGGGGAAGATGTATAGGTATACAGATTTTTCTCTTTCCCTCCCTCCTTGTATACATATATATACATATGCGTATTGATAAATATACATTACATACACATCCATGAATATATATTTGTATTTTTCTCTTAGTATAACAAATTTTAACAAGCATTTATATTATTATGTGTCACTTAAAGACTGTTTATTGAAAACTTTCTATTCTAATCTTCTGTACATGGACTCATCTGCCTTCAGGAACATAAGAGTGAAGATCCCATTATATATGTCAGTAGTAATCCGAGAGGCATGTCTTAATCTTCAGGAGAACAAGTTTGCTTTCCATATGTCTCGTTTCAATGACTGCTGAGAAGAGTCACGCATTTAACTCAAATTTGGCTTATAATTTTTAGGTTAATGTGAACTTCCTCTTGTGAGTGGGTGTGGTGGGTCTGGCTGGGACAGAGTTAGTTTTCTTCATAGCAGCCTCTGTAGCGCTGTAATTTAGATTTCTGACTAACACCATGCTGACAGCCCACCAGCATTGGCTGTTGCTGAACAGTGCCTGCACAGCATCAAGGCTTTCTCTTTTTCCAACTTTGTCCACACCCAGCGAGCAGGCTGGGTTCAGCAAGAAGCTGGGAGAGGACACAGCTGAGACAGCTGACCCAGATGGACCAAAGAGGTATTATGTAGCATATGAATTCATGCCCGACAGTAAAAACTGGAGTAGGGCTGAGTTTTTTCTAAAGTAGCCATTGCTCAGAGACTGCCTGGGCATCAGTTTGCTGGTGGGAGGTGGTGAGCAATTCCTTTATTTTTTTTCTCTTTCCTTCTGTTATTAAACTGTCTTTATCTCCACACATGATTTTTTCTCGCTTCTGCCCTCCTGAGTCTCTCCTTCCATCCTGCTGCAGGGGTGCAGGGGGGTGTGAGCAAGCGACTCGGGGGGGCTTACCTGCCAGCCAGGGGCAACCCCCCACAGTGGACTGTAAGAAACTGCATCACTTGAGTTTGAGTCCTGTAACACTGAACTGAGGGAAAACCTGTCCTGCAAAATTCAGGTTCCGAACTGTTATGTAGAACATTATTGACCGATATCAATGGGTTGACTTAAAATAAAGGGTATGTGCACTCCTGAGAGTCGCTATTTAACTGATCTTGCTTTAAATTTGTACCGTATTAAAAAATGAAAGTAACTGACTACCCTGCTGAAAACAAGCATTTGCCCCCAAATACTCATATACGTAAGATGAAGGAATGTAAATGTTTGTATTTTCCACTAAAAATCTTCATTTACTAAAAAGTGCCACATTCAAAGTAGTTTTTGATTGCACATCTATATATCATATTACTAAAAAAAGTGGCTGTCCAAATGAAGGAGAGCCTGGCAATTAATAGAAGTTTAATAGTGCCACCAGAATTTTCAAATTGTTTTTCTTCTGCCTCTGGTAGCATCACAATTTTTTTCATTGCACTGCAAAATTTAACTACAGGTTTAACAACAGTAGCTAATTGTGCTGTATGTGTACAGGTGAACAGGTGATCGTAGTTGGAATATGTGAAGTAAAAGCTGACATTTGATTTGAAATTTAGTTCCAGAGCTCAAGGTCAAAGTGCACAATGAAAGGAGACTTTCAAAGACAGCATCTTCGCAATCAGTATCTGAAATTTAAATTCTAAATCATAAAATAAGTTATCCATAATGCCCACAAGGTAGATTTTGACCATTAACTTTTCTCGTTTTCTGTCCCATTTGGGTACATACTCTCAAATGATTTTCAAGTGAAATCTTTCCATCTTGAACATCCTTAATTCAGTTCAACTCTTTTTCCTAAGTGCTTATTTTTGACACTACACATGAAGAATAAAACCCTCAGAGTGACAGTCTGTGATCATGTTTCATGTGGCAGACTTCATTTGCTTTCAGTTTATATTGCTATCAATTTATGACTTTGTTCCTTAAATAGTTATCTTTTTTCCACATTGTAACTGATATATTGAATGATGTATGTTTGAGAGGTATTTCAAGGAATCTTAACTTCAGTCATTAACTGGTTATGTCTTGGCTCAGGAACCTTTAGTTTGTTGAGAGAAAGTTAATATTTTTAAAGCAAATAAAACAGCTTTTCAGTATGTAATTATTTTCTTATCAATTTTACATTTTCTTGCCCTTTTGAGCATCTAGCATGCAGTGCTTGAATTACGTTTAGCTCTGCAGGAACTGCTTCAAATATTATTATTATGAAGGAAGAAATCAAAAATCAAAGTGAATTTTTAGTACAATAGTGAGGTATAGGAAGGTGCAATTGCAGTAACAACAACCTGCATTATTGTATAGAACTAACTCACAGCTTGACAGAAAGTCCCTGCTGGGGAGGAAATGCAGGGGAACTGGCAGAATTCTGCTACATCTGCTCCCTACTGCTAATAAGCTTTAACCTGTTTCATTTTTATTATGCTTACTGTTTAGATATTTTGCTTCCAAAATTATATCTGTAACTATGAGAGCACATAAAAGGCAGCACGACAGGTAGGGCTGTTTAAAAATTTAAAACTATCAGCAAGGGATATTAAAGGCCATAATGAGTAAGATGGTTGCCTTCTCAGTGTGGGTTTTTCGAGTTCAGGTACTGCCGCGCTGGTAGAAAGACTGAGCGTAGGCAGTGGGTAAAACGGGTTTCATAGCTCGAGTAGTTTGTACAGCCAGAAGGCACCATTAGATCATTTAGTCTGACCTGCATATCACAGACCATTACATTTCACCCAGAAATTCCTATTTCTGAACCCTGCGAGTGTACTTAGACTAAAATATATTAGACCTTTGGAGTTTAAAATACTTTACGCCACAGGATGAGAACCAAGAGGCTGAGTTTCCCGTGCAGTAAGTGGGGTGTTTATCAGGTTGTAAGTACACATGGTAGTGTGACTACTTCTGTAGAATAAGTTAAATTTGCATTTAACAAAAGTGAAAATCCCTTCCTGACCCCTTTGATTTAGGGGGAAAAAATACAGGTATTCATGCTGTATCAGAGAACTTGCATATTGAAATGTTCTGCTGAAGCCACAAAGAGTTACTTACATAAAAATACAAAAACCAAAACCAAAACCCAAACAAAAAAAACCCCTAAAAACAGAATCACCACCCTTTTAAAAAAAAAAGTGCAAACCAACCAGAATAAATAAAAATTAGGTTTAATCTGTCTCATTATGTATTGGTGGGAGTAGTTAAGGGCCCAGTAAGAGGGAAGATCTTCTTTAAGCAGTCATATCCATTTTTAAAGCTAATATTAATTGTCTAATTCTGCATTTCTGGTATTATGCTCCTTTGACAGCCATGCTGACAGTCCTGTGCTGCTCAGATCCTCAGTCCAGACGCATTCATTGCAGTCCTTTGAACATGCTTTCCTCTGAATAATCAGTGCTATAGCTGAGGTTTATAACCATCTGAAAATGTGGGGGAAATGGTGGTGTGTATTTTCCATTAGATATTATCACATGCTTCCAATAACTGATTATCTAACATTTTAAAATCTTTTGCTCTGATGGTGGCATAATTGTCACATACAGTTGTGATATGTGTTTTGAAGAGAGATTGAAATGTGTAAAATCCAGTGGATAAACTTATTGAAAACTCTCAAGTTCATGGGGCTATTGAGACTGCTTTTAGATAATGGGATAGAACAAGATTGCAATACTTACCTGATAAATCAAGCAAAAATGGAAGTCTCAGCCTTAAATAGGAGATTCTTCTCCATTATTGTACATGCAGAAGTCTGTGTCTGTCTTTCAGCAGGCCAGTTTGCGTTTTCTATTTTTCTTTCAATTTATTCTAACAAGTAATTATTTGACCTTACTTTTCAAGAAAACTTCCAGGTTGGTACATCCAGAAAGCAGAGGTGTTAGCCTAGTTATTACACACTTTGTATACAGGCTTTCGATTGTTTATTTATTCTAGACACCCATTCAAAGCTATGTATGCCTTCCTGCAGATGTCATACTGATTGCTCTTATTTTGATCACGTCACATAGCTTCTCAGTTTCCGAAATGAAGGGATGAAAACACAGTGATCCAATAACAGAAAAGAGGAGCAAAATTAGCGAGCAGACTACATCCTTACCTACTAAATATAATCAAAAGAGAGCATGTAAAGTTATGTTCTTTAATTTCAACTAAGCCCTTTTGTCTATCACACGGAAGTGACAAAAATTTATACCACTTCTTGGCCTCTTGATGGCCGTGGTAAAAGAATAGCAAGTTGCTAGATTATTCTGTTTGAGTGATAGAAGCTGTAGATCACATATAGTTATTGGTCTGATTTCTCATGAACCCTTTCTATTTTCATGAGTTTCCATATTTGCTTAACTTTTTTATATAATGCTTACATATACTTATATTAGTACTATTCAGAGACCATTAGTCATGAAAGTTTTGATTCTGCAGACTTAAACATATCCTTTACGCACCAAAAAGCTGTCTTAACTTACAAAATCAAATTTACACTAGATTTATTGTGGGATTTGGGCCCTAAGAGTGATATTAGTTAATTTTTGTGGTAGTTTCTTCTGACATACTTGATTGACTACCATAAAATTTTAGCCCATTACCTTGAGAAATCCTAATAATAGTCAGCAATATATTGTATAGATTTCAGGTTTCCTATACTCTTGCTAATATAACTTGAGGTATGCTCATTTTATTCATCTGCAAAATGCCTCTCTGGGAAAAAGTTAAGCTGTTGTGCTTGGCATGTTAATTGCTGACCATTTCATATCTATTAATTAATTTTGCCTCACTACCATAGCTGCATGCAGAATTTTTCACAATTATTATGAAGAAAACTTAATCTGGATTTTTTTTCCAAATGCCAGCATGTGGAATTATAATCATTATATCAAGACATTACATTAATTTGAAATCCATTTCAATTACAAAAATTGAATAAAAGTACCCTTAGAAATAGTACAGCCTCTAAATTTCAATACCCATATATGTTCCCCTGTATCTATTTCCCCTTTTTCATGTTTCTGTTTTTCAAAGATAGATAGACACTGCACAAAAAAGAAATTATTCTGCAAAATATGCTATCAGATGCTGACACAAAAAATAAAGAACCACCTTGTTTTCTCTAGATTTCCCCCAGTTCAGTAAGACCAAGTAAGTACAGGCTCAGTTTTCCAGTTGATGTTGTACAAAATAATTTCTACATGACACAGTGCTAACTGAACTACCGCCAGCTTTGTCCAACACATTGTGGGGTAGAGAGGACTAAAATTTCTTGAAGAACTCGTTTCTTTTTATATTAACAGTATTTATTCCATGGCAAATATTCAGGTTTGTAAGACCTCATTTTTCGTCTGCCAGTCTTGTGTTAATGTATTTTTGGCATGTAGCAAATAATCTGTTTTATTTCAGGAAGGAATACTAAATGTCAGACTTTCTTATTTTTGTAAGCATTGCAAAAAAAAAATTCTTAACAATTTTGTTGTTATAAAACACTGTGGTATTCATTCTTTGAATTCAGGCATGTTATACCAGGAATGCATGTGGCCTATTTATTAGACAAAATAGGGTGTTGAAAAGGATTGCTTCTATCCTGCTTTCTTCAGGAACTGACATTTTTATTCTTATGCAGTTTTCCTAGTGGAATCTTTACTTTTTAAAGTCATAAACCTATTGTTGTGAGAGACTCTAGCAAAGCTTAAACTGGATCTCAGGAGTTTGATGCACTCTGTTTAATGCAAGCAGTGTAAAAGAAATTTTAAATGTATTATTTAAAGGCACATTAATCTTGCCGCTATAATGGTGTAATAATGCATACCATATAAGGTTTTCATAAACTCAGCTTCTAAAAGTAACATCACAGTATCTTTCTTTTTGTTCTCCAAGTCAATTCTTTGTAGAGATAGCAATTATGTATTCATCTCTGTCTCTTATAGCCTGATTCATATTCAGCTGTGAGGTAGGTAGACCTTAGTCCTTACTAACGCAACACAAAGAATATTTCTCATTTGGAACAGATGGAGGATAGTCAAAATAAACCAAATTTATATAATAAATGTTAATAGCTGAAATGTGTACCTTTTTCAGTTAAGTTAAGTAAAATAGTTAAATGCCTGTACAATAGGTTGAGTATAGGTTTGTCCTAAACTTGTTATTCCTGTGTTTTCATCGGAATTTTAATAGGTCTACCTTTGATTTTTTTTTAAAATGAAAAAATACACATTAATTAGATAAATTCTTTTTTTAAGGTTAACACTTACAAAACAACTCTCTGTGTAAGTTAGTTTGCAACTATTGCAGCCCAGCATTTTTCATTTAACTATGCTCATTGCATTGGGTTCTGGTTTTTTCATAGCAGTACTGAGAATGCATTAGGCATTCATTAGTGTAAGAGTATTCTGTAGCTTTCCTGAATATGCACAGTGAAAACTGAGTGCGTCTTCACTAAGAACTAAGGCATACAATATGCAAGGACTTGGTAACACTGTGAGCCAATGTGGTAACTTCTTGTGTCTGAGCAAAGCTCGGGAAAGCATTATGGACACAGCAGTTCAGATAACCATTTTAATTTAATGTACAAATGGTATAGATGCAGGTTAAATAGAAGCTTAAAACCCAGTTGCCAATCTCTGTTGTTAACCTTCCTTCTTGTGATATGAAAGGGCTTGTATTTCTGCATTAAATATGTTTATAAAAGTGTTAGCTAAGGAATGTTTATACTAAGCTACCTTTTCAACTTAAGCCTATGCATGAATATAAAATATAGGAAGAGTTCCTGTTCTTGTTTCTTATTATTAAATACCTTACTCAGCTGGGTGTCATTTGGTAACTAGTACTGTGCCCTTCAGTAAGTTTTCAGCCAAGCCCTTCAACCACTTCTATTTCCAACCAGTCGTCCTTGTACTTTTGCAGATTTGTATTGAGCATCCATTGCAGAACCTTGTTAGAGGGGTTAAAACACAGCAGAGTGGTGGCTCGAATGTAACAGGGCTCGAGATCCCTGTTCCTGTGGCAGGTGCCTAAAGCAGGCAGACCTCCTGCTTGGCGCTGTCTGGGTCTGTCTGTTGTGTTTTGGTTGTCTGTGCTTTCTCCACCAGTATAAGCAGGCAGGGGAAATATATATATGTCCCTCCCTAAAAGTAGGATTCCAGTTCTCTCTGTGATTCTGCTTTGGGAAAAGGGGGAAGAGGAAGCTTTTTTTTTCTCAGAAAGAGCCCAAGAGTAACCACATCAAACTCCCACTTCTTCCAGCCCAATATTCTGATGCCAATAGCTCTGCTCAGCTAGCTGAAGAAGCACTTCAAAGCTGTTACCTGCATTCTTCTGTTTGAGTCAGTGTTCTCTATTCATCTATGAAATCAGTCTGGAATATCACAGGCGAATATAAAACTCCCTTAGGATTACAGAAATATTGGAAAGGACTAGTTGTTGGAAGGGAATAATTGTGAAAATTCAATCAGTCCAGTCAAGAAAGCCCAGTCACTTTTCTTCTTCACCAAGCAGACCACTAGTATCAGCATAAACGTAAGTTCTTATGTAAGAACATAGAATAGCGATAACGGTGTAGGCTCTGCTTAGTATTCTGACTCCAAACAATAACCCTAAGCAGATGTGAACAGTAAAAACAGGAAAAGCATATATCCACCCTAATATTCTCCCCACCTCAAACTGTTTTAATTCATATTTAAATTAATTAAATTAATTTTAATAGTTGTATAAATCATTAATTTTTCATATAAATTATTAAGTATTGTGTAAATTAAGAATTAAGTAAGAATTTTAATATGTCTCTCTTATAATCCCCACTGAATCTGTGTTCTACTTCAGGCTCCCCTTAAATCCCTGTAAAATTCCTGCAATCACAGCACTCTCCATCAAGGAATTCCAGGTGTCACCCACCACCATTCTTCTTGAAACCATGCGCATACTAAAGTCGTTTGATGATCCATGGTTCTTGTACAGAAAGACAAGGGTGCAAAATCAATTCTTATCCTTATCCACCCTTCTTATGTCATATATGATTTTGTAAACCTCTGCCATATTCTTCTTAAGAAGGCTGGAGGACTTTTCCAGTCAGACCCTCCAGAGGTTTTATCATCCTTGTTGTCCTCTCTGAACGCGTTCTGGGTCTAATATGTCCTTTTTCAGTTGAGAGATCCAGAGTTGCATGTCTTACTCGAGGTGTGGGTGAACTGTGAATTTCTGCAGTAGCATAATGTTACCCACTTTGTCCTCTACTCCTTTCCTAATGATTCATAATGCTTTACTTGCTTTCTTGACTACTGTCAGCTGCTGTGATTCTTTATTAACTGGTCCACGAAGACTTTCCGAGATGTTACTTAGCTTAACTGGGCAATCTTCTCAGTGTTTGCAATAATATGGTATCAACCTACTTCGGTATTATAAAATGTGAGGTAAACAACAGAGTCACATTTTCAGTCCTCCTAAAATCTTTTTCTTACCTTCTATTTTTCCCCTGAGTTACTGAAATGTGTATTGTATCACCAGAAGAATACCAATCTTTGCTTCACAGTAGGAAAAGCCCTTTGCTGAGTTGTGGGGGGTTTTTCAAAGCAAGGTGTTAATAAAGAGAGTATTCATAGTCCTCCTCTGGATAGGGAATGATATAGATGCAATGCATGTATTTAGAAAAATCTACTTTGGGGCTTCCATTTCCAAACTTTCTGGAACTCCATCTTTCCCACCTTTGATAAATTGAGTAGCAGATGATCCTGTTGGCAGAGGGAGGATATAGCGAACCGTGTTTTGAGGACAATCTAATGTAAGGTTCAGTTAGAGCTAAATCACTTATATCAAATCTTTATCCAAAGTTTTGGGATCTACCATTTCATAGCATGATAGAATCAGAATCCTGTCACAGTGTGGTCTCTGAGGTGATCCAGTTTGCATCCATTAGTGAAAGAAGAAATTGTTACAGAGTCATTTCTTTTCAGAGGCTGTCTCCCGCACAGCAAGAGGATGCTACCTGGCTTCCTTCTCCAGCCCTCTCTAAATAAGATCATGTGAAAATATAGCACAGAAGTAGCATCCGTCTCCATATTATCTCAGCAGTCAGCTATTGAACCTTATGATCTGCTCATTTTCCCCTATGACATTCGAACTTCTCCTGGTGCAAAGCTACCTTGCAGTATTTGTTCTTAGAAAGGATTAAATCCTGTGGGAAATCTAACAAGTGGAAATCAGAATCTTCAACAGACAGACCCTTTCCCATGAACTGAAAGTTATTTGAACACTGACAGCTAGAAAATAAGTGTTTAAGGGCAAATACCTTTAGATGACAGCTACACCTACAGCCTAATGAAATTTGTGAAGATTTGTAAAATTCAGGTCTGCATACATTAAGGAATCACTGCGTTCACCAGGGTTTGCCCCAACAGTTTTTTTTGTCTTTCAATAATAAGAATTTCCAAGAATTATTTGACACTTCTTTTTCAAGAATTACAAGCCAAGCTGTATCCTCTTCTGCCTCATTTTTTTTCCCCAACACTGTGAAGATGTAGAAGGAGGACTAGGCCAAAACCTGTGCTCCTTTATGGAACAGTTTATGACAGTATCCTTGGGCAAGAGCCCTAAAAACACATTTTTCTTCATAGTACTGCAGCTGTCTGCCAGAAGTGCTGGATCTCATTGATGGGAGTGCAGAATCAATTGTAAAAAGCAACTTAATCATAAAATAATTCCTCTTCATTTTCACTCTTAATACTTTCTTATATTGTTCCAGCATCTTATGAATAGAATTTCTTAGCCAACCTTATATATTCATCCTCATTTACTAGACAGGCTATCATAAAGATATTCAGCTGTTTAAGACAGTTGTAAATTTCTGAAAGGTAACTCATAAATGCAGCATCCATATACAACACAAATGTCAGTGATTTCTTGAAAATAAGTCAGGAGACATCATTGTTAGAAGTATTTCTGTAAGATTCGGTAGCAGCTGATGAAAGATTATTAGTCCCCAGTAGCTCCATCACTTGTGCTTTGTGCAAACTCTAAAGTTAAAGGTTATGAGTGCTATGGTACTAAACAGGTGCACCATGAATAGTCTTTCACACAGAATAATTCTCATTTGTTAAATTTGGAGATGTACTTTCTCCTGGCCTTAATTTTCATGTAGTTCTTCATATTCTAAATGGCAGCTGAAGGCAAGCAGAAATAGCAAGTAATTGATTTAACAACCTAAGACAAGTACAGGGAAGTAGAAAAGTTTGTCTTAGTGCTTGATGTGACCTGAGAGAGCTTCTTTAGACTCTTTTTTTCTAAACAGTACCTCAGCACCTTGGGCCAGCAAAGTGGCCTTTAAGCCTGAATAAGCATGACTTTTTTTTTTTTTTCCTCAGTGCAAAGCTCCAATATTTCATCTTTTCAAATTGTTTTACAGCACTCAGAGCAGAATTATATTGACAAGGTTAGAATTCATCTCCTAGAGGAGAATACTGTGCTCCTCCTGTTAAGTGCTAATATAACATTTATGTGTTGGTACCTTAATGACAGCCCTGGCTAGCCTGATGAAAGTACTGAAAGCAAACAGTACTCAGTGAAATTTTATTATGACTGAAGTGACTGCAATTTGAGACAAATTATCCCTATTTTTGTGCCTATATCAAAAACAGAAACGCTAAAGCAATTGCTACATGTTTGGTATAGAATTAGACTCCACTATTGTTAATATAGAAGGGCATTTTTCATGTAAACAGCTCACGAGGGTGAAGCATCAAAGATATTCTGTGAAAAATGCTTGTCAATAACTCTGTGAGTGAATTTTGAAATAAAGTGCCTGTAACCTGTCATCATTTCTTCCTCTCAAAGTTGAGAGCGAGTGGATGAAAATCGAGCTTGTGAATTGACAGTGCTGTGAGTTATATGGCCTTATCGACTTCAGGCAAACTGACAGGTTTGCCTTGTTATTATTTTTCCTCTCACAGGTCAGGCAATGGACAATATTGCCAGTATATACTGAAGCGTAAGCAAATTGGTACATAAAAAATGTTATTATCTGTGTACACAAAGAAGATGGTGTAAGTCGCTAATATTAAAAATGCTTATTATATTGTCTCTCCATTAAAATGGAGGGCAAAGATAAGAAAAAAATTAATCTGCTAGCCAAAATCAGCATTTCAACTGTTCAACTATTTGAACAGTTGTTAAAAAAGGTGTTCAAAGAGCTGATAAGTTAATGTAAATTCATACTTTTTGAGAGTATGTATATCATAAAATGGGGTTGCTTTCCATAAATAGACCTTGTTGTATACATTATAGAAGTGCATGCATTTCAAGTATAAGGTAACAGCAGACCTAAATGTGTGTACTGGCTTTGGCTGGGCTGAAGTTAACTTTCTTCATAGTGGCCTGTACGGGGCTATGGTTTGGATGTGTGACCAAAACAGCACTGGTAATGCACCAGGGTTTTTAGCTGTTGCTGAGCACTGCTTACACAGCGTCAGGGCCTTCGTTTCTCACACTGCTGTGCCAGTGAGGGGCTGGGGCTGCACAAGAAGTTGGGAGGGGACACAGCCGGGACAGCTGGCCCCAACTGACCAGAGGGATATTTCATTCCATATAACATCATATTCGGCCATAAAAACTTAGCAGAAGGGTCTTTGGGAGGATAGCCATTGCTCACAGTCTAGCTGGGTATCAGTCTGCTAGTGGGGAAGTGTTGAGTAAGAGCCTTTGCATCGCTTGTTTTGTGTTTTCTCCTTTTTTCTTTTTTCTTCACTTACTAAACCACCTTTATCTTGATCCACAAGTTTTCTCACTTGTGCCATTGGGGACAGGAGGAGTAAGCAGGCAGCTGTGTGGTACTTAGCTGCTGGCTGGAGTCAACCCACTGCAATGTATTGTTCCTAATTTAAAGCTCTAAGGTTGATTTTATTTGTGTTCACTTGAAAAAGGAATGAATACATAGCAACAATACAGGGACAAGATCATTCTTTTATGAACTCATCTTAGGTTTGTTAAGATGCAAAGGTGATGGTATTTAATGCAATATATTCACTTCCTATACCTGTTTACATGCTCCAGTGCAATTTATACTAAAATTTTTATAAAGAAGTAAGCAGAAAGCCCATCCCACTTCTTTAATACCATCAGAAGAGAAAGAACTCAGTTACTTAGAGTTAGCATACCAAGTTAGCTAATTAGATGTGGTGGTTGATGTGAAAACAATTTAAATACACTTTCTAAATGAGCTGTGCTATTAAGAAAACACGTTTGAGATCATTCTGCTGTTCAGAACTATCTGAACTATATCTTTGCTGTATCTGAACTGTATCTTTAGTACTCCAGCTTTTAAAATACATCTTAAATGCTTTACTAGCTCATTTCTCTAGTTTTGGTAGTTCTTACCATTTCTCTTCTTTAAAGACCATTGGTATGGAAAAAAGTTACTGTATGCAAAAAAGACTTTTTCATTGCAGAATGAGTACAAAATACATTATGATCAGCATTTTTTTAAATGCTTCAGGCATGGTAATGGTTTGAGATTGGAAAAATGAGCAGATATTGACTGTCAGACAAATTCGTAATTGCTCAAGATGACTTTTCAATAAGGAAAATTTAGGGGAAAAACAGTCCCCACTAAATAACTGTACTGCATGTAGGTTTTTGAATATATATGCTGAATATAAGCAACATTAATTTCTGCCAGCTCTGTAATATGCACAATATTTTGTTTATCTTTTAGGTTGAAGATTCAGAGACATATCATGACGTAACTGCAGTGTGTGGGTTGCTTGCTGTGGTTGTAGTATCTCACCTACCCAGAGATGCTGCCATTGAATGGCATGTTGTTGCAGTAGTTGATGATCCACTCCAAAGAAAACATTTTGCAATGAAGATGTTGTCAGAGGGCTTCCAAATTGAGTGTGAATCTGTGGAGTCTAGTTCTGCATCTTCTGCATCAGTGTCTCTGTGTCTGAGCTTGATTTCACCATCCATTTCTCAGCTTGATTTAGACGGACCTCTTCATGACTTAGTTGCTATGTTTAAACAAGCTGTTGAGAAACTTTCAGAAGACTGCAGTGCAAGTCCTTTGTCTTTTAGAGCTTTCTTCAAGGAGGATGTCTTTGATACCAAAACACTACAAAAAGGTAAGACTTGTGATGACAGGAAGCACGTATTAATACTAAGCATAAGGTATTTTTTGTTTATGTCTACATAAGGTTTCATTGGAAGAAGATATTTTAGAAGTGCCTTTCAGGGATAGGTGGCCAAGAAGGTCAATAGCATACTGGCTTCTATCAAAACCAGTGTGGCCAGCAGGGCAAGGACAGTGATCATCCTCCTGTACTCAGCACTGGTGAGGCCGCACCTTGAATCCTGTGTTCAGTGCTGGGCCCCTCACTTCAGGGGGGACATAGAGGTGCTGGAGTGTGTCCAGAGAACGACAAAGCTGGTGAAGGGTCTAGAGGACAAGTCCTATTAGGAACAGCTGAGGGAACTGGGGTTGTTTAGCCTGGAGAAAAGAGGCTCAGGGGAGACCTTATTGCTCTCTACAACTACCTGAAAAGGAGTTGTAGCGAGGGGGGCATCAGTCTCTTCTCCCAAGTAACAAGTGATAGGACAAGAGGAAATGGCCTCAAGTTGTCTCGGGGGGGGTTAGATTGGATATTTGGGAAAATTTCTTCAGCAAAAGGATTATTAAGCACTGGAACAGGCTGCCCAGTGAAGTGGTTGAGTCACCATCCCTGAAGGTATTTAAAAGATGTGTCGATGTGGTGCTTAGGGACATGTTTTAGTTGTGGACTTAGCTGTGTTAGGTTAATGACTGGACTGGATGATCCTAAAGGTCTTTTCCAACCTAAATGATTCTATGATTCTATGATTAAAATGCGTTTGTTGTTATTCTGGTTGCCAGACACGCTCCTCATATATAAAGGCTCTATTGGATGTTTTGAAGTCCAAACAGGATAAAGCCCTGGATTACTTGTTCCGATCTCACAGCTGACCTGACTGAGTAGAAGGTTGTATTAGGCGATCTTGCTCCAGTCTGAGTTGTCTGTGATTCCATGAAAGAGAAAGTTGCTAAGAAATCCAGCCACTTCAGGGTCAAACATAGGGAGAATTAATTTTTTGTGTATTAGTCTTTGAACAGTTGTCCATCTGGTAGCCTATTTTTGTCATGATCTAGAACTATGTTCAAATAACCAAATTCTGTGTGCTAACAGGCACTCCTTTGAGGATAAATAATTAAATATTAATGTTTTAAGACAAGGAAATGGTTTTGTATCCTCTAGATTAGAGGGTGTCTGGTTCTGAACATGGGCTGCTTTCTTGCCAACTTATTTAAATAGAACTTGCTAACCAAACAAATTTACTGTTTTTTTCCCAGTGTTTATTTTTTCAAAATCTCATTCCCTTACCAAGTAAAGAGAATACAGAACAATAAATATAATGTTGCAACTATAATTTACTTCTTATGTTGTACATCTGTGTTTTGGGCTATGCTCAATTTGGGACAACTAACATTATGCAAGAGCACAAAAGCTTATTTTATCTTTCAGACCTACAAAACTGGTAGACCATACTTGTATTGAAATCAGTAAGAGCTTTGTTATCAATTTGAGAAGGAACAAAATCAGATCTTTAGTCTATATCTATCTCAAACATGCATGCACTTTAAAAATCCTTGCAGACCACAACTGATCCATATTAATTAAATGACATAAATGTTAGCCCTCAAATATTCTACTGTCCTATTTTTTTTCTTAACCTGCAGCAGTTTTTGAAGAAAATTCAACCTGACATTGTTTAATAGATTTAAACTACAGGAATTGAAAGCTATAAAAATGTGGCATAGAATAAGCATATTTAATCCAGGAAGCAAGGAATGAACATATAGTCTGACAGAATGTTGTTGGTTTTACTACATTTTGTTTAAAAGCTAAAAGGAAACCTGATAAAACATATTCCTGGCATGGGATTAACATTACCATTTTGCCTGCTTGCTTTCGGATATTTCTCAGGCCATAGAATAATTACTTAGAAATAAATTTCATTTGCTCTATTAAATATTTTGCTCAATGTTATGTATAAACTGTGCGCATAAAAATCTGATTCAGTTCCGTTCATGTTATACTACCAATGCCATAGACATAGAAAGGTTTGTTGTGATTGTCATATCCATTCTGGTTGTGTTCAGATCTCTGCACTGTCATAATAATTCCTGTCATTATAGCAATTTTATCATTATCCCCACTAGTAAGAAATACGTTCTTGCAAATCTGTAGAATATATAGAATACATTAAATTTACAAGGAGCACTAATTCATTGATGAAGAATTTAAAAATAACTTTTTTTCTACTTAGGAAAAAATTTGCAGAAAGGTCAATGGGAAGAAGAAAAATGCTATATTTTTGAAAATAATTTCTTAAATTAAAATAGTTGTTGTGTCTTACCGATAGTTTCAATCTGATATAAGACTATTATATATATACTGTTTCTGATTCAAAATCAGAAGACTAATTGTTAATATATTGTTAAGACACAGGGACATATTTTAAGTGTTCTGCTAAGGTGTGTCTTTGGAATCTTGAAGGGGCATGTAGTCTCCAGTGGAGCCTCCTCAACTTTCCAAAGATTGCAGTGTATTACTGAACTATGTCCTTGACTGTCTTTTGTACTATTACTATGCTTTTCATAATTTAAAGTGTACTCACACATATATATTAACTCTCAGCTAAGAAAGCACTTTATAAGGTCTCTGAGATGTTCTCATTCATTTCAGTATCCCCTAGACAGTGTCCATAAACAAGGTGACATAGTCTGTGTTTTATCTTCTCAGTTATTGGCAGTCTTTAGTTTTCACCGGCAGAACTATGGCAAATGCGTGTGGCCTTTAGTGTGCTTTGCAGATAGAATATACCAGAGCTAATATCAGGTCAGTCTTTTGAATCCCATGATGTTTTAACCCACCTATAACACCAGCCCAAGGTGTTAGAGATTGCTAAGTTCTGATGACCAGAGCTTTTTCTGGTTTCTCATAGTGTACTCCTGTTTTCTTCTTGAGCCTTAAGATGGCTTTCATGTTCCACCTACAACAGCCCATTAACTTGTCAGCCTTCTTCCTAAATCTCAATTCAGGACCAAGCGAGTAAAAAAGGCATGTTTTATATTATGCAGAATTTTAATTCATTGCCTGAATAGAATTCGAAACGTAGATATAATATATTTAGGCAAGTTCAAATAAGCTTGTTCTGCTTATAGAATGCATGAATTTGAATGTGGCAAGTCACAAGAGGGAACAGTACTGGCTTCCAAAACAGCACTAGTTTGTGTCTTGCCAGCTATGAGCATGGCCAAAACTTGCTCATACCTGTCTCTGTAGACTTGCCCCAAGATATTTTGAGTATATGGATATCTCTGTGGTGATTTCTACTACCTCCAAAGGTCACTTTCTGTTGCAGAGTGTGTCTAGGTGGGTAACAGATTTATTTATGCTACTGATCAGATAGTTGGTAAAACTGTCTTTCAAACACAGAATAGCATTGTACTAGGACACAGGATAAAGCAGAAACACTGATCTTGACTTGAAAATCTGCAGGCCTCATACATGGACTTTTAAAAAATATTGTTTCCTTGATGTGGCTGCCAGAACATAAAATGACATTGAGAGAGCAGTTTTTCAGTTGCCCTTTATTAATTCAGCCCAGGTAGTGCTAGTTGCTAGCCATCTGTATGATGATCCATTAGTGACATGTTTGATCTCCAACATGTGTTAGACATTGTTAATCCCACAAGTAGGTCTGTCCTTTTGGAGTCTTCAACTACCATCAGATACATTGTCTGCTGAGGAAAGGTAATATTAATCATGTAGCAGGGGATGCTAGACACTACTATTCAAATATTTTTACCGTGAAACACATCAGACAGATGTATCTGTAATGGAAAAGACAGAAATTATCATGTCTCAGAAATCAAGAGAGATGGTTGAGGAGATAACTGTTTCCGTCTTAGTGGTTTTCAGGTGGACTTCCATCATGTCATAAGATTAGAAAATAGTCTTCAATAATTCTTGTAAGATCTTGACTTGCAATGTATTGTCTCTTTTAGCAAAAGCACAAAAAGAAATAAAGGTACTTTTTTCTGATTAGAACTTAAAATCATTAGAGTGAGAGGAGAAAACACTGCCACAGATCTTCTCAAATGAGCCTCTGATTAGACAAGTTCTTTTTTGGTGCAAAGAGATTGTAATTTATTTAAAACTGTGAAAATAAATTAGAGACATTTGTTTGTACCTGATACAGTAAGATGAGAACCAGGAATACGTATACTCTGCATATTGTAACACGTTATTGGAAATTATTATAGCCAGTGTTACTGATGTCAAAGAAGCTAAAGGTTTGTAATGCAAATTTGAGACAGATAGCTTTCTGTCATCCTAAGACCAGATGTAAAGTTTTATTGAACAAAGTGTAGTACTGATGGTGAACTTCTCAGAGACAATCCCTCATAACATACGAGAGCATTATGGGCACCGTGCTGAGACCACAGAACGTGTTAGAAGTAGGAGGATTAGATTAAGCTGACATATATGCTTAGTAAGATGCTGTTAAGCCTTTAGAAGTCTTTAACATAAATTTGGCTATTTCTTTCTTATTCTCATTTAAATATGCATTAATATAAACGTGTCAGGACAATTCGCTATACCATCCAGTTGACTAGATTATACTTCAGTGTAGGAAAGTTCATAGTCATCACATTATGATATCACAGGCCTTGTTCACAGGATGTATGCAAAAATATTTTTTAATATTTATTAGGGAACAGAAAAGGTCCTGCATTCACCAGAACGTCATATTACATAATCCCTTTTTAATACTATAGAAAAAATGAAGTGGGAATATAAAAAGGCAAAAGAGAACAGGAATAGAAAGACAGTCTGGTAGCAGCATTAAAATGAATATATGATTAGTTTTGAATGTGGCTCTACTCTGTAAACGCTTAGGACTAAAAGGCTCTTAGTACTTATGTGTTTATCAGGTTTCAATGATAGTATACTTTAAAAAAAATTCTAACACGGGTTGAGTGTAGTTCAACTGGACCATAGAAAATCTTACTTGAGAGGGGACTGTTTCTTCTGCTGAAAGGGAAGCGCTGGTTATTAGGCACTGTTAGGAGTCCTTACACTGGCATAGTAACACCCTGACACACGTAAAACATACTGCTTTTAAACTAAAGATTTTTCATCTGATAAGATTTAAAGTATTACATTTATTAAAATGCTGCATTATCAACACATTTACCAGATGGTTTCCAAAACACAGTTTCCAGTACTGGTAGATACACATTATGTAGTGTAAATCTAAGAGGTGTGGAAGAACAAAGGAAGACACCAAGATGCATTTCTTAATAACACATCTCCATGTGCATTAGAGTTTGATATTTTTTAACTAACGCACTTTAGATTCACAAAGGGAATTTATTTCAACTTAACTTTCCTGATGTATATGTCCTTATATGCTGGGAAACAATTTTGCATGGGGACAGCTGAAAACTCAACCTCCAAACGTTTGTATGCAGACCTACGTGTTCTCATGACTCAGCAGTCATGGAGGGCTACTCATGTGAGTAGCAACTAAAGAGTCATTAAGAACTGTTTACTGAGTAACAATGAAGCAGGTGTATAAGTGCTGATAATTTTTAAATGATGGTCCTTTTGAAATCAAGCTTTGCAATCACTAACTCATGAAGTAATTGTTGTGACTAAGATACATAACTTGGCCAAACAAAGGTATTTTTTAAATATCATGATGCTGTCTGAAATAGGCTGTAAAACTTGTGGTTTTCTACCAAATTCTATTCATTTAGGCTAAATGGAAAACATGAGAACAGTTGTCAACCTGAAAGAAGAGGAAAATTTCACTTTAAATTTCTTGGGTTTCCTGTTAAGAAAACTAAGAATTTGCCAAGTATAATAGTTCAAGCAGCAGGCCTACACTGCTGCTGCTCATAAAAAAGAAATAAATAAAAAAAATGTTATATTAGTACTTGGGGAAATGAATCAGATTATAATATATATAAGCAATTAGGAAATACTGATGTGATTCATGAGTGCATTTGAAATTACATTTTGAAAGGGTAAAAGTAGCTAAATTTGGTCTTGAGCCACAGAGGTGGCTTTGCAGTCTTGCTGTTGCTACCCAAGTTATCCAGTCAAGAGACTGAATATATTAAATGACTATTAACATGCTGAAATTTTAAACTTTTTATGTCAGTTTTCAAGGTTATGCTGTTATTGTATCTACTGCAAGTCACTGTACACATATTTTTGTCAGAACATCTCACACAAAAAGGATTTTTTTGTTTGCTATCAAAGACATGGGGAAATTGTTTTAATAGTAATGTTGCCTCTTGACTGAATTTGCATCAGAAGGTGTTTTATGCCTGTGAAGGCAGCTTAAAATGTATTAGGTTCTACTTTAGGGCAGTGGCCTTCTGTCCTTTAGGATGGGAAAATTATTTTTACAAGAGCACAGATAGTAGACTGAGAAAAATTCAACCACTTGGTACCAAGGCTAGGTAGCGTCATTAGAACTCATCCTTATTCAAAGTGGACAGCACGTGACACCTAAAGGTTATGTATTGCACAGTCATGCAGAAAAATCTTTGCTAAAACTTTAAATGGAAATAAATTTTTTAATTGTTTGACCCAAGATTGATCTAGAACATATACCTTTTTTCCTTGATACAGAACACTGACAATATATTGGTAAGGTTGTTTTAAAGCTACTGTATACAACCTCATATTTCTTTCAGAATTTTTGCCACTAAAATCTAAGATACATTTATAGGTTACTGTATCCCTCCTATCATTTTTTTCACGTTATGTTGAAGTGCTCCTGAGCTCTTTACCAAATGAATTATTTGTGTGGACTTTTTAATTTTCCTGTTGAAGATTTACATGTAGTGACCTGCAGGGCAGAATGGACCTGTCAGAAAACAGGCTTTTTGTAGAGAAAGTCATAGATTATAAATAAGATTTTCCTAAGTTTGCTAACATGTTGAAAACTGATTTGCCATCCTCACATAATTAGTTTGGAAGATGCTAGACATTTTTTTGTGGTGATCCAGGCAGTGGCTTTACTGCTTGATGTTAGTTAATAAGTTATTTCAATAAACATCGAAATTTGCTAAAAGCAATAGGCTATAAGGTGAAAATCTTAAGAGAATAGATGTGAAGAAACTTGTGGAATGAGAATCTAATCTATTCTGCAATGAGTCAGAAGGGGTAATTTTGTTAATTAGCTCTACAAGGAGTCTGAACAAATTAATACTCTTCTGGAAAACTGGTATCTTCTAGACAGGTGTATGTATACATGGTCTGTCCCTATATGCATAAGTGTCTATATATGCGTAAAGTACAAATGTCCTACTACAATGTCAAAATTAATTTTGAGAAACTGTTTAGTGCTTTGATAACAGAGAACAACTATAAAAGCATCTTATAACAATGACATCAGGCATGCAATGATTGCCAAATTTGGATCATCTGGTGTTTAATATGTGAGGCATATATGATCTGTCTATCCAGAAACCATTTATGACCAAAAAAATGTTTTTAAGGACACATCACAGATTACAGTTTACAATTACATAAGAAGTTTCTTTCTGAGACTGTTTCAACAAATTCTGCAATTCTAAATCAGTAAACATCAAAATAACTTAGATTTCTAGAGACCTCTGCATCATTTCTACAGATCCCTCTCTATATTACTTTTCATTTGTAAGTGAAGAAAAAAAACATGGTGGTGTTCAAACCAGTGAAATTACATCTGACTTAGGAAGTCTACTGATCTTCAAATAATTGTAGGCTGAAAGTGAACTGGGGATAATATCATACCTGCTTCCCTTGTTATTACTTATTCTAGATATTTATTTAAGACCATTCCTTGAAACAATACTGCAGTAGATGGACCTTTGGCATGACTAGCTTGTCTTTTGTACTTCATCTTCTTTAATACCAAAATGCTTGCCATTTGCTCTTTGTCTAGCAGACCTAAGAAAGAGTTCAATGAAAGAAAAGAGTGAATTTTGCAAGGAAGAACTGTGTACTGTTGCATTTCCAACCAATAACAATATAAATAACAGCACTCTAAGGGTAGCAGGAAGATCAGTGAGTAGGTGGGTAGCTTGTTCCTGGGGAGGTTCCTGGGTTGGTTCAGTGTGTGTGCTGTCCCACTGAATGAAGACAGAAGGCAGGGCAAGGACACAAGGGCTGTTTGTACTCCACAGGTATGTTTAAGGCAAAAAAGTCTCCAGTGTTTACCGCCTCTGGTGCACACTTGGTCACAGTTGGACTGTGCAGCCAAACTTTGCATCCTAAATTCTCAGCTTACTTTTTTCATTGTTATTACTCAATAGCATCTCTTCTCTTGTTTTCTTTATGCAAATGAAGAGATACATACACGTTTTTCTTTTTTTTTTTTTTTTGAGTCTGCTAAAATGTGGATCTGGAGGTTGTTTTGATTGCAGTCTCAAATTCTGAGAAAACTGTGACTGGGAACTGGTCTGAAGAACATCACAATAATTATTGTCTTAATTTTAAACGTATTACAAATCAGATTTCTGATTAGAATGTTTTCAGCATGCATTTATAAAGGAGGATTTTTTTTATTTTTAAAACACTTTTCAAATTTATACTCTGACTTAGAAGGAAATATACAAAAATTGTGCTTAGCATCCATAAAAGTACTGTAATTTTGTTCAACTGCTTACCGCCCACAAGTTGGGCTTGAGTTTTCATTTGATTTATCTGATGTAATGATGCCATTACAGCAAGAAAAAGTGAAAAGGAAAGTTGTTTTGTTGTTGTCATCATCTGCACTGTAACTTCTAATCCAAGAAAATAGTTGTAACTAACCATCAAAAGAAAGTATTTTGTTGCCATTGTCACACTTCATGTAATTTGACTTTGCATAATATATGCTGTGGTGCTCCCAATAGTCTATTTCTTCTTAAATTTCTGATAAATTTGTGTTTAAAATAGCATAAAGGCGTTAGGTAGAACGGAGAAATTTCCAATCTTTAGAAAAACAAGCAATGAAAAATCTGTATTTTTTTTCCTTCCTTTGGTCTTTGCTCAGCTTTTACTAGTAATGCATCATATCTGCTGTTTAAAATCCAATTAATAGCTCTAATTCATTGACACCGAAAGTACATTTATAACATAGTCCCTTTAGGCTCTTCTTTTCTACTTGCACTGATAAGTCTAGAGTATCAACATTGGATAATTGGAGAACAGGTAAATTTTTTCCATTGTAAAAAATTAGAACATTCCTTCACTTTCTGCATAATTTCTGGATGGCAGGAGTCTAGCCAGTAGGTTGAGGGAGGTGGGCTGGCACACCTGGGATACTAGGATAGGATAATAACAGAAAGAGATCACCAAACTGGAGAAAGTCTAGGGAAGAGCCACTAAAATAAAAGGTCAAGTGAGTGGCACACAGAACATACAAGAAAAGACTGAAGGAACCAGCTTTATTCCACCTTGGGAAGAGAAGTCTATGAAGGAACCAAATTGTAGTCTACCATAATAGGCATTGCAGAGAAAGAGACAGGATTTTTTCAGAAATGCACCAGAAAAGGACAAAGAGCAACAGTCACAAAATGCAGTAGGAGAGATTCCAGGTGGACACAAAGAATTAATTTTTCTCCATGAGAGTGGTTGCATGCTGGTGCAGGCTGCCCAGAGGCTGTGGAACCTTGGAGGTCTTCAAAACCTGTCTGCACAAGGCCCTCAGCAAACTGGTCTGATATCTAAAATTACCCCTGCTCAGAACATGAAGGAGGTTGGACTATATGATTTCCAGAGAACCTTACCAACCAAAATTAGTCTATGGGTTCCCAAAATTATTCTATGATTCCATATTATTATTAAATTACAATGAATTAGCCAAAATCAGTGGCATTTAATTGCAGATTCTGAAAAAAACCCCAAGTTTCTTTCTGTCTGTCATTAATACTCCACATTCTTACAAAAGATGACTACCACTCCTTACTTGAATAATAATTATTGAAACCAACAAGCAAGTTTTTCCTATTGGAGTATATCTTTGAAAGAGCAATGTTTCTTTAGGAGTATCTGGATTCTTTTGTTCTTTTTTTTTTAACTAATTTCTCTGTAGTGTGCACATTTGTCCTGCTTTCTTTCCATCTTTTTATCTTAACAGAACTCATACAAGTTCAGAATTATAATTATTGTTGGGCTGTGATATCTCTGCAATATTTCCTAGGACAACGTAAAGCCAATGTGTTTCCAAAGTCTAATTCATTTGGTAATGATTGAGACACCTGAGGATAAGGAATCCTGTTATGAAGTTAAATAATTTATGTCATCAGTAATGTCATAACTTCAACTGGAAAACCCTTTGTTTTCCTCATTTAAACACATTAGTAGATGGTTATACTATTTGATATAGGGGCTAAATATGAATTTAACTGGGTTTTAGTATTTGGAAAATTATTTGGAAAATAATTGTAAAATAATCATTTGCAAGCTTTAAAATTTGCAACTTTTAACCTGTAGAGAACTTCAAAACTTTGTTCAAAACTTTTGCTTATCAGGAGATAGTTTATGAACTTTGAAAATCAAAATTAATTCTCTTCACCTAATAGCAATATTGCTGGAAGAAAAGAAAAAAAGTGTGTCGAAGATTGCTGTTTCTGGTATTTACAGAGTACTGACTTGTCCTTAATCATCCTGCTGGGAATGTATGAGTCACTATATCAGATAATGGGGTGAAATTAGATGTAAGAAAAATAACAGTATCACCTATTTTACTCTCAACTATACCACATGCATATATTGGTGCTATGGATGTAGATCCATTTGAGATGTACAAGCAGCTTCCCGTTTGTGGCACAGAAGGATTAAGTGACTTGGTACTTCATGCAAGATGGCAACGTTATAGGGCTTTATTTTCCTGAAGTTCTTAGCTGAAGTTGGGGATGCTCGATAGCTCTCAAAATGAGGTGCTGTTTAGAGGCAGCACAATGGTAAGAATAGGTAAGTAGAGCCCTGAAAAAGAATAGTCCATTGAAGTGCATGCCTTCTTCCAGAAAGGAGTCTGAGATCAAATCTGTTTCGAGATTGCTCTTCTACTAGGCATAACTTCATCGTTTGACAGTTGTCAAGGGATCTTGTCATTTCCAGACTTTTATGAAAAGCATGAGTAATTGAAGCCAGCCTAAGGCATTTTCTACAGACTCATACCTGAAGATAAATACATTGTAATTTAGCTGATTACTCTATTTTTTCTTTGCATTAACTACATAGAATGTACTTTGAATTCTTTTGTTTTGTATCATGTAGCGTAACTTACCTGCTGTGATTTAATCAAGTATTTGGGTCACTCAAACTATAATAGCAACAGAAATAATCAGGATTTCTATCTTTAGATTAACCTTTTTTTAATTTTACTTTTCTTCTAAATTATTTTTTTTCTTGTGATTGTTTTTAGCTCTGTTGTATGCAAAGCACTTAAACTTTTGATCCTTCAAAAATTTGGAAACAGAAACCTCAGCTGTTAAACAGTGCTTTCATTAGAAGTATTGCTTGTCATTTTGGGCTTAACTTGTTTGAAAATATGCAGGAGTTCTGAAAATTTTTAAGCATATCAAAATTTCATTTTGATAGGAAACATGCTGCATAATACTTCCCAGCTACAGAAATTAATGCCACAATGCTTATTCTGCAGTAAATTTACCATATGATGCCTCTTAAAAAAATGGCTTTGGCAAGTATTAATTGGAAGGAACATTTTGGTGTTTGGTGTTAGGCAGGAGTTACTCTAAGCACGTTGCTTACAATGCTCTTTTATATTTTTTTTCTGTGCTTTTTTGTGTTTGACTCTTCATGAATATACTGCAGACAGGCTGAACAGCATTTCAGAAGTTCTCATCACTTAAAGCATACTCATTCAAAGTCAATGATTACATTAAAAAGACTTTATCAGTTCCAGGGTGCATTGATGTCATACTAAAGTAGATCTGCTGTAAGAGATGGTATATTTTTAGCTCTGAGCTGGCTCAGAACCCTGAATTAATTATCTTAATCATTGTAGCACACATTTCAAAAATACCCAGTCTGTGCCTCCCACTATGTCCTTTAGGAGAAAAAAGCAAAAAATACACTTACTGCAAGACAGTAAGACTTAAATATGCTTGTCCAAACATAGGAAAACTTATTTTTCTGGTACACAAATGAAAGCTGTCCAAAGCCTGATGGAAGAGCATCACACGCCAGCCAGGAGGAGCTATGGAATTAGAGGCAGGACCTTGGCCCATTTAAACCAGAATGATTCTAGCGAGACTGCAGTCTCTAGTTCATCCAAAGGATGGTCCCTGCTCTGATACGTAATGTGTCGAGGCACATAAAACAAGCCCAAGTTTCAGAAAATACTAAGAATCTGAGCCCTGAAAACCAAGTCAAGCTGTACATCAAACATCATTAGCTACGGTGGGTTTGCTTTTTAGGTCAAATGAAATCCAAATCTATTGAAATTAACAGAAATTATGTTACTGAAATCACTAGGAAAGAACTTCAGCACAGTTGACCCAGTTCGAAGGCATCATTTGATTCTTCATTTTCAATAGGGAGATAAAAATGCAAGGCTTCATCTTAAAGTACTCTCCACTTGCTTGGTCTTTTCTGCTCTTCCATTTTAGTCTCTGTCCTGGTTTCAGCTGGGATGGAGTTAATTTTCTTCTTAGTAGTTGGTGCTGTGCTTTGTTTTGGCTGCGATGTGAGAGCAATGTTGATAATGTGCTGATGTTTTCAGTTGTTGCTGGGTGATGTTTATACTAAATCAAGGACTTT
>JAVJGI010000063.1:57437391-57448843 GCA_035590275.1 Ibycter americanus
TTTGCTTTGCTTGTGCGCACGCAGCTTTTTGTTTTACCTATTAAATTGTTCTTATCTCGACCCTTGACTTTTACATTCTTTTCCGATCCTCCTCCCTGTCTCTCTGGGTGAGGGGGAGTGAGCGGGTGGCTGCGTGGTGCTTGGTTGCTGGCCGGGGTTAAACCAGCACAGTCTCCTATCCTGTTTTTTGTCCTTTCTTTTTTCTTCCATTCATCCCTTGTTTTGGACCACGTAAATCAGGCCAAGTCATGGAAAACATGATACAAGAATAAAACTTGAAGGCAGGCAGAGTGAGCCAACTGCAACAAAACAAGATGTAAAAATCAAGAGGCAGCAATCTAAAGTTTTGTGATCCAGAAAAAGGAGATGTGACTGACATAAACCAGAGTATAGCAAGCACGATTATAAAGCCAAAGCTTCTGTTTTAAAAACGTGTTGTTCTGTGCTGAAAATATGATTGGTAGCAAGAAGCAGTAAGCAAAAACATGTGTGCAGAAATTCACAGCTTGGATTCTACTGGGTGTTATTTATTAAATTAGGAGCCACTAATATGTTTCTTCATCCCCGCTTCAGAAGGAAAATAGTGGCACAGAAACAAAAGAAACTTGGTAGGTGACACACAGTCCTTACATTAACCTAAATGCAACACATCCATCCTGTTGGTTGTTGCCAATATTTAAAAAAGAACAGGTTTTGCATTAACAGGAGGAATAGAGGTATTTGAAGACTAAACATTTCTTTTTAGGCTCCTGATACTGTGAAGTACTGATGTGTCTCCTGTGAAATGCTGAGTGCTGTTCATTCCCATTGGAATCTGCATGGAGACGTCTAGGCTCCATTCAAAGTAGAGGTAGTCAGCGGCCAGAGCAACGCAGCTTTGATGCAGGAGAGAAGTTCACGATTCCTAAGAAAACTGGAACTTTATTCTGAAGCAGTATGCAAGTCAGTGATTATGATAGGCCACACCTTGCGCAGTAAAGTCCAAAGTTTAGGTTTCATTTGTTGAGGGGTTACAAAAACAATGTCACCTCTCATCATACCCACAAAGCTGTTAAATTTGTAACAAGGGGCTGTTTTTCAGTTAAAGAGAATGTCTCAGTGCCATTTGAAATGCCCACTCTTGTTGACTGAGTAGGCTTAGGTTGTCCTCCCCTCTGTCACTGACTTTGTGC
Source organism: Ibycter americanus (assembly GCA_035590275.1). Lineage (NCBI taxonomy): Eukaryota > Metazoa > Chordata > Aves > Falconiformes > Falconidae > Ibycter > Ibycter americanus. The sequence goes on from JAVJGI010000063.1 coordinate 57,438,564, forward strand.
AGGTTGCCCATGGCTTCAGTTGTGTTTGTGCAAGATCACCAGATTCCCTGGAAGACTCACAGCCTCCTAAGAATGTTCTGCTTAGGCACCAAAAACTTGTCATGAGTTTAAATTATCTTTGATTTATTAATGTTCTTCAGATGGTGTTCTGTCTTTCCTTTCCTTATAAAAGCAGTCCTACACAGGACTTCGGGGGTGTGTATTCAGGGCTTTGCCCTGCAGAGAATAGCCACCTTTCATGTTGATTGCATGATATTGTAACGTACATTTTTAAATCTGGCAAAATAGGAGAGAGAAAGAGCAAAGCAATGCAATACTTTTTTCTGAGTTCTTGGTGATGCATCACCTTGTAGTTTGAAAGTAGAACGTGAAACAGCCTCTGCACATTCAATTCATGGTACACAGATTTGACCTATAGCAGTGATAACTTAGCCTTTCACCCTTAATATAAAATCAGCTGAGAAATAATATTATTATTTATACAGTTCCTATAGTAAACCTCATGTTAGCAATTAAGAACAGCAAGATGGTATGATTATAAATATTTGTGTTTTAGTTACTGCAGCTCACTCACAGATAATGTGGTTTGTAATGTAAATCCTGGTCATGTCTCTAGGACACAAAATAGCCATGAATTATTATTGCACACTTTTCAGAAGGCCTTTCAGAATAAAAAATGAAATTGAACACTTAAGAAAGTATGTGGGAGCTGTAGGAAACACCATGTTATCCTTTATTAGATTATACTGGCATCGGCGGGGAAAAAGCTTTAAAATAAAGGGCAAAATACAACAGTAACATGTACAGCATTATAAATTCTTTATGTATGTGTGCATGCATCATGCAAATTGACCAATTTGAAATAATATTTAAGATATGTAAATTAATGTATTTAGGAAAATTGCTCTAGCAAATGTGGCCCCTGTTCAATACATGTGCACATACCTAATCCACCCATATAAACATGTATCTACTTTTCAGAACCAAAGCTTATGTTTAAAATTATCCTGCTAAAAGTGGTCCCATATAAAGACTGTAAAGGAAACAACAAAAATCCTACATCAGTTTTTCAACAGGCCTGAAGAACTAAGTATCCAGTAACCAGAGGACTGTGATCAATACCTTAAATCAGAAATGAAGATTAGAAATTTAAATGAAATGTAAAAATTTTGCGTTGTCCACACAAGCACAATTTATATGTGAAACTCACCCTTAGAAACATACACGGTGTAATTAACCTATTTTGAGCAACTAATTATTATCAAAAAAGGTCAGCTTCCATGCCACTGCCATGTTGCGCACATATTTTCCTTTCCTTGTTTAGAAGCCCAATAGATTTTTTCTGTGCTTTTTATGTCTATAATTTTTTTTTAGAAATATTAATATAGTCTTTGTTCATTATTTGATTAAATGGTAGAAATTTCACTTTCATAACATAAATAAAGATATTTCAAAGTTTTCCATGCTGCTCAGCCAAATTAAGTGAATGCTGACATTTAGTTACCCAGCAGGATGCAGATATAACGTATGCCAGTAGGAGTAGATGCTCAGGAGAAATGTGATTTACACTGTATCATTTCCTTCCTTTTAAAAACCTGAGATAACCTACAGTGAATTCTTCACTTTCAATAATCCAGGTTTTCTAATACAAAGTTTCTCATCTACTTTTAAGTTCTTTATGACACTCCAGTAAAATAACATTTACAAACTTAAAATGTACAGCTTTCAGACACAGTTATTACTAAACCTGAAATATTATTTAAAGCACTTCACTTGTTATTACCTATAGAACTTTCATTTTTAATAAGCCTACTGGAAAAAATATGTAAAACCAAGTATTTTAAAAGATGCCAAAATTGTTATATAATATTATATTTCCTCTCGTTATCATTTTCTGAGTCAGTTTGATTTATCCCAGCTTGGAATATTAGACTAAGCAGCAAGGGGTAGGAACATTCTTACAGTTAAAGAAAGTATACATACATATTCATATATATATATATATACACATATGTGCACATGAATTTCCTGTGGCTCCCAACTCTCTGCCAAGAAAATTTTCCTCTTGTCAGTCAATTGATCCTAATATCATCTCAGAATAGAAACGACATTTTGAAGTACAGAGTTCTTTTCCCTCATGCTGTTTTAACTATGGTTTATAGGTAGGTAAACACAAGCCCTTCATGGTTATATTTAGGTTAAGTATCAAGCTCTTCTTTATACCTTTGTCTTACTGAACTGCTTAATGTTTTCTGGGGTTTTCATGTGTTCATTATTTGGCTAAGCAGGCTGTTGACTCTGAACTTTTAAGAAAATTCAGTTATTTTCTTCTAAGCAGAGATTCAGGCTCAGTGATTTTAGAGACCATTTTAAGTTTCTAGTATTACGAAGTCTATCTCAAAGATGTTATGCTTCAGCTTTCATGCAAAATGTTGTTTGTATCTGATTGCAGCTCTGCAAAACCATCTTGGCTTCTTCTTAGTTTGCAGTGTCTAGCATTTGAAGTGTTCTGTCTATTCATAAAATAGGAACGGCACTGGCAATAGCTGTTAAGGGTTCTCTAAACTCATTTGTCAATATACCAGAATTCTATTCTGGAGAGACTATTTGAAGTGATAAAAACAAATTTTGGCCCTATATTGTTGATCTTGTACTTTACAGACTGTTTCTCATCTGTTATTCTACCATCGTGTGCCTCGCAGGAAACTAATGGGAGATGCATAGTTCTTCTTGCAAAGGATAGATTATATAAGAATTAAATGACTCTGCTTGATTTTAATATAATTGCAAGTTAAATTGCAAGAGTGGGAATTGGGGACAAGCATATTTTGCATCTGAAATGATCAGTTTCAACATTAGAGCTCTTGATACAGTTCTCATGGAACAACCCTTCCCACAAATTGTTCACCTTCACTAAAAAAACAGACTTGCAGACACAATCGTTAGCCAATATTTTGAAAAACAACTGCTGGTGTTCCTGCAGCAATACTTGTTAGTGTTACTAGTAGTGTTAAATTTGCAAAGTGACAATTCGATGTTAGCTCATTTGATAAATACTGTTTGACCAGATACGAATCTTTACATCCTCCTAAAGGCTAAATATTTCTGCATGTTTGGAATTAATTGCATTAACTTCATTAGTCTGTTTCATGGTCTTAAAGCTCCTTCGGGTGTTTTGATCTGGTGTTTGAGGTAACTTTCTTGATCAACCTCCAAGCTTCATCCTGTAGTTGTGAACTGGAGTTGAGTAGTTCACTAGGCTGACTTAAAGCTGTTTGACTGTGATTGTTGTTGCTTGCCTTCTTTATGGATCACGGATTTTATGTTAGACAAAACTCATAAAAAGTCAAGTAATGAACAGGAAAGAAATAGAATTTATCTAAAATTTGCTAAAACCTTTTATTGTCCCTAAAAGCATAATCATGACCTTCTGCTGCAGTGGGTAGAAGTTGTAGCCACAGGGAACCTTTCACACAGATTTCATTGCAAGATTGAAGCTAAAATGAAAGGCCAGATAGTTTACAGCCATTCTGCAGGCTGCGGACCAAAAAAATTATAGCTACTGGAATAAGTTCAAACTGTTAGCGATTAAAGAAAGACTGACATCTTGCTCAGTGTTCTGTCCATGCAGAGTGTGTTGAAAATTCATGAAATGCAGCATTAGTGACATTTCCAGGGTAATACACAACTTCCTGTAGCAAAGAATTACCTGGAAGTAGAGATTCCAGTATTCTGACTTTTTCTTAATAAGCATGTTAATTGTATTATGGACTTCCACTTTTACTCCCCAACTATTTCCTTAACAGTCATGTGTTTACATATGAATGTTTTTAATAGCTGCCACTATTACCAACTTAAAAGCTATTTTTTCTATTGTTTTCCCATTTACAAATTGGCTATCGAAATTTGTAAGTGTGTTTTGAATTTAGAACATGTGTGTTTGCTATTAAAAATTCCTGATAGCTTTAAAGGTTAGCATGAGTTAATTTTGGTCAGTAAGTAGTAAACTTGCTAATAATTTCTGAATTAGTAATTGAAAGTTTAGATGAAGAACATGGTTTACTCCTGACAATTAAGTTTGTGTTGGTGGCTCTGGCTATTCACTGTCTCTAATCTGATTTTATTTATTGCATTGTTTTATGATTAAACTGCAGTTTTCCGTGTTCAAATAATCTGTGGCAGTGGGAAATGAGAATGCATTGAGACATAGAAGACAAGGAAGCGACCTGGTGGCAAAACGAAATAATTTGTAATCAACGGGAAGGAACTGGTCTCAGAGTCTCTTTAACAAAGCCTGAGAAAGTACTTTTATTTCAGTGAAGTCCATATAGTGAACTGTCAGGCAATCATAAAATAGTCTCTTACACAATATATTGATACTAATTTACACAAAGTTGCTCAGGAAGGCAAATGCTTTCTTGAACAAATTGTTTCTTAATGACAATATTCCTCCCTTCTCCTTTTCATCTGCTCATCATCTTCAGATAATTCTGGCTATTACCTAATTCAATTAAAGCAGTTCCAAAAAGAATATGGCTGATTATTCCTCACAGGAGAGCCTACTCTGTTTGAAAAGAAATGGTGACCACGAGTTAAGACAGGGAATGCTTATGAGAGATGAGAAATTCCATTCAACATTGCATGAAACTGAAGAGAGAAGGTCAGAATAGGACAAATCTGATGTATAATGGCCATTTTTAATTAGTGGTAGTTTCCTGAGAATCTGCCCTCTTTATTGAAACTTAAGAAATTAAAAGTATTAATGAATTGTGCCTGCACCAAATCAAAGCATCCTTTCCAAAATATCACCTCTAAAATTATACTGCTGTAATGTTAGAACAGTAAACAGAAAAGCAACTGATACAGAAATATAACACATCAACTTGTCCTGGAAAAATTAAATTATTATTGGTTTTAAGTGTGGTGCCATGGACCACACAGGGCATGTATTAATTTTCTTTTGACAGCTTGAATTCCGTAGTTTAGTTTGTTTTCTAACAAGTGTTCGGTGTAGAAAATATTTCATTCTACTGAGCAGACATACTGTTGAGCAACATTAAGCAATGTTGGCTTACACAGTATGTGTAAAGCTGTGCTCAAAGTGGTGGATACTGACCTGTCACATGGTAACCGGAACTTCAATATCATGTAAGTATATCAATCTGTATATAAACAAAAATATATAGTCTACCCTTACTATGAGACAATTAAGCGTTGCTTATTAAAATGGTTTTAGTGGCTGTGACAAAGACCAAAGACTAAAAATTCAATATTTTTGATAATGCTGTGGCTTTAGGGAGACTTTTCAAACATTGCATATATAAGACTAATTTTGCAAGTAAAACAACAGCAATGTATGCACATGACCTGTAGTCAAACCCATGAAATAGTACTGGTAAAGTGGAATTCTGTAGGCTGTGCTCTAAGAATTCATAACAACAGTAGTGTAACCAGTGGAGCATTATCAAAAGTCAGTGATGTGATTGTATTGCATATGCTTAAGTCTTATTTCTTATTGTCAGAACTAATATTAAAGTCATACTTCCATTATCCTTCCTAGTACAGATGTGTCAAACATAGTGTAGCATAGGCATATGCCAAACTGTATCTTTCTCTATCATAGAGTATATTCTCTGATTATTTTTTTTTTTTACATAATAGGCTAAAGCTAGCAATGTGGAAAGCATGCCAGTCATTGGCATTAGGTGAGGATAACATAAATTTTACAAGTACTTGAAGAATATTGGTTTTACAGTGAGGGTGGTGAAACAAAGGAACATGTTGCCCAGAGAGGTGGTAGATGCCCCATCCCTGGAAACGTTCAGGGCCAGGTTGGACGGGGCTCTGAGCAACCTGATCCAGTTGAAGGTGACCCTGCTCATTGCAGGGCGGATGGACTAAATGACCTTTAAAGGTCCCTTCCAACCCAAACTAGTCTTGATTCTATGATAAAAGTTGAAAAGCTACTCAATCTCGGAATGGTTCTTGCTAAAAACATTTAATTCTTACCATGTGGTAAGTCCAAATTATTGAGAAGGCACATAATTGTCAGCATTCTGGCATTTTTTATGTCTGACACTATACGTATATGAGGAAGTGATAATTTTTTTGATGTTCATAAGAGATAGTTAATATTGGGCCCTTCTGCAAAATTATCACGGATTTCCTTTGACAATAGTGATTCCTTTCCTGGAGTCATCTTGAGGCAGGTTAGCTTTGCTTGCTTTGCTCTGGCTTGCTGACTTTACCTAGAAGACATTTTCATTGATTCAAAAGGTGACAGAACTGTTGGGATTGAAAGCCCTGTTTCTGATTGATGGTTAATCAATCTTGAACCAAATCAGAGGAAAAAACAAAGGCTGCCAGCTGGGTGGTCCTCTTTCAATCTCTTAGCGTAGGTGGCTGTGTGAGGTTGATTTCTTTGTATCCCACCAGCCAATATAGTCTCTTTTTGTAGGTAGTTACAGCTACGTCTAGGATGGCGTAGTGCCAGAAGACATTCCCACTGTCAGCATTCTCTATCCTGTCCTGTGCAGTTCCCTCTGCAGCACTTCGTGCAGTTTTCAGGAGGGTTTTGGGCTGGGCAAATAGCAGGTCACTTAGGCCAGACTCCCATTTGTATCAGGTATACATGTTTTCTTCAGTGCTTGTTGAAACCTTATTGTATGGTCTTGGAGTCATGATCACCTCCCTGAAATTACTAGTTTTACCATTGACTTAGAATGGAGTCAGAATTTTCTTTAATCCTGTTCCAAATTTAAAGTGTTTGTTGCATTTCTTGTACTGATTAGTGTTTGCCTAGAACAGATTAACAAGTTCAGTATTAAAATCAGCACCATAGAATCCCATACCTATAGAGGACAGTATATGTGAAAGAAGAGAGCTCTGTAAACCATGCAGATCTTAGTGATCCACCTACAAGTGTCCCCAATCCAGATATTCGGTATGTTAATGGCTTTTCTTTAACACTCTTCTATGGCATCCCTGTAGGCTACAAGCATGACCTTCTGCAGTCATGCTGCTACTGCATGCAGCTATTGAAAACTCTATAGTTGAACCCCAGAATACAAGAAGTAGCAACCTCTTCCACCAAAGTCGTTTCCCCAGCTCCCAGCTCCATGGTGCTTTATAAAGGGGTGGTTTTTTTCGGTTTGGGTTGGTTTTTTTGGGGGAGGGGCGCGGGGTTTTGAGTAGGGCAAGTAGGGAAATATATCACTAATTAGCACCTCTTACTTTCACAAAAGCAAATGAAGGTTTACTTGGTGACCCTTACTTAATAATTATGTTAGCTAGAGCAGAACCAATATATTAGTCTTAGCTGAATGTGCTTCTTTAGAGCTAAAATTATGTGCATATAGCTTACCTGACAGTGTATATATGACGTGCTTGCTGCATAAAAAAATTACTTTCTATGGTGCATTCATTTGACTACCTCATCTACACACTGCCCACCCAATGTCGGCACTAAGACTACCACTGACATGCATATCCTTGGGCAGATTTAAATAGCTTGCTTTATTTTAATTAACATGTCAGAGAAACATTTGTTTTAAACACTTAAAATTAAGCTTGGCCTAAAGTCTAAATTTAGCCCTGCAGCCATGATAAATGTGAAGACCAATCACTTTTATAAGGGTTTTGAAATGCTCTCACAGTTGCAAAGATAAGAGGAAATGCAGACTACAAAGTAGCAAATCTGAGTAAGAAGCTTCCAGTTTATATTGCTGTTTTTCTGATTACAGCTGCTTCTAATCTATTTTCTTTAAAACTTCTTCCAAGCTAGAATCACTGAATGGCAAACTTCTGTATTCTGCACCTTTTTAAAATTAAACTCTTCTGAGCAATGGGAGTGACAAGGAAAAGTTTACTAGACAAAGAAAGTGTAATATATCTCTCAATAAAGTATGTCTAAATCGTTCTGCTGTTGCAAGCGTTACATTTTAGCTTTATTGTCTTTTATGAACACTGATTAAATTTCCACTTGAAGCTGGTGTTTTGAGAATGGAAAACCATTCCAGAAGAATTTGAAATAGGAAGGATTAGCTGATTATTTAATGTAAGGGACTGTGCAATGAAGTTGTCTGCACCAACAACTCAATTAACCAGAGTTCCATTTAAATTCTGCGTTGCTGTTCTAAACAAGAGTGATGTGATTCACAGCTGCCTGGACACCTAGGATAAGATCAATTTTGTCTAACTGCCTAAAAGAAGTTAACAGTTTTGTTTAACCTAATGACCTAGGTTCTTTGTGTTGGGTGACAGACACTTCAAGGGACCCTTCATCCTATAGTGTATTTTTAAATGGGATTAATAATCTTTTGGAACAGAGGGCTATTTTTCATTAGATGTCCAGCTTTTTAACTGTTAAACTACATGAGAATAATTCCATCCCAAATTTAAAATAAAATCTGTAACTGGTGCAAACCATTGGTTTTGAATTTGAAATTTCATGTTTTAAAAATGGTGTTTATAACACTCATGACTAATATTAATGAATCACTATAAATTCTTGTATAGTCCTCCTAGATACAGTCAAGTCAGAATTAAAACAGTAATTGTGAATAGTGTGAATTGTGCCATTCATTTCAATGGACATATCAATTTTGTAGATCTGTGCTGAAACCTAAAGCTGTCACTGTAGATATCAGCCCTACTAACTGTTCCATGTCTTGATTCTTTTAGAGAAAAACTCAGCTAGTGACTTTATTCTGCATCTCAAACAGCCTTAGTGTTTTCTCTCTCATCTAGCTGCCACATTTCATAGCCATTCTCTGACAGCTTGACAAAATTATATGTAAGTAACGAATACTCGGGTCCTGAAAATGTGGTGCTACTATAAATTACATTAATTTTACACTTGAGTTTTTTGCAGTATATCTGATTACATTCTTTATTTTGTAAGTTAAAAATAATATATTTCATTAAGGACCTGAAGAATTCAAGGCTTAAGAAATATACTAGGTCTTGAGTTTAACATGCCTATACAATTGATTTGTAACTATTTAACTGGGAAAAAAAATTTCAGTCTAATCATTTTTAGCACATGAGTTATATTCAGCCTGTAAACTCCTTATTATTCATACACAGAGGGATGTGTCCAATGATTAAGACCCCAAGGATTTGGTTGATAGAATAATCTGCATTTCTAAAGAAAATATAAGCAGTAGGGTATTTAATTCTTTAAAAGAAAAGTTGTGATGCACGTCAAAGCATAACACTGACTCATAGTTTTAAAAACAGTTATCTGCTACTTGCTTTTCCATTGGCTGGTACACTCGTATATCTGGAATGTACAGTCTTGATCTAATAATTGCTAATTATGCAGTTGTTTATCAGCTCATTTGAAACATCCTGAAATTCAGTCTAGCTCAGCAAATTGCTGTGCTTAAGGCGTTTTTACATTCTAGGAAATTATAATATCCCCAGAAGGCAAAGAATTAATAATAAAAATCCTCTTTTGTAAAAGATTATCATTGCAGCGCAAATGGAGCAGATCTTCCCTATCTTAGTGCATTTAATATTCTCATTTTTTTCTATGAAAGTTTGATGGAAAGACTATGTGGGGATCACTGTTTTATTAACTTGTTAAGAGACAAATTTACTGAACCAGTGCAGCATATTGATTTCAATGTCTGCTATATGGAAAAACAGCAATAGTAATGGATAACTTCTAGACATTTCCATATGGAAACTATCTCATTCTTCAGATATTTTGTGATCTTGATTTATCTGTTTAGGCTGGAGTTAATGATTAAAATTACTGGGATGCTTTTTTGTTTATTACTTAGAAGTTCTTCCTGCCTTCCAAATGATTTCTTCCTCATATGCCCACCCTTATTGAATCCTTTGTAAAGGATTGCAGAAACAAATGCAAAGATTGTCTCTTTCTATTGGAAACAATATTCTGGCCAGTAGATTTCAGGTTTGATAAGCAATAAACAGAAATTAGAACACTACCTGCAGCACATCTTTGATCAGTTATCAAACATTATTCAACTGATCAAACATGCAACCATCTCTGGGGTGGGAGAGCTTAATATAATTCTTTAAAATACATCAATTACAGATAGCTTGATCTAATAATATTTGTAGTTACATACATATAAATACCATACCTAAGATATGTAATGAGGAGGAGAAAGGTAGCCGTCAAAATAAATTGAGTTGCTATCCTCTAGGTACTTTTCGTGAAGTGTCTCAAGTGCATAAGCATACCTGCCTTCCAAGTTTTATTTTTTGCTTGATTTTTTTTTTTTTTTTTGAGGGGGGGGGGGGGGGGG
>JAVJGI010000063.1:57458853-57474045 GCA_035590275.1 Ibycter americanus
GGCGGGGGCGGTGGTTAAATCTAAATCATGCTGGTTACTTTTTAAATTTTTTTAAACAAATATTATTATGTATTTACCATTCAACAGGAAAGCTCATTCATCAGTTGTTGACTTCGAAAGAAGGGAGAGAAATCTAAACACAGCTTAAGAAATCTTCACAACACAGACTGGATTTTCAAAGTTATATAGCAAAGAACACAAATTCTTTTATTGTCATAGTTTCAAAGACTGGTTTAAATAATCACAGGTTTAAAGCAGTTTCACAGCCTTATCCAAATTCATGTTGGCCATTTGTCTCATATATCATGGCAACAGACTTCTCCTGCAATTCAAAGCAGCTGCTTAACTCATGTTCAGATAAATATCCCAGGCCAGAATGATTGAAGTGCATCATCAGTATTGCATGAAGGAGCTTATATCATCTCTAAAGCTGTACCTAATCTGATCTGCCAAAAGGTGCCACGCAACTCCCCTTGTTACCAGTCCTTAACAAAACTCAATTACACCCTGATCATCATTAGAATTATGCAAATCATTGCTATCCTGACATTATAAATAAGTAGGCAAAGACAGACTGTAACTCACTCAAAACCAGAAGGACCAAGGGAAATCAACGTAATAACCAGGATAAATAATCAGGAGTGGCTGGCTTCCAAAGCAAGTTCCATTTCCATCCTCCTAAGTTTAGTTATTGTTCATTTCCCTCTTTTTGTGAATATGAATGTTTCCCACTTGGAAAAAAAAATCAAGACTGACTTCAAATTTCTGTAATTTTGGAATAAATTTATAAAAGCATTGACTAACATATCTTTTGCCACTTTTCCCTGGAATTGGTAGGCTTTTAGTATTTTTGAAGATCTAGCTGATATGTTTTGAAAGTGGAAACACAATCATTTAAAAGATGTTGCTTCCATTTTTGCTGTGGGCAGAGCAGTTTTGAAAACCCTGTCCCTTAACAGGGAAATGACCAATATGGCCAATGTGAAATAACATGATCAAGAATAGTGAAGAAAATGATGAGGTACCTTGTGAAAAGCCAAGTACTGAATTATGCAAAATGTCCACATTATTGTCATTTAAAATATTCACAGCTGCAACAAAAAATCAGCACAAAATCATATTTGCAAAGGGACTCACTTTTCTATTCCAACAGTATATTTTTCTTTGCTGGGCTCAATTTTATTTTGAACAAAAAGGTATTAATTAAAATGAAGCAAGCGAATTGTACAGGTTTCGTTTTAAAATCTTATATGCCACTACATCATTTTATATTATCTTAAGTAAAAGTGTGGGGAAAAAACCTGAACTGTAAAAACTGGTAATTTTTTAAAAGCATGTTTTTCCTTCCTTGCTATGGTTGTAAACCACAGAGACAGTCAGCTGGATGTTTAAGAAAGGGAGGGGGTCTCCAGTTCCTCGTGTTTCGCCTTTCCATTGCACTGCCTGATCATTTAAGACAGAAGCTTGTTCCAGACAGCTTTAATTAAACTATGCTGTGAAACTGTATATAGATCAATGGAAGTGATCCATAACAAGAGGCTAATCATGTATTTAACAGTGTTCAGTCCAGTTCAATCACCTTCTACCATTTCTGTGGCTTTACATTCATGTAGCAAAGCCCTGAATGTGTATATGTATTTTTTAATCCATCTCATTAGTGACCATATGCTTTGGCTTCAAGGGAGACAAGAACTGTCTGCAATCTGCCAGGGATTTAGGGACATCAATAATTTGTGAATAGTCATGTTGGTACTGGTCGAAGGGTTAAGTGTTCTGCACACCAGGGGCACATCTTTTGGGACTGGAACTCTTAGTCAACTGTTAGGAACCTGATCCCCTGTGACGCATCTTTTCAAAGTACATGCTGCATGTCAGATCTCTGCAGCTGAAGCAATGGAGCTTTATTAGCTCAGGGATTTAAAAACCTGCTCTAAGCAATGTAACAATATCTTTTGGTTAAAAAGTGAAGGAAAGATAGTAGTTGTAATATGAAAGTGATTTTTTTATGTGCTGGGCTAAATATGATCATCCTTTTTGTTACCATTTTCCTTTTCAATATAAACTATTAGATTACTCCTCCCCTGCAAATATCCAGTGAAGCAAGAGTACGGCAGCAATAATGGGGACCTGACTTTGGAAACATAAGTGGATTCTGTGGCCTCACCTCATACTGCCTAAATCCTGCTGAAGCCAATGACAGCACAGACGTAAAAATCGTCTTCCTAATCTTATGGAACGACCCTTGAGGGGCTCCCAGGACATTGTTTTCTCTACTTAGTGTGAAAAGCACCTTTAAAAACAATAGCTTACGGTGTTAGATTGTGCCATGTTATTTGGAAGGGCTGCTAAGTCAGTGTGAGAGATCATCAAACTATTGGATCTCAGTATCATGTCCTTACAGAGGAATGGCAGATTGTAATGCCAGAACTTTCGGTGAGAAAGACTTTGAATTCTTGTCGTTCATTTTAAGTTTTGGTTATGTCCATATCCCTCAGCTGTACCCAGGTCAACAGAAAAATGCATAGTGGTGCAGAAAGAAACTCCGTATGGAACCTGTGCCCAGAACTTCTGCTGATCAGTTGGGATTAGGTGGGATCCATATTACAGGATGAAGCTTGCCTGCTTTCAGCAAATTTCTTGTAGTAATAATAATTAATGCAGACCATCACAGGAAATGAAAACATGCACAATACACACCACTTGTTTGCTGCTTGCTCATCAGCTGGTTTGTTTGTACTTTAGTAGATGTTCTGTATCAGGACAGATCAAGTAACTTCAAGATTGACATCAATCATATATAGCTCATGACTGAGGCTCTTATTTATCTAAAAGCATAATTTGCATGAGTAAAAAAAATATAGACTGTGTCTTTATTAGTGTCACATCATTAAAAATATACAATTAGCACTGGAGGATTTACAGTAATGTATTTTAGCAGGTAAAATATATAACTGTCAATTTTGGGATTGTGTCAGCTATGATTACCTAGGCCACCACAGATTTACTAATTGTGTATTGTCTTCTGTGGGACCTTAGAGTACAATTTTGCTGTTTTAGAAGACCCAGTCTCCTCTTTCCAGAGGAAATTTCCATGAGCAGACTTTTATCCACAATTTTTGAATATATAAAGATGCACGTCTAAGGTAGAATGCTTTCATATGAAACTATTTGATTTATAAGTATGATAAAACATTTAGAGGCGTACGTCCCAGATTTTCATCCACATTTCAATTATACGTGTAGGCTTTGCTGCAGCAGTTTGCACTTGCGGTAGAAAAGGTGGTGGTCTTTTGGAAAGGTGGCTCTTTCTGGCTGACAACCAAGTCCTCTAGGGCAGGTTCAAAAGTAAATGTTTATGGCTATTTTGGCCACCTCAAAAAAACAAAGGAATGGAGTTATATTTACAGTTAACCTCACTTTCAAATTCTCCCTTTGAAATTAATACCTGGTTTTGTTATGGTAGCTCTTAGCACTGTTTCACAGCTTTTGGGACTGTGAAAAAAGTTAAAGACTAAAATTATATTTTCACAATTTTAATTGAGGAAAAAAGGAAATGTAATTTTAATAGGGTGAAATTGGTGATTCTTGAGGTGGCGTGCCTTAACCCACTTCTGCTTAATGCCCTCTGAGCCAGCATAGCTATAAAGTTTTGTGAAGTCAAAGTTGAGAATGAAAATGTTAGCTGATGCTTAATTACTGGGTCACTCACTGCTGAATATCTGTAATACATAGCCTGAGTGCTTTTTACACACAACATCCTGTCCTCTGACAGAGTCCTCTGACCTTTCAGGTGACTGTTGATCTTTGGCTCACCCTTGCCTGTTTTCACCTCTAGTGTCAACGATACCAATACAAAAGGAAGTCAGCAGAATTTCAGAAAACTGGTACTGTCTTTGCAATATTTCGTAGATAGCAGAGCCATTATTACATTAATTTGTGCTACTGCTGCCAGGTAACAAGAGAGAAGAGTTTTGGCTTCAGTGAATACAATTGCAAAATTCCTGTTTTATCCTGGATGAGGTAACACTTTGACTGAACTGCCTATTCACAGTTTCACAGGCAGTGATGCCAAAAAAAAAACTCTGACAGTCTTCAAGTTCTGCCCTCTTTACACCCTCTCTAACCAAGATTGCTTAGTGTTATAAAGAATTGCCATAATCACAGAAGCTGCAGACAGAAATAACTTACTGAAACCTAAACCTATGCAGACCATACCTTACCATTGGGAAACTGTCTTTTGTAGGGTCATTTGGAGGGTTTTCAGTAGTCTTCTTCAAGGCTTCTGTGTGGCTGGATTTCTAGCATGTCCACTGAGGCTGCAACATGACCAAAAATGTCTTGATACTGAGGTTTAAATTTTCCATTCTGTAGTTTTCTTCCATATTCTCCTAACTAGATCTTCTCCATTATTAATTCTGTTCCCGTAATGGACTTTAAATTTACAAACTTCTGCCACACTAGCCCCTTTAGAGCTCTTTATAGCCAGATTCTGTATTCTTAGCAGTTTGAATCTCTCTATAATGCTAAATATTCAGTTGTATATGTTGCCATCTCTGGACTTCCTCCATTATATCTTCAGTGTGGCATACTTCTACTGATTTCAAATGGCAATCATGTTCATAATGTTTTAAAAAATGGCCCCTTTTAACTTCTAGTAGATTGATGCACCACCGTGGGACTTGAGAACAGAATTTCGTTTACAGACAACTACGTGCTGATCATCCCAATAGCAAAAATGACAAAGAACTGAATTTCAGCTGGCCTTTAGTTATTTTTACTACCTGCACTTAGCTTCAGGTTGCTGTGTCTGTAATCAGCAGACCACTCACTCACTCACTCAAGGTTGAGAAATATGCTTTGAACTGTTTTTCTGAATTTATGGCCTTAGGCAACGTGTAACGTTAATCTCAAATTAGTCGACAAGGAGGTGGGAGATGATGACTTTTCCTTCTATATAAAGTGAAAACTTAAGAGTTGCATTTCACTTCCTTTTGTTAATTGCCACTCCACAATAACTTTCAAAAATGTATTTAGAAATCATTTTGAAGAGATAGCACAAAATAGAAAATGAGACCAAAAGGATTCATTAATTGTTTTGTTTCTATTTTAGGACTGCAAGAACATCTTGAAAAATATTTGGGCAAGAAGACACCAGCTCTGATTTTAGTACCTGTGGTGGATTTACCTGGCAAGGAGGTTATTCATATATCATGCTGGCTAAGCTAGCAATTTAAAAGAGATGAGCTGATATCAAAACACACATTCCATCCAGGAGAGAACAAGAAAAGAGTTGATCATAACTGTGTTAGATACTTTCATTAAGCAATATTGTTTGATTTAAGCAAAGTCATATTTAGCTTGTTAACGATGCCTCATGATATGTGACAGTGCCTGCTTTGTATGAACAATAAAGGTTTCTCTTCAAATTATTGTGCTTTTTCTCACTTATTTTTAGATATGTTCTGGTAGTAGCAGGTAGTTCTTGGGAGATGTCAGTTGCTCTGATAACAGCAGTTCTTTTGTTTGATATATTTAGGCCTGGTTACAATAAAGTGATTATAACTTCAGATCTTTTGGATGGAGGTGAAACCAGAATATTAGCTCCAATACTGCTTTAAAGACTTGATTCCTTTCAATTCTGTGTTGAATTTACTGACTTCTGGCCAACTCATGAAGACCTTATTTGTGGCCAGATTTTAACCCTTTTCTTGCAGCAGGAAAGAATTATTCAGAGGGGTATTCAGGATGCACATTTTACCAAAGCAAACAGTGCAGATGATGGCCACACTGCAGGATTTGCCATCCTGCTTTCTGGGACAATAGTGGGTATCCTCGTGCTTTACATCTGGTAGACAGCTCTTATTAAAGAGATACCAGTATTCCCCAGGACTTCAGTCTTCTCCAGAAAATCAACAGGAGTTCTAGCGCTACTTTCATTAAAACAGGCTCAAACCACAGTCACCTGTGTGTCACCTGCTCCTATTGATTTCATTGCAACTGATATTTTACTCATAACATAAGATCAATGTAGGAGAGAATGCCTTTTGGACTTTGCTTGAGGCAGTAAGGCACCGTAGAGAAATCTTTTCAGACAAAGGCTATAAAGTTACACCTTCAAGAAAGAGTATCAAACCTTTTCCTTGCCTGTGTTCTACTTCTATATATTCTCATGTCTTCTCTTCCAGTGCGTGTGCACTGGAGCTACATGACCAGCGCTCCAGTTGTCCTCTTACACCAGCATATACCTGAGGTACCACCACAAAAGTCAACTGCATGGCAGTACGCTTACGTTAGGGTTACTATGAGGTGGACTTAGCACTCCAGTTTCATTTTCTTACCCGCTACCAAATATGCACTTGGCAGTAGCTGACACAAAACCAGTGACTAAAGGTAAGAGGATCTTCCTCTGTTAGATGCTTTGCATGTCCAGCATACTATGCTGACGATTACTTGAAAATAGAGACTATTACATGTTAAATCCTCAACATTACATCAAGTAATATAGCAGAGCTGCCATCCTATTTAGTAAGAATTACTCTTTCCACAGTTATTCAAATATTTTTGGAAGGGGGAAGGCAAAAAGCTTTTTATATACCAGTGTATAAACACGTGGAGGTATTAAATTAAATTTCTTAAGAAAAAAGGGAAGAATCTGTTAACAATACAGTAGTTCATTAACATTCTGCATCATTTTTAGGTTAAACGTATTTGATCCTTGTTCTTTCCTATGATCAGAAAAGAACTTGTTAATACCTGGATATGCCTGTTTTGTTTGAATTCCACTCTTTTAGAAGGCTAAATTATTTTCTTACTTTTCCCTGGAAATACCAGTATTTTATTTCTCTCAGTGTGGAGTGCCCACAGACCAGACACACAAGCTGGACTGAAACAGAAGAAGACAAGGAGACAGTACTTTCAGAGAGATGAGGATGAAGGTTAATTTTTCATAGATAGATATTGAAGCCAAATAGATGGCAGAGTTTGACTGTCTCCTGTAGCAGTAATTTTTTTCATAATGAGTTTAAAAAAGATACCGAAACATGTTGATCTTGGCTTTTGTACTGTGCTGCATATTTTAACGTGACAGGATTTTTGCTCCTAAAGAAACTAGCTTTTCCTGAAAGTTTTCCTGCAAGGCTCATGACTCAAACTATCTTTTTTCCCAGTAAAGGTGCACTGAAAAACAGTAACACAATGCATTGGTCTGTAAAAGTATGATCTTCTTTTTTGTCTCAACAGAAAGCAAAACTTTTCCTTTTTTGAGACAACCTGAACTTCAATGGGTTTACTTTGTGAATAGCTAAAGAAGAATAGTTCACTGACTTTTCCTCCTTGAGAGACTTCATGCAGCTTCTAAGTGGTGTGAGTAACTAAAACTGTAAGCTGGGTCTGCAGTGTTTTAAGTATGAACAAAGCAATTTCTTCAACATTCATATGCGAGGTAGGTGAGTAAAGTGCTGCTCCATATAGAGACCTAAGACTTTTATAATAGAAAGAAATAACATAACACCATTTTATCTGCCTTATGCTGTCATACTTTCATCATAATTACTAGGTCCTACTGTGAATAAGTTGTTTCACAGAGCTCTTTTTCACTTGCTTTGTAACAGAAGTGCTAGCTGAAGACGGGAGGTGGGGAGACGGGCACACACACACACATGCACACACACATACATGTGTTTTAGTGAAAAGACGGAAAGACATCTAATACTCAAAATTTACAGATGCAGGTTTGTTGTTTGTTTTGGTTTGGGGTTTTTTTTCCCCACGATTATCTTTGTTGAGTGGGAAAAACCCAGCAGGTTTTAATCTTGAGACTGTAAATTCACATCTGTGCTAAGACACCAATTTTGAGGACTCTCTGTATTACACAAATTCTTCTGTTTCTCTGATTTTTACTAAGCCTGCAGGAAAATGTTTTGTGTGCATATTACGACACAAGTTGGCTGATCTAGGTTCCAGCACTTAGAACACAGAAAGGCTATGTAATAGGTGGGAAAATGTATTTAGAAATGTAACCTTAGGTTTTAATTTTTACTCCTCTACTGTAACAAGTGTTAGAACATGGCTTACACATCTTTTCTTCTTTTTTTTTTTTTTTCAAAAGAAATCTGTCTTGTTACAGTTCTCTGTGTCAGTGAAATTTTGTCTCCTGCCTCCTTTAAAAATCTCTGTATATCAATTTCTTTAGTTGTTTAAAAGCATGTTAAAGTGAACTGACCAAATAGGACTGCAAGACCAAAACTGATTTAATAACTTTGCATTTTACTCATTTCAAAACCCAGTGATGGCTACAGTACCAGTGAGTCCTTACAATGCACATGGCTAAGCTGCTATAAAGGCACCAGAGCTGATCTTCCTAAATAGATTTAAAAATGACATTGAGATATTTTAAGCAGAGATTATTTAATTTTTTTTCCCTGTGAGTTTTATAGTTAGGTGATTCAGGAGCTGATTTGTTACACCAGATAGCACGGGTGCATCTTTCCTCTTAGACTTCCGAAGTCTGACAGGCATTGGAAGCAGGATGTCTCCTGAGTATTAGAGAGGTGATCTGAAGCAGCTCTTCTCCTTCAAGGACATCCTGTTCATTATCTCCTGTCTATGTGCAGTACTCTAGTCTATCAAAATACAGTGACTGAATAAAACTTTTATTTCAAATAAATTAATGCATTGATATAATAAAAGGTTTGTACTGCATGCTGTAACAGTTCTCTAAATGAACACTGAAATCCTAAAATACAGAAACTTTTCATGTGTTCAAGTTAAATCTCTGTTACTTCTTTCAGGATGAGTTTGCTGCAGCAAACCTAGTTTATTCTGCCTCTTAAAGTAAAACTGTTCTGAGCTTTCTGAGTACTAACTGGCACTTATTATGTAAGTAACCTCCTTTTACTATTATAAATGTCTGGCATTGGGAATACATATTAAGAATACTTGACAATTTACTAATTTATGATCTCTTTAGTTGTATTTTAATATTTTTGGCAAGCCAGCCTGTGTTGATGTATTAGCCAAACATTCAAAATACAGACTTGAGATCTTGAAAGCTTCTTTTTTTCAACTTTCATCTGAATACTGAATATTTTTGACATATTTTAAATTTTAATTTTAAAAAACAGACTGGGTACCTGTGAACTGAACCCGTATGTTACATGCAAGTGCCCTTTTACTGATGACTCACTGCTCACAATCTCTTGGCTTTGACTTCTGTTGGATTAATTAATGGCTAGAATTTGCCTGTGGTTTCCTGCTTTTCTCATTTTTTAAAGCAATGTCTGCTTTTCCCCCATATTCCCAAATAGAGAGGTTGGTCTGAGGAAATTCTCATAGGGTATGTCACTGGAAACAGGCTCCTTGTCATTGCCTTGACTCTCCATTTCATTTGCAATGTTTGAAAACCATTTCTTGGATATGTCTGCTCATTCTCCATTTCCTATTATATTGCTATTTTGTGATTGTATTATTTAATCCTAAATCATTTTGAAATACTGTTTGCATAATTTAATCCAGTTGACAAGACTTACTGTCCACAGTAAAAACAGGATGTGCTCAAAATGGGTCAGATCTCACTCTGCTTTTCCCAGCTTTCAGAAATTCCAACTCTAAATTATCCAGATCTCCAGTTCAGAGACATTTCAGAACAAAAAGATAAGCTGAACTAAACACCCTGAACAAATTGACAGCTGTCCCAACCTACTAACCTCTTAGGGGACACCAGAATCAGGAGGCATGGGTTAGGATCATGCCACCCCTTTCCTGGGTAAGTTTAAGCATATCCATTAGTTTTCTTGTGCCTCCATTTCCATATTTGTATGTTTTCTCACCCTTTTAAAGATGTTGGCAAAGAGATGCTATGTTGTACTCATACAACCTGGAATAACAAAAAGTTTAGACTGAGTGAGCAGCACACGAGAGTGTGAAAGTAATGTTGTAGTGGGAACCAGAATGAATGTGATCACAGATAGCGATTTGCATGAGCACAATCTGGAGAGCTTTTCTCTCAGCACACTGCCTGCAGCAGTCTCAGATCACAGGAGAAGTCTATAATACATCTAGTAACATTAATGATATGTTTTACAGCATGATTCATCCCCAATGATCCCAAAGTGCTTTACAAGCCCATTGCATAAAACGTGCTTGGGCCATCGCTAGGACACCCACACGCGCACTGGAGGCCTCCCCTGCACGGTGTGGATGTAGGCAGGTCTCTGCGGTTGTGCTGCTGGGAGAAGAGCTCCTCCGTTCTCCGCAGTCCCCTGAGTAGGGGTATTTGCTTTGGCAGAAGCACAGTTACCACAGAGAGACTTCAACCTCAAAGCCACATCACCAGGCAGCTAACATTATTACTTTGTTAGTCATGAGAAGACTTGTTCCACTTTAGATTTTGCCATGATAGAGGGGGGAAACTCCCTTCTGGGCTCCGTCAGGCAACAGTCTATATTCTCCTTCTGCAGCTCCTACTACTGACAGCTGTTGACAGTACTCTGTAACCATAACGTCTATGGTACATCAAATTATTGCCATACCCCCACTTTAAAAGACAGACATAGTTTGTCTGAGATAGGAGTTGTGACATTGCATTAGGGGTGCAAGTTCGTGCAAGCATCGCTTTACCTTCTCTGATTCCTGTGGTTTTGTCGGTAGCTGCCTTGACAGTAGTTTATTTTGTTGCTTATAGAAGAACAGGGGTCCAGAAGGAAGAAATACATTTCTCTGATGTAAGAGTTATCTCGTTGCAACAAAGTTCAGTCCTACTCCCACACAGACCCAACCGTTCTGCAGCAAGACCCAGATACATGCAAATGTAGAGCCTTTTGTAACTGAACCAGATTTCCACAGCTCCAGAGCTGGATCTGTTAAGGTTCAAAGCAGGAGGTGTTAAATGAAACGAAATAATAGAAAAGAAACGCAGACAAGAATTCAGTGCCAAAGGAATGGTACCATTAGGAACCAGCGGGGAAGCCAAGCTAAAAAGGCAAAGAGATCTAGGAAACTGAGGGGGTTATTCTGTATTTATGGGATGTCTTTGAAGGAATAGACCCTGGACTGCCTTCTCACTGTTGCTAGTTGTAACTGTAAAAGATTAACGTATGAAGAACAAAGAGGAATAAATAAGTTTCCAGGAAAGAGATCCAGAAGTTTACTTTAAAACACATCTCTCGTCCTTTCAGCAAGGTATAAAATAGTAAATGCTTTAACTACTCTGTGTGCTTTGGTCTGGCATCCGAAGGTGCAGATGCCTGACATGAGGGTAATATGCAACCAGCTGTGTGCTATCCTGCTGTTAGGGGACATTTCTCCTGGGCACTGCCACAAGGGATGTGGCTAATAAGTCTTGACTGGAGGGCTGTAGCCCACAAATGTGCTTCTTGTTTGTACTCCTCCTTCATCAAGGCACTACAGCATACCAAGACGTTGATTCAGGGCTTGCCATTCATTGTTATGGATCTTGTTCAAAACTAACTATTTAAATACTAAAAGTCAGAATATCTCATATTGCTGCTCAGATGAGGCAAGCCAAATGTGATTCTCTTTACACAACAGTCGCCAGTGCAGACAAAAAGCTTTCTCAGGTTGAGATCCTGCCACTCACGTAATTATTTAGAGAAAGACAGCTCCACTACTTCAGCTCTGGTACTTCACAAGAAGAATGGAAACATTAGGAAAAGTTTTTTCTTTGATGTAGAATATGCTGCCACTTTTTTGTTATTAAAAGAGGAGCTAACTTTAAATAAATAAAATTTTGCCTGGAGGCTTCTGAAAACTAATGTTGTGTTTTGACAGTGTCATTTTTCTGATTCCTGAAAGCATTATGTGAGTTATCTCAGGACTTCATCATGATTTTTTATTCTGTGCTGCATACAGTGAATTAGTTTTTCAGCTCTGGATTTTATTTGATTTCTGTTTCTTTCTCACACACACACACACGCAGAGTCACATCACTGTGCAACTTTCTTACCTGACAGGCACTCCCCAAAGCTGTTTTTTTCCCCCTTTTAAGGGACAGGTAGAGGAAGTGAAAGAGGGGGTGTAGTAAAGTGGAGGCAACTACCACTATTTTTTATTGGGAAAAGTGGGTGAAGAGCAGTCATCTTTGAAAATCTTTGAAAAGGAAAACAAACTAAGGAAATTAAGAAAGGTCACACAAAAACCCTGTGAGAGAACAGGATTTTGTTTTTTAAAAAAAACATGCTACCTTCAATGTGCAATTTGTATGCAATGCCTTTTTAATTGAGCTTGTAGCTTTTATATCCTCTGAATTCATGCTTTGCCATAAAGGATATTGATGTAAGGATGATATAGGACTTTAAGAAGAAGCAGATAGTCTTCAAATAACAGCTGATTTGAGACCCCAGTCTTTGATCATAATTTATGGCCCTCTTTAAAAAAAGTAAAAATTCGTTTAGGTGTATGCTCAACTAGAAAACTCAAATAATATGTGCTTAGTGAGAGAAAAAGATTGCTAACAGCACAATGTGTCTTACAGCATAAAGTGCGACCCTAAAATTGCACATTGCTGAGCATTCTTAATGTGCTGTGAGCAATTTCGTACACCACATTTCAAACACTGAGTGCACACTCTAATATGTACATATATCAAGGGTGGCCAAACTTTTTGATATGTGTCACAAAATGATTTCAAGAGATAAAAAGAGCTGGCCAAAGGCCCTCAATTCCACTTTACAACAACTATCAAGGTTTCAAATTTATATTTATTTCCTATTCGAATGCAAATAAAAGACTTTAAATGGGCATTTTTTTGGTCATGGTTGGTTGGGGTTTTTTTCCCCCAGAAAAAGGAATTGGGTCAAAGTGTTTATTTTCTTATTGGAAAGGTCAGATTTTCTATTCAGATTCTTTTTTTTTTGAAATTACCAGAAAGCGTTGGATCATGGAAACCTTTCTGTTGCAGAACTTGTTGCAATTTACATCTCTTAAAATGTTTGGCTAGAATGCCAAGTTCTATTTAAAAGGTGGGGAGTTTTCTATGATACTTTAAGATACCTTATTTTCAGTAGAAAAAGAATCTTCTCTCTCTGGTGTAGAGTTCAGAGATGTGAGCACAGTCCTCAGAGACAAGAACTCTTGAATTCTCATGTTAACATTAAACTTTGCAATAGTTGCAAGTTATATATTTATGACTTGTCCCCTCCTGTAAAATTAAGACAACAGTAATGGATTAGATTAGATTGTTGTGAAGATTCTCCTGTAGGGAGTGATAGGTCTACAGTGAGGTATCCTGTAAGTGTTATACGTCATCAGAAAGGAGAACATGTCCAATGCTCTTTAGTTGATAAGATGGATAATTTTGAGTCCTGAGTCAGCTATGAATTACAGAGACTTTTTAAAATACAACACTGTGAGAGTTTTTCACTTGCTTTCTGGTCTACATTAGGAGACTTCAGGATGGTATGGTGATGCTCTTGCAGGTACAGACTGGCCCAGGAGCCTGGAGCATAGCCCAGGCTTGTGTCCCCTGTACAGGGGCAGGGTAACTGTCTGGACTGTGTCTGGATTTGTTTGTCTCTACGCTACCCAGCAGCACATAGCATAGGCATACTTTGACTTTGGGGTTTCTCTTGCATTTTCATGGTTTTCTCCGTATTCTCAAAACTAGAAAATAGTGGGTTTAATATTACTGAGATTTCTAAAAAATTACTTTTCTACAGAAGCTGGGGGTTAAAAACTGCAAATAGGGCAGGAGGACTGAGAAAACTGCTTTTTCTCATCTGTCATCACACGTTGTATGCCCCTGGTCTTTGGAAGACTCCTCCTTTGCTACCACTGTGTTTCTCTTTTCTCCCCTTTCTTTCCCCCTCTTTGTGTTCCTGTTTCTTCTTTTTGAGTTTCTTTTCTTCCTTCTCTCCCTGATACTGATTTATCATGTCCAGTGTCTGTTCAACAAAAGGAAAGCCCCACGTGAGCTATTCTTTTGCAGTCACAACTAAGGACCTTAAAAACCCAAGATGAGGACCATAAGCATAAGTGAGATGGCACACAGAAAAAAAGTTAGCCCCACTGGCATCAGGTATATCTGGAAATACAAACTGGAAAGTTACATAGATCGAGGTAAGGTGAGCAAGCCTTCCATGCTTTTACTCAGGTGTTACCTGCATGTGAATAATGCAACTCAGTAGTGAAATATCATCTGTTGCCTTTACCAAGCCCAAGCACTCCACATACATTTTTCAAAAGCACTGAAGTGACTGGGAACATAATTTGGATTTTGCCTGAGTAAAATTTATGCTCCCAAGCCATGTAAGCACCTTTGACAAAATGTTTCTTGGGAAGGCAATGTTTTACGATGTGGTAGCTTGAACGGAGATTTGCCAAGTTTAGCAGAGCAGACCTTCTAGATAAACTGTGCAGCCAATCTACTGCACAAAGTGCTAGAAAAACTCGCATTATTCCTTGTCTCTTTTGCTCATGAGATGTGGGAGTTTCGAGGGGCTGCACAAAGAGTGCCACCGCGCCTAGGCTTGCTGTAGAAGAGCAAAGCGTTTGCGCAGTTGCTGAGGCGCCGATTTCCTCAGCGGTCACAGCCCCGGAGCCCGCGGCCTGGGCAGGCGGTGGGTGCCCCGCGCCCGGCAGCGCTGAGGGGCGTTGGGCAGTGCCCCCAGCTGTCTGCCTCGGCTTTGGGCCAGCCTGAAGTGGTAAGGTAGCTGGACTAGACGATCGTTGTAGGCCCCTTCCAACTGAATTAATAGGCTAGTGTATTGTATTGTGTCGTGTTCTGTTTGGTTCGGTTCCATTCTGTTTTTCTGACGATCTGCCCAGCCTGTTTTCAGAGTACTGAGCAGTCACTACTCTGAGTCCGCTGTTCACTGTAAGATCCCAGGTTTTCTGTAAGCATCTTACCGGTTAGGCACCTCACCAGTTAAAAATCCTGGTGAAAGCCCTTGTACCTGTTCCCAGGCCGGGGTGTCACTGTCGCTGCAGTGACCGCTAGGTGCTGGTGCTGGTGCTGGTGCTGGTGCTGGTGCTGGCCTGCGGGGGTTTTATCTCTTTTTTTTTTTTTTTTTTTTTTCTTAAACTCTCGCAATCTCCCCCGAGAGAGCCAGGCGGTGCCGCTGCCTCCGAGCACGCCGCACGGAAAGCCCCAGCAGGGCGCAATCCGGCACAGAACCGGGGATTTTCCCTCCTCCCTCCCCGCTCCCGGCCCCTTCCCGCCTGCCTGCGGCCCGCGCC
>JAVJGI010000063.1:57474201-57504190 GCA_035590275.1 Ibycter americanus
CCGGCGGCGAGGGCGGGCGTGCACGGCGCGGACGTGGCCTCGGTGGGCTCCGCGGTGCGTTTTGCGGGGGCGCCTTCAGGCCCTGGGGTTTGCGCTCACTCCGACGTCGTGCAAGCGCGGGGCACCGTAATTGTGATCCGCGGTTACTGCTAATGATCACCATCCCCGATCAGCGCGTGACGGGGAGCGTACCGCGAACAGACGCAAGACCGTACCGTACAGTCTGCTGCGCTGCACGCTGAAGTTTTTTGTTAATTCTGTGTTACCGGTAACATTTTTGTGTGACCTGTTCAGTCCTGGAGCTGTAAATACAAGAATTGGATTCAAAGCAAACACAGGGACCCGAGTACAACTTACCGACGAGGAGGGCGAGAGAAAAAGGTTGTGGCATGAGCCACTGCCAAAAGGAGAGTTAAAACTTAGTAAGAGAAGAAATCTGCTTTGTCTTATACTTTTTAAAACCCTTCTGTTGGTTGCTTTCTCATGCTGCAGTTTCTTCCATATGCTGCCTACACCCACTAACACACCCACCTACACACACTCACAATTTACCAACATATTTTATGTCTTTGCTGAATTAAAATCCACACCGTCATTCAAATAAAATAAAATAAGCAGCTGTGTTCTCTCCACCAAAAAACTAACATTTCCTGACTTGGCACTTGCAAAGCGTTTGAAGGAAACAGGCTGCTGGAGGTACTTTCATACCAACACGTTGCACAGAAGGCCCAGGGCTGGATCTAGACACATAGCAGTGCACGTAGGACCGCTCCGCTTTGGAAGGGGACCCTTCCCGGGAGGAAGGACCCACAAGCTATGCAAACAACGGCAGGTTGTCCTAGCGGTCACTGAGATTCCAGAATAGGCATCAGTTGCCTCTCCGGGCACTGACAGGCAGAGCACCACAGAATCTCGTTGCAGGTGTTTATTTCAAGGCCTCCCTTCCTACTGGAGGAGTCCAGCTCCCAGAAGTGCCGGCACAGGAGACTGTGGCTAGCGTTCAACCCTACCTGTGGCATCTTCACTGCTAGCTCCCAGATTCAGACTGAATTCCCAGGTGAAATTTGAAAGCATGCAGCACACAAACAGTAGGAAGGCAGGGCCTAGAAAGAGTCTGCAACAGATTATATATCCCTACGAATCCTGTGTTGGCCTCCATTCCTGCAGTTTACTAGCCATGGGCCATTGCACCTCACTCTGAAGGTCAAAAGGGTTGAACACAAGACACCACCTCAAGCTGCCACCTCAGTGTGAGTAGGTCCCTTTATGGTACTGCTCCTTTCTGAGCAAGCATTACAACATGGCTGTGGCAGGAACCGCTCTCTCAGACTGTGTCACTGACAGCTGAAGGAGCAAGGATGCTGCACTGCACAGGTGGAAAGCAGATAAAAGAATGGTGACTAATTCAGAGGTTCCTTGTCATCTAGTAGAATCCAAAGGACTAGTTTACACTCCTGGTTTATTTATAAAACACATTGTGAGACACAGATCCCAAGAATGCATTCCTTAAATCGGCTATATCAATTTCCCAGGATACTGAGTAGGTACATACCAAGCCAGCTGGCAGGAACAGCTGAAGAAAGGAAGGACTCAGATCCTTCCTCTCAGCTTAGGTGCCTTTCAGAGGTCATAGTCATGAATCCTTTCCTTGGATCAAACACATAAGCCAGGTTGGACTTTGCACAAAACCCAACCCAGGGAAACAGACAGTGCTCTCCTCCCTTGTTTGGCAATACAACTCACTGCGATATGAGACAACCAGAATCAAATGCTTTTACTGCAAAACTTGGAGATTGGGTTTAAATCAGTATTAGCTGTTAGAATACTGTAACTATTGATCATTGACCTTTGAGTTTCTGGCCCTTGCTGTAATCTTTAATCAGTCCATTTAGTCTTGGGTGCTTAGTGTCACTGCTGTTGATGGGTACAAACTTCTACGCCTAGGGAGGTGGAGCAGCAGCCAGTGGTACAGGACAGGGCACAGAAGCTGCCAAGCGGCTCTCCCAGAAGCCTTTGAGAAGGTCAACAGGAACAGCTTGTGGCAACTAGACTAGACAGGGGGAACAAACTGTGTTTAATCCTTCACTCTAAGAAGGACAAAGATGTATGCTCCACTACAGCTGTGATATGAAGGAACTCAGGTGGGAAGAAGAGCATTCCAACAAAGCTTACCAATTGCTCCGATGAGTACAGAGTAAGGCAATGCAGGTCACACTGGTAGGAGGCTGTCATGTGTTGATCAACAATTGGCAATGATTGCAGAGGACCAGAAAAGCTCTGTTCATAGAAAAACTCAAAACTTCAAACCACATATGCTATTGAAAGACTGTTTCCTTGATTATTCTTTTTAGGTTTTTTTAATGCATTTGAATATTCTTGTTCCCTTTCAGAAATGGCTAATTATACAAGGAAAAAAGAAAATTAATTATTTCTTTCTGTGTGCTTTTTCTCTCAGTCATTGCTATTTCAGGTACAACTCCTCAGTAAAAAACAACAACAAAACAAAAACAAAAACAAAACCACACTTGTTCATGTTTCTGAGCGATTTTGTATCAAACTGTCAATGATATTCCTATTTCCTTAAGAAACCCTCCTTTTCATTGAGAGTTACTGCAATGACATTGGGCTAACTTGTTTTAATACTGATTTGACAGTAAGAATTTATTCCCTGAAGTACATTAAAACTGCTATCAAAGCCCCAATTCAGCAAGACACTTAACATACGCTTTCCTGATATTAGTGAGATATTTAGATGTGTGCTTATACACTCTGACCAACTGGGGTCAAAGTGAATGCCAGTAAGCAGCATAGTTCACATCAGCACAGAAAATGGAGAGACCAAGACTTCAAAAATATTCTCTAAGAGGCTACTCCTTCTATTGCTTTTAGGATACTGGAAAGTATTTTATGATACTGGTTTTAGGATGCTGAAAGCTTGTATTTCTGGGGCTATGAACTGAGCAGATGGTTTTAGAGAAATCCTGGTTCTCCAAAGCAATGGAGCATTCAGCCTCTGCACGTGACATGGACAGAGGGGAACGCACCGGCTCCAAGGCTGAAGGAGAGCAGTGGTGAAACATACGGGTCTACCGGTGCTGGATAACTTGAAGAAGGTAATGTACCAGGGAGAAATAGAAAAATGAGGTTGCAGGAAAAAGAAGAGAAGCAGCCATGGTAATAATTAAAAGGTAGCAACAAAAGAAATAAGGAAAATGCAGAAAACTAGGGTTTTACCTTGTCAAAGCCACTACCCTTCCTCACCTTATACACTGAGGCAGGCAATGAGAGTTATATATGAGTGAATGCGCTACACTGTGAAATGAAAACAGACACATTTTAAAATCAGTATCGTCACTCTCATTTTGTTATCTTTTCCAGTGGTGCCATTTATATTCAGAATTTATGAGCAAATAGGTCCACCACAGCAACTGTACTGGGTCTGGCTGGGATTAACTGGGAGTTACTTTCTTTATAGCAGTCCACATGGTGCTGCTTTTTTGGATTTGTGGCTAAAACAGTGTTGATAACACACAAGTGTTTTGGTTACTGATGAACAGTGCTTGCACAGCATCAAGGCTTTCTCTTTTTCCCACTCTGTGCCCCCAGTGAGTAGGCTGGGGGTGGGCAAGAAGATGGGAGGGGAAGAGCTGGAGCAGCTGACCTGAAGTGGCCAAAGGGATGGTCCGTACCATATGGTGCCATGCTTAGCAATAAAAACTGAGGTAGAAGGCAAAGAAGGGGAGATTGTCTTCCAAGGTGGCCACTGACTGGAGACTGGCTGGGCATCAGTCTTCTTATGGGACATGGTGAGTGAGTGCCTTTGCATCACCTGACATCACGTCTTTTGTCTTCGCCTATTAAACTGTTTTTACCTTGACCCACGAGTTTTCTCACTTTTGTTCTTTCTCTTCTCTCCCCCATCCCACTATGGAGTGGGGTCAGGCTGGGGGAGTGAGCAGCTCCATGAGTGCTTGGCTGGTGGCCAGGGTCAACCCACCATGGCAGCAATAACAGAATTTCATCAAGCCAGTCAAAATATCTTGAAATTGCTCGAATTGCTACTTGAAGCAATGTATTCTGGCATCCAGAAAATCAAACAAGCTACCACATCTTCAGACCCTTCAGTTTTCTTCTCTGTTTTGGTCCTGTTATTCCTCTTATATAAATCAGGTTGTCGTGGAAGGCAGGGGAACCTTTGCATTGCTTTGACTACATGAGGACCTGAGGAAAAGAAACCTGTTACAACAGGTCTTCTGGGACGGACATTAATCTGTATTTTTTGCTGAACATGGTGCCCCAGGCCTCTTTACTTGAGACACAAGAATAGTAGCTGGTGAAAACTAACCGTAGGAAGCATTCTGCTTCAAGGCTGATGACAATAAGGGGTAAAAGAGAAAAGAAAATGGAGAAAAACTCTCAGCACTCCTTCCCTGTGTATTGGGAAGCTGATTCTGGCAGCTCTGAATGCTCAGAGCTCTGCTAAGATGTGTTCTCTCTTAATATTTTAATGAGCTGAGCAATTGACAGTCCCAGCTGAGTACTCATTTTTGTTGCTGTTGCTAAGCAAAACAATGGTAAAAAAAGTTCCTTTTTCATTTTCTAAATCATAAATACAACCAAACCATTTGTTTGATATGTGCAGAAATTCATTCTACCTCCATGCCAGCTCAGCCCACATACCTCGGTTCACTCTGTCATGTTTTTCATATATACTTCTTCAAGCTCTCCAACACATCCCAGGACACACCCCGATCTGATTGTCCTGCACATCCCATATACCCTTCAGGCCACACAGAGTTCATTCAGCTTATCCTCTTCATTTGGACTCCAGCACAACCCACGGTAATACAAATTAATGCAGGTTCCCTCTTCTCCATAGTGGCTGAATATCTTGCCTTGCCAGTGAATATAATTTTAGACATCAGAGATGCTGGGAGATTTTTGCATTCTTTCTCTCCTCCAGTTACTTCCTATTTTCCTACAAAACCTTCCTGTTTTCCTGTCTTGTCAAATAAAGAAACCTTCCAGACTCCCTTCTGTTTTCCATTTATCAAATATTTTTTTTTTATATTCCTAATTTTCTCTTTCCTTTTCCCTTGTCTCTTACATTTTCTTTAGCCAGCCATCTGTCTACATTTTCCTTAGCCATCTGAGTTTTCACTCGTAGATAGTTAAAAGAAGTTCTAGTCTCACATACATTTTGATAAGGGCTGATACCATCTCTCCAATTCTGTTCTTCAATGGCTTGCCTGCTCGGAATCTGCCTTGCAATATAAAGAAAGTGTATCTAACATGATATTAAACAATCTTGTCTGTAATGCGAGTAAGGCAATTCCCACTTAAAATGTTAGTGAACTGTAACTGACTGCAGGATCCCACTTCACATATTCAGAACATATTCCTGGTTCCACTCTTCAATCTTCTCACGATATGTTTTTGTTTACTGTAAGCTACACTTAGAAGCTATTGGCAGGAAGTTCCCTCCACATCAACAATGAAATCGTCCCTTCCTGACCAATGCTGGTCTCTGATCCTGAACCCTGACCTGCAAGGCACAGTCAGCCAGCATTTTGGGGGCCATAGATAACATAGCACCAGTTCAAATGGGGAGGCAGAGCAAAATAAGCAAGCAATTATTAGCCCTCCACTGCTAATAGGGCAGCAAAAGGGGAAACCTCTGTCCCTTGGTGAAACTACCCGATGTAAGCACTTTTATGGCAAACAAAGATGCTGAAGAAAGAACAGTAAGTAGGAGAAAGTATTTTCAGTTATACTGAGTGTTAGGCTTTGACAGCTCTTCCTTTGACTATGGAGTTCAACATTACAGTTGTGCTACTCCCAGGTTTTTAATACACTGAGGTTACTGTGAAAACACCACCAACAAAACAAAACACCCTCACTTAGCATTATTTTTCATGTTCCGGTATAGCAGTACTTTCTGTTCCAGCAGACGGAGAACTCTGAGCACTCATGAGCTCATTGTCAATGAGCATTTTGAAGAAAGGCTACTGAACCTCAAAAATGTTTTCTATGTTCACCACAGTTACCTTTTTGTCTGTCTGCTGGGCAAAAATCTTGAGCAAGCTACAATGCTCTACCTCATTTTCTTCAGCCTTTTTCTCTCATCTCTGGAATCCACACCTTTCAAGTGCAGTTAACCGATTACACAGGGAAAAGGAATTTAATAAATCATATAGGCACACTGCAAAGGATTTTCATGCATTCCTTTTCTATGTAAATGGTCTGTAACTTTTTCATGAATCAGGCCCATAGACTCTTTATTTCACACTTCCATCTTCCTTTCCCTGTAGAATTGCAATTTAAATGATCCTGAAACATTTGAAGACAATTAAAGGTTAGCTTTGCATATCAGTGACCTACCAGCAATTCCCTGTAAAGCTCTGATGTATGTACAGTGTTTGATCTACAGCTGCCTGATTTCAGGAAAGTAGAAGTGTTTCCATATTGCTCTGAACTTCAGGTAGGTTTGGAAAATAGGCTCAGAAGGCACCACAAAATAGCTACTACTTCCTTAGAGCTTCACACAGTTCTAGGACACCATTGTGGTTCATCAGGACTTTTGACTTCCTTCAAGTTTTGAGCAACACGTAAATCATTAGGAGGGTTTTGACTGGCTTGCTAGCAAGATTTAAAGGAGGTTCAACAAATACTTTTGGTTGGTTATGTATTTTTTCTTACATCAAGCCTTCACTGTGTTTTTTT
The DNA here is from genome assembly GCA_035590275.1 of Ibycter americanus. Classification (NCBI taxonomy): domain Eukaryota; kingdom Metazoa; phylum Chordata; class Aves; order Falconiformes; family Falconidae; genus Ibycter; species Ibycter americanus. Next base: position 57,480,925 of record JAVJGI010000063.1, read on the forward strand.
TTAGAAATTGTATAACCTTTATTCCCAGAGGCAGAAATGGAGACTTATAACTGTGGCTGTCTTACAAAGAGCAAAGTTATGTTGGGGGAGGGATTTACATCAGTATACTATACTGTGCAAAAAAAAACCAACCCAAAACTTGTGATTTCTATATTGTAGCAGCCCCACCAGGCCTGATCTGCATGGGTTCTTAGAGGAAATGAAGGCTGCCTGACAGCTTGGAGTGACCACGTGTGACTTGATCAAAGTTGGAGTAAGAGGTACCAACCAGTAGAGACTTCTGCAGGCATTGGAACACCATATGTTTTGAAACAAGGGCTGAAATATAGTCACGAAAGTTGACAGGGACTCAGCACTTAACTGGATTTTGAGTGAATTGTGAAATAATTGGATGAGATTCTTTTCCTTCCTCTCCAACCCCTTCCAACTTCCTCCCTCTGGAAAAGCACTTTCATATGTAGAATATAAATTAACAGGTCTCAAAAAGAGTTGATACACATTTGAGAAAATATTGTTGCACAGCATGACTGGACAGTTTTATTCCATTTGAGACATATTCAAAAGAGGGAAATCATTATAATATTGGATGATGGAATAGCTCCAAACTCTTTCAGCTTTGTCTGGAACAGGCACATTTAGCTACCATTGTCTTACACACTGACTAAATATAAATGCTATCAAATATTTATAAATAATGAGTGCCAAATTGATCACATTGTAGAGTTTTACTGGAAGATGTAAGTTCTGTCCTTAATCTGACATTTATAAAATTTTTACTACCAATCACTTAAGACAGTCATCTGTCCATATATGTTGTCTTCTAAAAAAATAAAAATGAGGAGATGGAAACAGCTCTGTGATTTATTCAAAATCTCTGAGACTGTTTCTGTCAGTGTTCGTGCTCATAAATGTTATGTTAACAGGTTCCCTGTTTGTTTGACATTCCCCTAAGGAGGGTTCAATGTGATTTAAGCAGTCTCATATATTTAAAGTACAGCATTAATATCTAGTCTGCAATGAGAGAGACAGGAAGGGTCACAGATGGCCCAGTCATTAGTCTTGCAGTTGATAGCCTTTGTCTTCCTTAGTGAAAGTTTATTCACATCACGAAACACTACTGATCTTGAAAATCTTGATTTAGGAAAACACAGTGTGGAAATTATGCCCTGCATTGCAAGACTAACAACATGATAGGAATTTGTCCAATAATAGTCTAATATCTGCTTTCCACTTTTTTGCCTAGATTTGCATGTAGTTTGCTATACCTCAGCTCTCCTTAAAGGAATCGGAGTCTTTTTGCAACAGATTAATACTTCCCCATCCTCAACACACACACAGAGAGGTACACATTTACACTCGTATCTTGGAAGCTATTTTCTAGAACATTTTTCCCTGTCAGTAATACAGATGTGATGAATCAGGCCTCAATCATGATTGCAGTTGCATCCCTGTTTTCCAGAGAGCATTTGGAATTGCTAAAGTAATTCAAAGTCTCAGATTATTGCCTTTTTGTCATGAATATTTGTTAGGCCTCGCCTCCATTTGATGGGCATCTGATTAAAATGAGAAAAGCTGAATCCATAGAGGCTCATTTTTATCACTGTAGACAGACTGAAAGTAAAAAACGCTACTATAGAGAGTCCACTAGGTCAAGTAATCCCACTTAGGTTATACAAAGGTGGTTATTTTTTTACATCGGACATTACAGAAGAAACGTCATCATTGAGCATCAGCCGTGGGAAACCCAGACTGTCAGAACTTTGTTAAATACTTGGTGAGCAGAGCTAATGGAGACTGCTTTGTGTCCAAGTTTTGATTCACCTGCAATCACCAAAAACCACGCACCAGGCTCCAGGGGGAGAGTGCTTTCTAAAGGAGGACTTAGAGAGATTATCTAGAAGCTGTCAGCTTTCCTTTGGGTGAAATGATAAAGTTGACAACCAGACAGTTTTAATTTTGATGAGCTGGCTCTGAGGTTGCAGAAGTTAACAGAAACTGAGGTTGCTGTAACCCCTCTAACATCCTCCCTCCTGAATTACCTTTCATATAATGTAGTGCCTGGTGTGTATGAATGAGATTACCCCTAAGAGATGTTAATTCCAAACCCTGGGTCTGTTGTTTATTCATAGATTCAGATAACTTTCTCTTGGTCTTCAAGCCCACACACTTAACTAAAGATTTCAAAAGAAGGTCAGAGATTCAGCACTGCAAGGCTTTTATCATCAGACACACATTTTTCTGGACTTTCTAACATGGTTTTTGGCAATTGCAGGAGAATCAAAACTTGGACACATACATGACCTGACTACAGAGGCCAAGATGATTTTTCCAAATAATATCCTGAAGATATTAACAACTTTTGGTGACTTTACTACCTTCGGTTTGGGATGCTGGTCAGCAGCATCCTCCACTACCTGAATAACTACTGGTCACCATCATCGTTCTCTGGAGTCCACAATGAAATATTAGGGCAAGTTCAAATCGTGGTCTATTTTCAGAATCACTAGAAGGGCTTTACTACTTCTCCTAAAACATTGATTCGGTGACTGTTATACACATAAGCAGAAGTCTTGATGTATTTCATTGAAGAGCCACACTTCTAAACAAATTATTCCTATAACTGAGGGACCTGCCAAAGTAAAAACAGAAAATGTCTGTAACATTACCACTGAGGTCATGTTTTTATTAGATGCAGTAAAATGTTCCCAAAGTGCAAAAATTAAATTATCTTTCATTGTAATATATTTATTTAGAAGGTCATGTTATGTCCAACTGCACATTGCTTGTAAAGTCCCTTTGGCAAAAGTTCTTTTAAAGGAGAAAGAGCTGGCATGACACAAATAACTGAGTACCTGATGATCCTGTTTATCATAGCTCTCTGTTTCTCCACTTTTTACTCTTCCTCACCTGAGCTGGATGAAACCTACGCTTGGCACTTGTGGATTCAACTGCTTTGGACATTTCTTAATAGGACATGTTATTGGGGTTTTTATGTCAGTCTTAATTAGCTGTTCTTTTTGCCTTCATGTTTTCTGGTAAGTGTAATCATATCACTGTCTGTCAAGATACTGTTCTCTAATAGGTGCAAAAATGTAGTAGGCTGACAACTACTATTGTCACTAAACCCTTAGTGTGTCTTTGAAGTAGACAGAGATAATAATAATAATAATAATAATAATTATTATTATTATTTCACTGAAGTTTCACAAAGTGAAAGTCCAGGTATAGGAAGAAGCATTCAATCTGTGCTTTAAACCCTAGGCCTTACGGGCCAACGCCCTGATTTCGTATGATCCATAATGTGCTGGAATTCATGGTAACCAGCTGCAGGGGTGCAACCACATAAAATACTAGGTGCGAGGAGACACAGAAAAAACTCAAGACAGGAAAATTAGAAACATGTATCCCCAAAGCCTTCTTAGTGGTTGCAGCTAAGTCCGGTGAACTATATTAAAGTGAATCTGATAAAGGAATCCAAGGTCTGGACACTCTTTAAAATTTACCATGCAATGGGCTAAGTATCTCAGCTAGAACATAAACAACCAGGAAAGCTTCTTCTCTGAGCCAGACAATGAAGACAGTTTGCCAATATGAAAACAAGCCAGAAATGCCACAGTGAGGGAGGAGAATTTATTTAGCAGATTTCTACCAACTCTGGCAAACAGACAAGATAATAGCCCTTGATCTTCTGTGTGGATCTACAGACATCTGCCGCTCAGTTATACCTTGGGGTTTTTTGTACTTCTCATACTTTAGGAAAAAGGAATCAGTTGGAGAAAGCATATTTAGTTGGCATTAAATGATTTGATTAGGTCAACATGACTCATCAGGGACTTGGAGCCCTATGGTTGTGTATGTAACCAGTGAAGATGAAGAGGAAGCAGAAGGAGAAACTGCTGTGGGGATACATCCTGCTCCTGATGAGCCTGGAACTAAAATCTGCTGGGTCCCACTCAGTGACAGGATCTCCACATTTTAAACTGAAACAGTATTTTTCATCTGCTGTCCTTTCTGCATAAGCCACTTCCGAAAACAAGCAAACCACATCCTTTTGTTTATTCTTACCATACTGTCACCAGCTTCATCTGGTGGGCCATTGTTTCTTGCACAGGAAGAGATAATAAGCAGTAGATACCCACCCAGCTCCTCCATTGCTGCTCGTTCTGGAATGTAGGATAATTTATACTGCAGAATACTGCATCGTATAGAGATTTCAATACCACGGTCATTACTACAGTACACAAACTTCTGTCTGCAGTGCATTAAGCAACATATTCCAATATCCATATATAGTCTTCAGCAACAACGTAGAGCTGGAGTGCCTTGCTTAGGTTAGGTGAAATTTGTAAGGGCAATTCAGTTACTGACATATGCCATTCTCTTTCCTCAGTCTTCTAAATAAGGATCAAAACAGACGGATTGTTCTGTCAACCTGCTCAAAGGATCAAACGGTTCCTCTCCCAGGTACGTACCTGTCAGGTGATAAGGGATGCTGAGCTGATAGGCTGCTCATACATTGAGCACATCTGCTGGTGACCATATTCTTCACTTCCTTCTGCAGTCAGCTTCTGCAGTTTCTTCAGACAATTTACAATGCATGCTTTCAACATAGGGCAGGAGCGTACAGGAGTTTTTATGAGTGGGATGAGTTCAGTTACTATTATTTTTATCGTACCAAACCCACACAGAAGTCTCTCTGTTCTTCCTAGGAGAGCTGAAAATTCAATTTAGACATGATGTAGCAAAATGAAATTTAAAAAAACCAAACCCAAAACATAGGGCAGCTGGAAGAGGGTTATAGCATTACAGCTACATGGTTAGGCAGCAAAGACTAGCATGTAAATGTAAATTGAACAAAGTAAATCTATGATAATAAAATAAAATAAATCTATGTCTTTTATGTAATGGAATTTAGTAATAATAATAACAAAGATCTCTGTAATACATGAAATGAAGTTATCCTTACTATTAGAATGTCCAATTCAGAAGAAATAAAAGTTAACAACTGATCAAATCAAATTAAAATATAAAATCCCCAGCATACCCTTTCATCATGCTTTAATGGCATGTAAAAAGCACGTACTTAGATAACCAAGTGAATCTGAGCAAATCTTCATGCACAGATGTCATGGACAAGGACTTACCTCAGCTTTTTACAATATTCTTTTGAAGAGTTGCAAATCTAAAACTAAATCCAAATGTATAATTACTTAGGGATTCTATATCCAGAGACCTGACTCAGATCATTTGTGAGAGAAAAGCCAGTCCAGCATGCAAAAAATCTTTGAACTGTACATCCCATTTAAGTGTACATTAAGAGCTCATATATAAAGAACAATACACAGCTGAATAGTTGAATAAAAAAGGGCAGGAAAGCTAGCCTTTTCTTGAAGAAATGCAAGGTATCTGAGGGAACTAGCTTTGTGTAATTGTTTGGAAGGTGGATTCAAAGCATACTACTATCATCCTAAAATATTCTTCTTTCATGGAATTAAATTTTGTGTATTCATTCTTCATTTGGCTCTAAAAGGAGAATCTACATAAGTTACTCTCCTATCTTAGCTTCAAAATTCTGGAGGTTGTTTCTGTCCTCATTAGGGCCTATCTGAGTTTTGCCACTAATCTCAGAAGGAACAGGACTTGATTTTAATACTGCTTCAGGGACCTCCTCCAGATTCAGTCACTAATCCACTTTTATATGTAAATCACATAAACCACTGACTTATATGAAAGTGAGGGGAAGGAGATGCCTGTGATTTTGCTAGGCGGAGAATCAAGGCCTAAAGAATTGTCAGCTCTTAGAGTTAAAAAATTAAAAGAAAAACAACCCCCTTCAGGCTAGCGGGAGTATCCAGTTCATTATCACTGTGCAAACTGGTACCCTTTATGGGTTTTGCTCTTTTTCTTTTCCATCCCCACTGTTCTTAATAATGCAGTACCTTCTTTCTTTAATCATATTATTAAAGGCAATGGACTGATGATTCATTTTGCTTTCTTTGCTCTCTCAGTGATGTCCATTAATGAAGACTTACTTTTCAGCGCCATTGACTCACTTATCTAAATTATTTATTTGGTTGAGCAGTTCAGTGTATCCAACTTTTTTTGCTCAGTATAGCCACTACTTATAGCTCAGATTAGAGTATCATATTGATTTTCTCCTGGAAAATGTGTATGAAATGGATTCTGCTTTAAAGTGCCAAAAGTGGTAAATGCGAGGCTGAAGAAGGTATGGCTAAATAGATAACAATAATTCCTCGTTCTGTAGCAATTTTTTACATTTGTTCTCCTTTCCATTTGTAATGAGTAAAAGACTTTTGAAAACCTTAATGGTGCTGAAATGCCCATAAAGAAGCCCATTCCCTGCTGGTTAGGGTACTGGTTAAGGTATGAGGGTCAGATACACAGGTTTTGCCTTATGCATTCAGCACAGAGTATTATTCCCTGGCCACTCCAAATCAGAAAAAAACACATTTGAATGTCTTCCCCACCCAAGGCCTATACACTAATCATCACTCCCAGAAGACTTCATGTAAATCTTCAAGGAAAGAACATGTATTAAGAAAATTTATTTCACAGAAAATATTTGAGCTATTTCTCTTGTGTCAATGATTGCCCATTGCCTTGTTTGTCTTGAAACCTAGGTTGTTTGTGGGGTATATCGGTGTGGCTCAAATTCATTTGATCCCCTTTTTTCTCTCCTATGACCATGCAGATTCATAATGCCTCCCTCCTTCAGCTGCTTTCACAACTGATGGTACTATCTCCTCCTACTCCTATCTCCTAATAAAAATCTTTTTAAAAGAAGTTAGTTGCTTTCAGTCTTTCATGTAATCCAACCAACACAAGTACTTGTTTCTACTTGAATACTTGAAAAAAAAAATTCTGATAAATTTCCAGATATGCAAATTTTCTTCATTGTGCTTCATGTGACATTTGGAAAGGTTATTTTCTTTGTTATGCCTAGACTCACAGATTTCTGCATAATGTTCGTATCCTGTTTAAAACTCTCAGCTATAGATAACTATTAGGAAACCTCTCTTTCAGCCTCAAAAAAATAACAAAAATCTCTGTGAAATAACACTTCACATAGAGAACAGTATTTTCTTCACCTAAACACAGTAGTTTGGGATGATGGGAAAAGCTTTTTCCATTCAAAGTCCTTGATCATCTGGTGTTTAGATTCCTAGGGCTATCTGTACAATTCTGATATATGCTGTAGGATCTGTGTGAAGCAGTTATCAGACACAAGGGTGGGAACTTATTATGAATAAAAAGGAGTAAAATTTAGCAGAATCTATAAAAGAAAAATGGAAGGTGAAACTTGTGAAGAAATGTGACTGATATTTGGCAGATGTAAAAGATCTTTATTAGCTGTTTAGTTTGTTATGGAAATGATACAGAAAAAGCTTTGAATGCAGAAGTATTGGAAATTTCTTGACTTAAGACTTAGTACCACCATCTGTAGATACATCTGTGGAACAGGACTCTGGAAGAATTGACAGAAGCTATTGTATATTTTCCAGGCAGCAGGAATGTTTGTTCATAGGCATTATGTGACGCTACGTATCATGGTGTTTCAGCACCTCACAAGTAATAACAAGTTTTATTTTAAAGTGTGTTTTGGTCAAGAAAAGACTTGCTCTCTCCATTTTACAGAAACAAACTGAAGCACAGAGGAAGTTTAGAATTCATATTTTTCACTGTACTAGATCATGAAACCATTTGTATGTGGAAGATGAAGGATATTACTCATCAGACTGAATAACCTTTACCCCACCTTTGTAAACAATTACATATGGGAGCAAGACCAACCTCTAAATGACTAATTCATAATGAAAAGAAATCTTTAGCAAACAAATCAAGAAATGTTACCCAGATCCTTAGAGTATCTCGTATTAGGAGATAGATTGACAACACTAAGTTTTCAGTGTATCCCATTACTGGTCCTTATTTCATAATGCAGAGCAGATCCCCTCCTCATTACTGTTAGAGTAAATTACACGATAGATGTACAAATAAATTATTTTCCATTTAACCCCACAGAAAATCATGTACTTATTACCAAACCCAGTCCAGGCCATACAGCCCCATGCTTTCATAGCCTGAACTCTCCAGCATCGTTCTTTACACAAAAAATTGAGACAGAAAGTGTTTTAATAATGTTTGACTGATGAATTTAAGTAGCTTTTATTAAATATTTTTTGAGCTTAAATGCCTACTGAATACTTGGGAAAAGAGTGCCATTATTAAAATATCAGTGCCATAACTTCTGAATTAGTGAAAGCTCTGCATTCTAGGTGCTTCTTAGAGTGTATTCCCTCCCAGCCACCTCTTGCACAGCACAGCAACCTCCCCTCTACACACACCTTAACTCAAAATTAAAGACTAGACATAACACTGTTCATCTGGACTCTTAAATATTTCAACAGAAAAAGGTAATCGATATGAAAAAAGCAACAAAAACAGGTTGGAAAAAATTGCAGACACTTACCAGTACCCTGAGTGCAGCCCCATGCCCCTGCTCCGAGGGATTTGGCTGTCTGTTCTCAAGTCAATGCAGACACAGTGCAGCTGCATAATCTGGGTTCAGACTGTTGAGAAAAGAGTTGTGTGAGAAAGAACTGCAAGAAGGGGAATGGTTGTACCCTCCTTGCTCAGAAGCTGCGTTCAGACCCCTGCCCTTGCCCTTGGCCCCTGTTAAGGGGCCCTGCCCATGCCTGGCCATGTACCCCACTGATCCAGACCTAACCCTGACCCTGACCCACTGACTTGACTTCCCAGCTTGGACTTGCACCTGTCTCACCACTACAGATTGTCTGGCAACTCTTGGACTGTTGGCTGACCTTCATTACCATCACCAGTCTTGCTGTGCTCTGCTTCTTCAGGTACTATGGGGCTGGACCTTTGTTAGCGCAACCACAGCCCTGCACCTGCCTTGAGCCACCCTTGGCTCATGGCTTACCTTCCCTTAGAGAGCATCCTGCTCCTGCTGCTACCTGACAACATCTTTATATGCCATAAGAACCCCAGGCCTAACACACAGACACCCTTGCCCTCAAAAAAAAGAGAGAAAAAATAGAAGACAAACACAGCAAAGGATAAAAATCCTTTGCAGGTCACCTTAGGCATTGCTTTTTGGCAGAAACCAATTCGAGTATTTATAGCCAAGCTAAAACCCATTGAAAGCACAGGTCAAAATGGAAACACTGACCCCTCCCTACTGCAGGGTTAGTGAGTGCTACCCCTGTCTAAGTACTTGTAAGCTGCTTGCAATAAAAAAACCTCTTAGTTTCAGCCGTCCAAGTGTCAGTCCTTTGTACTGGTTAATATTATCAAGGGAATCCTTGCCTGACAGAAAGTAATTTAGGATCCATTAAATATGATTACTTGGCCTTGAAAATGATGGATATTGAACAGAATTATAGGATCACTTTACAAAAGAAAGGTCTCTTTTACATCCTTTCTTGTGGGGCATTAAATAAAGTCTGAGAAAACTCCTAAGGGATTCCTGGCATTTATAGGTTACATTTATGAAAAGAAGGATTGATATTCATATTAAAAACTCTAAAAAATTAACAGGGTGATGTGGCAAGCACATGGACAGCTGTGACATGTCTAAAAAGTGAGTGACATGTTCACCAACTGTTTTGCTTGCTTCAATTATATTAGAGATATGAAAAGTGCCTTTAATTTGAGACTAATCTTTCATGTTCTCTATTGGAACATTAACCCCAAGTGGTTTCCTAAGTTCCCCATACTTCTCACTATGCCTTCATTTTTAACTGAAGTACTTATGCCAGAGGTTTTCAAAATTCTCAGGCCACTGTTTTCATCATACCCTTTGCTAGCCATATGTTGAAAGTGAGTTTGTATAGAGACTTGATATGTTTATGCTGCTTTAAACCAACTGAAATATAATCTTCAGAAGACTATATTTTAGGTACAGGGGAAGTTTGACTTCTTCATTACTAAAGGATCTGCCCTAAAGTTCAAACATACAATGAAAATAGACAGTTTGTTCTCCCTCATGTTTCTCCCACTTGAATTTCTGACCAAAACTGAGGAATTGAAACCAACTAACTTTTCTTTGTATTCCTTTTTCCATGGAGAAGGTGGGTTGGTAAATTTGTCCCATGGAGAAGGCTGGAAATACAGCCCCAACAACTGGAAAAATAAGGTTTATGGTTGACTGCCCCTTAAAATAAATCCTTCTCTAGAATGCAGGGACAAAAAGGAAAAATAAAGAGAATAAAATAAAGAAAAATTAAGTCTTCTGCTTTGATCTTTCTCATCTCACTTTGTTTCCACATAACAAGCTGCCCTAGAAACCACAGTATCCTGAAACGCCCACCTTCACTCTGATCTGTCTTTATAGATAAAGATTCACCTTACAGGCAGAAATTCCAGATGCTTTACCTGAATCTTCCTCATTAACCATAAGGCAGCAGATTCATCAGTAAGACAAAAACCACATTCATCATCTACTTCACAAACATAAACAAAACCACAGTATGTCTGGGCACAGCACAAGACATGGCCCACTGACAAATCTTGGCTTATATGCTTTATATTTTGAGACGAGAAAGAGCTCTAATATATTTTAGATGTAAAATTTTCAAGCCAGTATTGTCAATGAATTCCCTGACAACTGATTTTTGATTCCAGTATGTGCACTGAGCACATACTCTGACAATACAAGATTGTTGATGTGTACTTTGAACCATTTGCATACACTGGCATCTAAATTTTATTTTTTAAATGTTAATATATCATCTCAATGACATTAAGTCACCTCTCTGGTTTCTTAGATCTGACTATATGCAGTGCACACCTGAAGCAAGTTTGACCACTTCAGAGGCAGCCTTTCTACTTCATATTATGTGTGATCATTTGTACCAGTGTAAACATGGCACAATATTTTATAGGACTACAATGCTTTAATTTATACTGACAACAGCTGCTACATACATCTAGAGCTGGGCAGATTTCAGGAAATGTCTGATTCTACAGTAAAGTAGGTTAACTCTGAGCTGGTTTTTTTTACTAGTAAAACAGCAACACTCAGCAGCCTTATGCCTCAGGCACACATCACATACATACACATGCATTTAAATTTCCATCGCCAAATTCAGAGCAGAGATCTGAATTGGGATTTTCCACATCCCCTAGGAATGCCTTAGCTATTTGTTTGTTCAGGAAGAGGGGCAGTCTCACTTTCCAGTTTCAATCAGGAGAACACATGCTTGACATGAGATAACTTCACTGAAGAAGGTTGTGTTAAAAGTGATAGATGCCTCAAAAAAAATTGCAGTTTTAGTGATGAGCATTTTCTGATAAAAAGGTGGTTTCACCAAGTGTTTCTTGACCAGTTCCACTTATGTAAGCTTTACATTGATTTGGTGACTTTATATTATGTAAGGAAATGAAGAATAAATGCCCTATATTACTAATTCAATTTATACAAAAAGATTCCTGATAGTATCATTATAATTTCATAATCCTTAGCATGCAAATTAATGCAGTGCTTAACCTCTCCCTTTTTTAAAGGAATATGTGATTGCACATCTGGGAATATTTAGCAACATATGAAGTTTCTTTTCATTTAATTTTTCTTTTCAGTAAGTAACTGGAATCTTCTTGGAGATAACAATACCTGAAAAGTTCTATCAGCCAAGCATAGGAGGAGACGTAGAAGAAAAAAAAGATAGGTGGTTGCAAAGAAAGGAGCACTAGGCAGCCTTTGATCTATGTACTAAAAATCTTTATTAGCTATGTTCCAATGTATGGAAATGCACATAAAACTATGTTTTTAATTATGCATAATTTAATTATTCCTTAGACAGCAATCTTAGGTAGCCAGACTAGGTCAGAAGCACATTTTTATGGTTGTGACATAAACCCTGGCAAACAGGAGCTTATAATGGAAGTGCTAACACAACCTTAGTACTTCAAGTGCAAAGGGTATAATCAAATTTTAAAACAATTGTATCTCATCCATTAAGTATATTGTCACGAGCTGGCCGTATGACAGGAAAGTAGATAACAACAACATGCAAGCAAAATAAATCAGGATTAACTGATGCTGTTTGTCATATGTATTTGGTAAATTGTAAGAATAAACACATCACACAGTTTTAAGTGTTGTATTTTTTTATAAATGCTGCTGACTATGATGCTAAAGTAGTCCAGCAAGTTGTATTGCAGCATGCATTTTCTTTGCATATTCCTCTCTCAGCTCTAGAGGTGAACCTAATGAGAAGCTGCAACACAGACTAAAGAGAACGACATTTCATTCTGTGAGACAGTTTAGAAATGTGTCCTCTGCTTCACTTGCATGCATCAAAATAATATCCTATGGTTTTAGTTTCAGGCTCTTCTAGGGTTACATCCACATTTGAAAGTTGCCAATATTTTTCTAAGGGTTAGATGATTTGCAACACCAGCTCCCAGCCCGCTGTGCCCATCCATACACATCTAAACATCTTTCCCTTGCACTGTTGTGAGTACACTGCACTACAGTGTATTCGAAGAGGTGCTGAACACCATGATCATACATTATACTGCTCTGCTGTGTACTGCATATGTTGCAGGATTTATCACATTGTGCGTCATTGGATCTCTATCAGAAATCCATACAATTTCAGACCAGGAGTGAAACTAAATAGTTCCTATAACTTCATTCTATCATTAGACTTTTTTTTTTTTTTTCCCCTTCCCCTAAACTGTGCCATTTTCAAGATACTGGTAAGTGGCATGGAGAAAACATTGAAGACCTATTGCTCTTTAGAGCGATTAATATAGATAGGTTCTTGAACAAATATCCAAAGTTGTGCTGTGACATTAAAACAAAAATTCTGAAGATATGAATGATGACATGGCTCGGCAAACACTGAGTGGGACTGAGAGGAATCCTATGGTCCACTCAGACAAAAGCAGAGAATGGTGCAGGACCGTGGTGAAGAGCAGTAAAGCTGTTATGAATTGGCCAACTCTGAGATATTGCTGATTAGCAGGTAACTATGGCAATGTACTCCCAGTTAATCATTCATTCATCTTGAAATTAAGACACTTGCGACTACTGAATGAGTGTCTTTTCTCTTACTCATGAACCTGGGTAAAACATAAGAGGTTCTGTTCGTTTGTGGTCACTGGGTTCCCAAAATGTACTAAGGCAAGTAAGGGATACATGGAACCATCTTCCTTCCACTCCAGTCGTCAGTATTCAATAACAAAAAGAAAACCTCCTCTTTGGACTGGTATTTTGTTTTCTAATCTTTATATATATTGTTTATGTATTGTATTGGTCTCTGCCAGGTGACTTTCAGGTGCTGCAGATTGTCTACATATTCATCTGTTCATTGGTGGAACTTGTACAGGTTATGAAGTCTTATTGTCTTCTTGAAGTTATTAAGTTGTTACTACAGAAAAGAGGATGGTTTTATAACAAATGTCCCATGTAAACTTGGAATTCATGATAGGATGGCAAAACTGTGTCATGCTTTCACCAGACTGAAGACAGACTCTTTAGAGTGAAGCACCTTCAGCTTTTGACTTTCTGAAAAAAGAGTTTGAATGGAAAGTTACCAAACTTAGACCACAGAGCCCATGAAGTTGTTCATAACATTATTTGCTTTCTGAGTAAGAGGTAAAGCAGAAGAAATTGCAAACTAAGGAATGCATCAGGGTTTTCAGAACACCTCCATGACATAGATTCTTCCTCTAAGGGCAGAAGCAATCTCAGTGTCAGTTTTGAAGCCAAACATATTACTTATCCATACTGTTCCACTACTGGAAAGTTTTCAGTAGTAGCACTGGGCAACCTACTCGGTACCACTAGTAAGAAAGCTTCTTCTGGCTAGCTCAAGGATGTACTTTATGTGAAGATGGGTCCTGGAACTTCATGCCTAAACCTGGCAGCTTGCTTATGCAATCAATCTGTGCAGTGATGTCAGATGAATTTGTCCTAGAAAAGCCTCAACATCCCCACTTGGGCAAGGATAGACAGGGTTTGTGAATAGATGAAATTCAGGTTGCCAAAAATGGAAATATGACTACTTCCAAATTGTATGAGGATCATATGGAGCTCTTAGGATTGACCAGACATCCAAGCTATATTCCTTTGCTTAAAGGACTTCAAGAATACTTAAACGACAAATAGAAAGCTGACAACTTCAATAACATATGCTAAAAGGTAGGCAATCTGTTGAAGGGAGGGATGGGAGCCTGAAAAATCAGCATTTTCTAGCTCTCAAATGCAAAGGGCAGTAGACAGCTGTGGGCTAGCATTTAAGTGGAAAGGTGTTACACTCTCATGACAATACTGGGGTAGCCAAGGATGCACAAGTAAATGTGTAGGCTGACTTGAGTACCCATAACATATCATAATAACTGGAGGACTTGAAGAGTGTGTAAAATTTACAGAATTTCTATTTTCTTAACTTTTTTTGTTACTCATGTTAAGAAGAAGGTAATTTAGAGGTGAAGTCAGCAGGGTGAAGCACTGTGAGATGGAAAATATCTTTTACATTAATATCCAATCCTACAGATCTTATGCAAGTAAAAATCTATCCTTAGAAGCCAAAAGTGTATTTTTCTCCAAGTTAATAATTTTGTGTTCCCTGCAGTATGTCTTTAGCTGGCATTAAGCACATCTATTCAATTTCAACATATTACTTATCAGAAATACTCAGATTACTTGTAACTCTATGTGAGACTCTAAGTTGCTGATTTTGAGTAGCTTTAAGATGAAGATTCTTGCACCTGCAGAGAGCTCAGCTGAGTTTTAGAGGACTCTACGCATGTGCAGGCATCTGGCTGTGGAAAGGCTTGCAAGATTGAGTGTAGACTGTTACCAAACTCCTGATTTTGGAATTTAAAACACTTAATTATTGGTTACCCTAGATAGATAATTATACCACCTGCATCCCACTACATTTACACTCAATGATGTGTCCATACTTTCTAAATTAGAAGATCAAATCTAAATGAAAATGTTTATATTACAAATCAAGATAATTTGATTTGCCAAGATTCTCTGTGGTGTAGAAAATACTAACTGAATTGATAGACAGGAGTATTTGGGAAAGTCAATACAGGAGAACTGGAGTTTTAAGAATGGAAAAGATTTCTTGTCTCATTGAATCCAATTTTCTGCTGTCAGGTGGTCAGGTGTTTCATGTACTACTTCCACTACATTTCTGGAAAAATAAACATACAGCTTTCCTAACTGACCCATACCAAGCCTTAATGAGTTTTGCTGCTACTTCATATTTGCAGTCCCCCTTTCCTTTCACCTGTATTGTGATCAATTTTGAAAACTGAGGCAAAATATTCAAATACATTTTGAACCATGCACAATTTATCCTCCGTTGCTCCTTCATCTTCAGTGTACTGTTCCCTTAAATTTACATGGCTGAAGAGCCTTTTGCTATATATTTTTTATGACTAATAACATTTGACTTTTGGCAAATCTTATTTCACCGCTACACTTGCCATCACCAAGGTTTAGCTTTCTTTGCTGACCACTCTTTGATTTAATTAATTCTAATTTCTTGAAGATCATCCTTTCTTTTGAAATCAAGAAACCTAAACACCAACTTTTAGTAATCCTCCAGTTAATCTAAATGTAATCTATATGTGATGACTTAAGAGAAGGTTGTTTTTATGACCGACTATTCTTTACTGCACTTACTGCTTGCTAAAACCAAATGTAAATCAATTCTAAAATAGAATCAGCTATAATTGACTCAGGAATCATTCAGTATTGTCTATGACATCCAGGAATAACTGGCTCCAAATACTATTACTGATACTTGTTTCCCAGGGAGTGGCATGGAAACTGGCCTGCCCATCAGTAATTTTGACTATTGTGTTCCCAGCTCACTTATTTCTCCTTAACTTCGGCTGTGGTCCCACAGAGCTATAATCCAGTTTAATTGCTAGTTCCTTTGGTCTTTTAAGCCTCCATCTGCCCCAACTGCGGATTCTTCTCTTCTCCCTTGTGTACTACTTCCAGTGCTCTTCAAACTTTTAACAAAACCATTCCATAAAAATAAATGACAAACAAAAAGCTCTGCCCTGAAAAAATATAAAAGTTACTTGCTGTCAATGCAGGAAAATTCAAGTCCTTTGTAGACTTAGATCAAGATTCTCAGTGAAACCATGGGCTTAAGAAATTATAGCTGGATTCAGTGTGTTACTCTCAAAGCGCACTATTACTAGGCAGGTAGATGTTTATGCCTCCTTGACTACACAGGCCTCAGAAACGAACTACTTCTGAAAGTAAGAACCTACACACTTCATGACTAGAAAGCAGTTTTAAAAATGAAGTATTACAAGACCCTTACATAAACCTTAAACCTGATAGCAACATCCATAGAATCACAGAACAGCTGAGGCTGAAAGGCACCTCTGGAGATCACCTGGCCCAAGCCCCTGCCCAAAGCAGTCAGCTAGAGCAGGCAGCTGGCTCAGGGACAGGTCCCAAATATCTCCAAGGATAGAGACTTCACAACCTCTCTGGGCAGTCTCTTCCAGTGTTTTAGCACTGTCAAAGCAAAAAAGTTTTTTCTCATGGTAGGTGACACTTCTGTATTTCAGTCTGTGCCTCTTGTCCTTTGAGTGGCCACCACCCAGAGGAATCTGGCTCCAACTTCTTTAATCCTTCCCGTTATGTATTTGTACACATTGATAAGATCACCACTAAGTCTTCTCGAGGCTAAACGGTCCCAGGTCTCTCAGCCTCTCCTCACATAACAGATGCCTCTTAATCATCTTAGTGGCTCTTCACTGGACTCATTCCAGTATGCCCATCTCTCTTTTGTACTGGGGAGCCCAGCAGCAGACAAAGTACTGAGGACATGTTTGTTTTCTCCAGCTCTGTTTTTAAGTTCATTTTACTGGTTCCATGACAGGAATTAATTTCTATTTTACTTAAAGTCATTTTCAGCCCCACTCCTGCGTACATATACATACGCTGGCATCATATTGCACAGTTTAATGTTTCAGTGTTGTAAGGAATGCTTTATCACTGAAAGGCCACCTAGGCTAGCAAATGGCACCAAATGTGAAAAGTCAGAAACAAACACATATTATACACAGCATGGGCAATTTTATGTTGCATTTGAATTTTTCACTTCTAGATCATCAGAACTTCCTTCTAAATTGAAACAAATGAATCTTCAGGAAGTAGGTGAAGGGGAACTTTCTATGGAGCATGTCAATTTGTAGATTAATTAATACATTGATTCCATTTGAGAGTCTGCATGTACCTGTCTTCCCACTGAGATACCCAGTGTGCAATCAGTGGTAATTTAAAAATCAATTGCTCTTCTGTAGTAATTAAATTTGTCCATTTAAACAGATATAATTGATAGACCCTGCAACTAATTTCAAAGCAGGGATTCTTGCGGGATTCTAGAGATTAAGGGCTGTGAGCCAGCAATTTGTGGGGTTTTTACTCAACAAATGAACATCTAAATAAACTGTTTTGTGTATCGGTTTTAAATACACTATACCAGATATGAAATTTATCCTGAAATGTACTGCTAGACAAAGCCAATTATATTGCTATTCAAAGCCACAGAATTAACAGAAGTGGTTGTAGCCAGGCACAACTACATCTTACAGGTACTGAAATATATTTTTTCTTACATTTCACAGAACTAAATGTGTTGCCTATAAAATGTCATATTCTTTACAAATTTCTCATTTTTTATATGGTGCTCTACCTTTTTATAAGTCCGGTTTACTATTCTTGAAAATGTCATTAAAAGTTGCTTTTTGTTTTGAGCATATAGAGAGAATTTATGGAGGTTTTGCCACACACAGTGCTTAATCAAATAAAATATGATGCTTGCACATGTAGAATACGTATTTCTGAGATTCATTAAACAACTATCTCCCCTCAAGGCGATTCATTGTTATGCACCAGAGGGCTTTAAGATGGACTATTTAGGAAAAAAAAAAAAAAAAAAGGCAGAAAATAGGACAAGAGAAAAAGGCAGAAACCTAACTAGCATGAAATGCTATTCACAGTTTTAAAAGTCTTTGCAATTTACTTCAGCCCTGAGGTGGCATTAATTGACACATTAGCAAGTTATATACTGTGTTATGTGCCTATTTAGCCTAGAATTCAATACAAATAATGCCAGGGAAATCGGTACAACACAATACATATACAGAACATGTTTAAAGTAGGGAACACCTTACAAAAGCAGACACATTAATGATAACGTTGCAGTTAACCACAGACTGCCCCTGCAACTCATCTAATTGAATCACCAACTTTTATGGCAGAATCTTATAATTCCTAAAAATTAAAGAGAATTAATTTTTTTTAACGAGGTTTGGTTTTCCATATCAACATACTATAGCATACACCCACAAAAAGATTAATCACTCATTTTTTGTTGACATTAAAAGTGAGATGCTAATACCTATTCCAAACAGTGTGTCTTCTGTAAGAAGTAATACACATTTAGAATAGTAGGGTAAAAGAGTTACGTAGCTTATGTTGTTGCAGCAAGTGGGAAATAAAGTTTTCTTTCACAAAGGAAGGGTATACCAAATAATAACAGGTATACCAAAACACACACATTCTGCACATTCTCAGAATGTAGAGAATTGGTGCAGAAATTTTAAGATTAATGTGCATGGAGAATGAATAGCAGTATCTAGGTGTGGAAGCATCAGAAGGAAAAAACAGCTGGAGAACAGTTACAAGAATGGCCTGTATTCATAGCACCTAGATTAGGAGATCATCAAGATCCTAGCACATATCTACCTACAGTTTAGCAGGACACCCAGATAAGGAGACAAAGGGCAGTGAGTAAACTCCAATGACTTGGCAAAGTGGGACAGGATGGTGAAAATAATCACAGTCAGGTTAGAAAAAGACATAGCCAAAATGAAGATGTGGGAAGAAGGTATAAGTGAATTACTGAAATCAGTTTAGATTTAAAATAAATATGCTTTACAAATCCTAGGAAGGCTTGCATTGTTGCTACAATGTTGCAGTATTATTTCCTACAAACCGTGCATATTTTATTTGTTAGCACCATAAAAGCAAATAATTGATTCCATGTGTTAGCAGCATTTTCTACAAAAACCTATTGAATGATTCACCTGTTTTGTTCTAATTGTGCCAAGACTGAATTTAGTATTTCTGCATTACACTCTGTTAACTCCCAGACCTATACAAGCAGATCCTCAGCTGGTATACATTGCTACAGCTTCGTTAAAATCAAGAGAGCTACAACAATCTACACCAGCTGCGGATCTGCTCCATTAGTTTGTTATTTGGCACAAGCAGAATTCAGCGGCTTGCACTCTTGCTTCAGACCAGACCACAGGTTTCATGAAGAACAGACTGCTAAGACTGGATATATTCCTTTAAAAAGGAAAAGATACATAATCAGGTGATCTGCAATTATTAAATGATTAATAAATTTTCTGAATAGCTTTATGAGATGCATGTGGCAAATATTATGCACTTTTTATAGCTGTGAAACTGACATCTAGAAGCGTTGCCTAAACTTCCCAGTTACCCAACTCTGATGTAGTTAAACAAGAATTTCAAAATTTTTGTTTGCCCAAAGTTTTGGTCAAGCTGACCCACCCTCTCAAGACGTTAATGCTCAAGAACCCACCATCTCAAGTCGTCAAAACTGATGACTGAAAGGACTTCTAATCAAGGGAGTCACTGGCAGGACACAAAGAACAGATAATGATAAGAGAGGATCTGCCGCAGAAAAAGCCTGAGCTGGTTCTGCAGTTTGGGGAGGAGTGCTGAGTACGGGGCATGTGCAAGAACTCTGGGGGAGTCATGGGGCAAACAACGGGGTGAAGAGGAGTGAAGAGAGATAAGGACCATCAGATCGTCGGGACGACCACCTGGAGGCATAACTGCCCAGGCGTAAAAGGACATTAATGAAGGTCCCCAGAAGGCTCATACGGCCGTAAATAACTCTGAGAAATGTGATGAATATCTATAGCTATGTAACATAAAATGGGACGTCCGAAGTAGTTCGGCACACACGTCAGGTGGAGAGATCTCCTGTGCATCCTGTGCTGCAATAAGTAATGCTTGCTTCTTAATGCTATATTGATGTTAAGGAGTTTTATTACAGATTTCGGTGACAGAAGGCTAAGTGACTTGCCTGTGGTCACATAGTGTTTCGAAGCCTTCGGCTATATGCTGCTCCAATCCCCATTTTAACTGTAAGACTTGGCAGTCTTTCAATGAGGTTAATAAATGATCGCATGCCATTGAAGTAATGATCGACACTATTTAAGCTGTTTTCTTGAGCTTTTAATCTTAACTGCAAATAAATTTTGTTCTGCAGTGTTAAAATTTGGCTTATGTGTTGCAGACTAGGTCAGATATTATTTAGTACTGCTGGTGATGAGACTGATTTGATTTCCAGTACTGCTAAACTGGGCAGTAATTGTTCTACAGACAGTTGTTTCTAGATATGAAAAAATACATCTCAAGGGCAGTTCTGCAGTGATACCAGGGCCTGCAAAATTATCTTATGCTTAGGCCTGTAAATGCTACCAACTTCTCTTACATTAATGTACACAAAATTAATGAGTAAGCAATTATTTTTTTTTTAATATAGCAATAGGATATCTGTCTTTATTCATCAACAGTGAGGGAGAGGTGATTGGATGTATCTTCTATCCAATCCAAGAATTATGATTGTCAAATTCTATGTTTTGTTATTGTTTAATCAGCTGGCATCACACTGCAATGACTTGTGCTAAATAAGCTACGCGTCAGTGAAAGAGGACTGATTCTCAGGTGAACTCATTCTTGAAAAAAAGAGAAAGATGTAAATTATTACTCTGATTCTGCCTGTCTCTTTCTTTCATTACAAGTAGGAAGAGTTCTGCTCTACGAGTGGGGAGCATAGGATTGGGCAAGGATAAAGTCTTCAGTGCAAATCTGTGACAACTGTGTACCTACATGCTTCATTGGGGCTGTTTAGAGCAGCTCGTTAGCAATCTGAAGGTAATTTAAAAGCTCAAAACCAAGCAAAATATCTCAGCAATCTGGGTGAAAACTTTTCTCTGCATTAGTGTTGACACAAGACAAAATGTGGCCAGATCTTTTCTGAACTACTTTGTGAGTAGCAAGGATTTGGATCATGCATTTGTTGGAAGAGAAAGCTGAAATTTCACCCTGTAAGCTAACCGAGCTCCTCACTGCCACCTGGTTCTCAGCTTTCTTATAGCCTGACTTCCAGCAAACTTATCCAAACAGTTTTGAAAGAGCTGTTGGGAGTTTTTTCAGCATACATGATTGCCTCTTGAATTCCCAGTAGGGGTGGGAGACAGGGCTCCACACACAGAGCAGAGAGACAGTATAAATTACTGTGGCCACCTCTCTCCTGGACGCCGGAGAAATGCAGTGGATACATATTGGCTGTTCAGCACCAACACAGCTGCTGCCTAGGACGGTTTCTAGGGTGTATCTCCCTATTACATCAAGAGGTCCAGCCTTCCACTGATTTAAATCTTTGATTTGTTGTCTGTTCTGTTCTGCCCTCTTCGATTCCTCCTGCTAGGAGTCAGAATCTAACCTCACCCATCGCACAGAGGTGTAATTTTAAAGAAAGGACGGTTGAAATAAAAGTATGAGTGAGCTGGCACTCCTGGGTTTTTTCTAAGAAATTAATGTTGCACATGAAACTAATCATTTTTGTTTAACTCCAGTCTGCATGAACAAAAGAAGGAAAACAAGCAAAGCTCTTAGGAAAATGCATCTATATTAAAAAAAATAAACCTTTCATGGAATGTTATCTAATGGAATGACTTATTTTGTCTTCAGTATTGCAGATTCACTCACAAAGATGGTCTAATGAATTATTTAATTTTTTAAAAGGTGCAATTTTGTGGGTTTTGTTGGGTTGTTGCCTTTTTTTTTTTTTTAATTTAAGAGGAAAGCATAAAAGACAGCTTCTACTGGCTCTCTGTAATTCCTGGGCTAGGGCAGATTTCTTAAAAGAAAAAAATTTTTTTAAAAAAAAAAATCTACAGTTTCTATTTCTGTGAAAATTTTGATACAGAGTGTAAGATTTGACTAATGGAGTACTTACTGGGCTGAGTCAAAACTCAGGTGACTGTCCCAATAGGACTGCAACCTGACCAGCCTCATCCACATTCTTGTGTTTTATTAACTGGCTTTTATGGTGAATCTCTTACACTTTGCTCAGCCATCTGCGTGCGCTTTTATGAAGCAGAATCATGGAATCAGAGTGGTTTGGGTTAGCAGACCTTTAAAGATCATCTAGTCCAACCCCCTGCTGTGGGCAGGGATGTCCTTCATTAGACCAGGTTGCTCAATGCCCCATCCAGCCTGCCTCGAGCACTTCCAGGGATGGGGCACACACAGCTTCTCTGGGCAACCTGTGCCAGTGACTCACCACCCTCGTAGTAAAATATTTCTTCCTTATATCCGGTCTAAATCTATCCCCTTTCAGTTTAAAACTGTTGCCCTTTGCCCTGTCACTATATGGGCCTTGGAAAAAAGTCATAGGCCCCCCTTTAAGTACTGAAAGGCCACAGCACGGTCTCCCCAAAGCCTTCTCCTCTCCAGGCTGAACAACCCCAACTCTCTCAGCCTTTCCTCACAGCGGAGGTGCTCCAGCCCCTTGGCCATCTTCACGGCCTCCTCTGGACCCGCTCCAACAGGACCATGCCTTTCTTGTGCCAGGGACCCCAGAAGCGGGTACAGGACTCAACTGTAAATGGTTTCTGTCTTTTCATGGATGTTTTCAGCCCTTTGCCTGCGGTGCCTCTAAGGCAGCCTCAGCCAAGCTGAGCTCCCCCGGGGGGCTCCGGCTGCTGAGGGACCCCATCCATCCTCCAGCCCACGAGCTCCTGCACGGCTTTGATCCCGCTCTCCCGCGGAGGTGGCAAAACTGCATGAAACTGTTACTTTCGTGTGCTCGTTATCGAAGGTCTTTGTAGACTTTCCAGGGAAATGCCCCCGTCCCCCTTCCCGCCCAGGCACGGGTTCCCAGCCTTCTCAGCCGCTGGGCTGGGTGCGCCGCAGCGTGACCCCCCGCACGCTTCAGGGGCAGCCACCGGGAATCGGTTATTTGCCTTTAGGATGAAGTAGGAAATGTGGCTTATTGGTAGGGAATAACGTGCCACCAGCGACTACTAATTCCCCAGCAGCGCCACGGGCCACGTCCTCTCCGGCCAGGATTAAAGGCGTGGGGCGCCCCGGCCGCGGCCCGGCGCGGCGCCTCTGGCCGGC
>JAVJGI010000063.1:57504579-57521840 GCA_035590275.1 Ibycter americanus
TGCGCTGCGGGAAAGCCGCCCGCCGTGGGGGTACGCGGGCCGCTCCCGTTACGAGCCGGCTCGCTAATGGCGTGGGCGTTTGTAACTGGACTGCAGCGTGCCCTGCCGGGAGCGGGTGCTGCTGGTGTCGGCCCCGGGGACTCGGGCCCCCTCAGCACAGCTTGGGTTTGTTCTTAGCCCAGCCCTGCTCCACCGCCGTACGGCTTCTTTCTTGCTTCAGAAAATGTTTTGAAAAATACATTGAAAACAGGGGAGAATGAGAGGTGCTGGCTTTGAGGAGCCGTGGTGCGTGACGTTGATTTCTCTATACTTGCAGGTGGAGGTTACATTTCTGGTGTAATTTGTTCCCCCATCGCAGCGATCTAAACTCTTCCCTAGGGAAAGCTGGTGAGGAAATCCAGCGTGCAGCCTGTCTCCGAGCTCAGATCCCTATCCCTGTTGCGTGCTATGTGTTTCATAAATCAGCAGCTAGATTTTCACGTGTCTGTTTTGTAGCTAACGTTACAAGAGACACCGTATGCTTCTTCACACATTTACTATTATAATTAATTTTCTTGTAATTGTGTCTGGAAAGCTATAAGCATAAGCTTATCTCAAGGACCTGAGGATACGCTAATAATAATGCGGGAGGAGACCTTCAGTGGCAAATTTGGAAATATATTGAATTTTCAATTCTTAAGTGGCATGTTTTGAATTGTACTTATGAGTCGTAGGAAAACAAGCCAGAATATTTATCTTTTATAGGGCCAACTATATGGGTGTGGGAATTTGAGAGATGTTTGTACAACCTTTTTTTTTTTTTTTTTTTTTGAGACCTCTGGTGTTGGAGGCAGAGCAATCTCCACGCATAATATACTTATAAGCTCATTAAGAAAAACTCTGCAACTGTAAAGACAATAATGTACTTGAATCCTCTCTGCTATAATTTGAAACCATTTCTAGTCACAACTATAAATGGCTTGGGGAACAGCTTATGTCTTTTTCTTTAAAGCTGGCTCTTCTGGTTTTGTTTTGGGGGTTCTTTTTGTTCTTTATAATCAGGTTTCTTAAGTTAAACATCCCAGTTAATTTAATCTTTTCCTGTATATTATGCATTTAAGCTCTGATCGTTCTTGATCCTCTTCTCTGAATTCATTCCAATTAATTCATATGCTTGACTCAATTTGAAGGGCAGTATTCAAAACTGGATAGAGCATCCCAGCTGCATTCTAAACAGGAGTGAGTAGTATGGAAGACTTACGTGCTACCAAAGCTTTACTTCTGTTTATACATCTTGGTATGGATGGCATGCCATTGGCATATTCAGCTTCTGTTCCAGCTTAGACTCCAGGTCTTTTCTGCACAACTATAACCTAGGAAGTTGTTCCCCTTCCATTTGATTGTTCTTGCCGAAATTGAAGATCTTGCATTTCTTCTGGTTAAAGTGCCCTTCCCATCTTTTTCTTCCTTTTTTTAAAAAAAAACCCCACTTCTCTGATTAGTAAAAACTGGATTTGAATTCAGAATTTTCTTCTATCATGTTCTCGTTTTGTTGCTGCTTGCTGCCTCTGTAATATTAATAAACAAAATCTTAATCATTAAATAATGCTAGATTTAGGAGGGTTCTCTGTAGACCTTCAGTGATCTTATTGATTATATTTTTCTGCATGTCCTTGCAGCCAAGATGAGAATCAGTGTCAACTTAATATTAAATTGGACCTATGCCATAAACTAAATCCTCATCGCATAGGAAAGTACATTTTCTGACTCTTAATTAGGACAACCCTGTGTAATTCCAAGGCTGGCAGGAGAGAATATTGCAAGTTTGTTTCTTGCTCTTTGATCTTTAGCAGGAGCATGTTTACTCCTTAGATGTGCAAGGCACAAAGCACCCTGAATAGATGTGGAAAAGTCTGTCCTTAGTAAATAGGATTTGAAAATGTATTTGGGCCACACAGTAATGCCCATCTTAGCTCCTTTCTCCTTCCCCTGCATCCCCTAAGTTTACCTCTTCTGAGCCTTTAGTCTCACAGGGCAAGACGACCACAGCAAGAATCTCTAGTCTGCTTTTGACACCTTGTATGACAGAGCATTTTCCTTGTTCACCAGATAAAATCTTTAAAAAATTGATAAGCTAAATACAAAATCCCTTGTGTAATATGCCACAGCTGTCTCTTACTTCGGACTGTTTTTTCTTTGCATGTCACTATACTGTTTGAGCATTTTCCTGATGTGTAAATTAGAGCTGTATGACAGTATGTTAACTAAAATTCATCAGTCTTTACGGTTCTTTCTCAGGAGGTTTTCCTTCCTTGCTAACGGAGGCTGCCTTGAGCTGTACAGAAACTTTCAGTGTAGCAGAGTAGCTTTTCTCCTTTTCTCAGCCTGCCTGTCTCTAGCTTCACGGTAGCACAAACTAGAAGGCATTTGGTGTCACACACTTAAACTCTCTGAACTCCCAGCTTTCACATGGTGTGACAACAACTGGGAGGAAAAGGAGGTGTCCTAAGAGTGTTGTGTTTTCTTGCATCTTCAAAAGAAGACTGAAACTGAGTAGCTGTTAAAATTCCACAGGAAAAGAGAATAGCAGAGGAAAAGTTGACTTTCTCAATTGCTTCATAGCATTGATAAACCCTATCCTGAACTATTTCAGTGTCATTAGGTAACTCCAGTGTAGTGACAACTGCAATTGTACGTGCATATATAAGGCATAGATCCAAATGTTATTTAATAAAGCCAACAATTATACAGCAACCTATCTATTAGAGGTAGAATGGCCAGGTTTCTTTCCATTAAGCTTAAGAAAAATCTTGATTTACCAGGTATTTTCAGTCTTTTGAATCTCACTGTAGCTTGCTTTAAATTGCAGTAGGCTTTTATTCTTTGCAGTGACTTTGAATGGAATTTTCAGATATTTCTGAATTCTTAAAAACCAGGGACACTAACCCTTTGTGAAGAGGCAGGACTTTTGGAGACACTAAATAAATGATTTTTTTTATTGTGCTGTTATGTAGAAAGAATATAAAACTTGTGAGTTATAGTATCAAAATACCAGAGATTATAGTTAGTAGAAATGTCTTGGGTATCTCAAAGTTACTACAAGCCCTAACTATTATGTGGTTGCTTTAAAGTTTGCTCCCTCCATCCCTTTTTTTATAAGGGGTTATATGTAATAGCATAGAGGTGTTTTTATTCTGCTGTTTGTACTGCTCTTGTGGACTGGAAGACTTAATCTGCCTTAGATGCTGCAAGTTTTTTAGTGGACCTAAAAGCAATACTTAAAAAACCCCAGAATTTTCCCAGTTTACCATAAAAAAAGAGGAGAGAAAGGAGACTTAGAATACATAAACTTGTGACAGAGAACGCTTCAGTTATTTTCCAGGTTCACGGGGGAATGAAAATAACTTTGTAGTAAAGAAAGGCTCAGCTGAGTGCCAGGAAAAGCTTTGTGGGAGGGTGAGGTGTTGGAGTAGGAGCCCTGCTGAGGTTAAGGAACCTCCTTCAGCAGAAGACCACTTTGGAGGCTGTCTAGACATGAGTTGGCCTTGCAGTGGAAGGCTTGGGCTAAATGATTACTTGAGGTGCTTTTTAGCTGTTCCTATGAATATTTTAATAACTTTTCATGCACTCAGGTACTTAGAAAGCTACTGTTTCTTGTTTGTAAGTCATTATGCCTTAGCTGAGACACAGTAGCTTGCCCAAGTGTGTTCAGTCTGTTGAAAAACCAAGGAAAATTAAACCTGACTATTTAATGGTTTTGGTTTAGACTAAAACATTCATTATGATGAATTACGGTAATGACCTTCATATTTATGATGACTTCAGAATATATGCATGGTTAGGTATCACAACTCTGATAGTCTAGCTCTGTGGTGAGATAGTGAACATAAGCCTGTGTTCATCCTTGTTTTGGGGGTTATCCTTGTTCTAGTCGTAGTTTATGGTTAGCGTGTTGATCTTGCTTTATCTCAAACTGGCTAACACCAGAACCAGTCAGCAAAAAAAATGATTACACTACTGGATACAGTTGATAATATGCAGAAATGTGAAGAGTAACGTTAACAATACACTGAAACTAAATATTTTTACTCCTCACTAACACTGCATTAATTTAATTCTTATTTCCAATGCCCAAGAATCCTTAGTTCTCTCTTTCTCTCATCTTTATAAATGTATACGGGAGTTAGAGTTACTGCTGTTGGGGGAGAAATTTATTTCAGTAAGTTCTTGTATATTTTGTTAAGAACATGCTTTATTTGTAAATAACCTAAAATATCATAATGTAGCTGAACTGAATATTATGTGGAAGTATAGCTGTGTTCACAGCACAGATGACTTAAACTTGTTTCTTTCTTCTGGAAGGTAGTCTATTTTTTCCATATTATGTAACATAACGAGTGATTACTCTGTTAGAAGGAAAGCCTTTTAAGCTAAGTTAAATCAGGAGTATTCTAATCTAGGTGCTTTTGGTCTTTTATGTAGAAAACGAGACAAACTTAGACAATTACATATTAATGAAGGCTAAAATAATACTCTCTCTCTTCTTTTAGGGACCTGTGGGATTTAAGAACATCTAAGAAAATCTGCTGCTTCTACATCCTTCCATCTTAGCATGCAATTGATGATTTCACTTGAAATAGCTATCTGAAGAAACTAACAGTAGGCGAGGTGTAACTGCTTTTTAAAAATGGTAAAAGTAACAGCTGACAGGATACCCAAAAGAAAGCCATATATTTGTGACATTTGCTATAAACAGTTTGAAACTCCATCCAAATTAGCTAGGCATTATCTGATACATACTGGTCAAAAGCCATTTGAATGTCATGTATGCCATAAAACTTTTAGGCAGCTAGTCCACCTGGAGAGGCATCAGTTAACCCATAAGCTGCCTTTTAAATGTACTGTTTGTTATAGAAACTTCAAAAACTTAATCACTTTCTTAAAGCATCAGCAGCTTCATAATGAAAATTATCAGAATGATACCAAGCAAGCAGAAAACTCTGTGGATTCTGAGCAAGACAGGGTCACTTGTGGCATATTTCGATGTTCTGCGTGCTGGAAATCTTTTACAGCTGAAGAGAGGTGGACACTGCATCAATGTCTGAAGGCAGATCATCTACGCGGTGCCAGGAGGAGAAAGAAAAGTCATGCTTGTGAATCATGTAACAAGACATTTCCGTCAAGATCTAAGCTAGAAAGACACTTCCTTATTCACACTGGCCAGAAACCTTTTAAGTGTTCTTCATGTGGCAAATCTTTCAGACAGTCAACACACTTGAAAATCCATCAGCTCACACACACTGAAGAAAGGCCTTTCCAGTGCTGCTTTTGTCAGAAGGGGTTTAAAATACAGAGCAAACTCATGAAGCACAAACAGCTCCATTCCAAAAATAAGACTTTCCCCAGTATTGTATACAAAGCAAAGACTCTTAAATATCCCAGACTTCACAACCTGCTGGAAGGAAAGAGGGATGGTCTTGAGAATGCTGACACTTACGAGTCACAGGAGAATAACCCACTTGATGTTCACTCAATTTATGTTGTACCGTTTCAGTGCCCTGCATGTGAGCAGTGTTTTGAAACAGAGCAGGTTCTAAATTTGCACAAATGTTACCTAAGAGATGGCAAAAGTTCAAATAATGGTACAACAGCATGCAGCCACACAGTCAGTGTGAAAAATAAGATCCTAATGAAGCTAAAGTGTACTGGAGGAAAGGCAACAGACTTTTCTCTGACTGACAGAAAAAAATTAAAATCAGGTCACTTTAAAAGTTCTGACCTGGTTGCAGCTAGAGATCAGTGTTCTGATCAGCATGCTTCTACTAAACCTTTCAAGGATTGCCATAGCAAGCTTGACGTGCACAAGGTACTTAGTAATCGGATGAAAAGAACCTTAGCTGTGCCATTACCTTGGCAGAAGCACCCTCAACCTCACGATTTTGGAATTAATTTAAAAGGTATGCTTCCTGGTGAAAGCATGTTAAACATTGATGATTCAGTGGATAATAAAGAAGATGCTTTTTATGGTTCATCAGATGATGGTTACTTTGATAATCCAGAAGTACCTCACTGTACTTTTTCAGCTTCTGCTAAAAATATACGTAACAGACACAAAGTGTGTAAATGTGACAGATGTGAAAAAATCTTTCCATCTTCATCCAAACTTCAAAGACATTATCTTATACACACGGGACAGAAGCCCTTTGGCTGTAATGTTTGTGGGAAGACATTTAGACAGTCAGCTCACTTAAAAAGACATCAGCTCACCCATACTGAAAAGAGACCCTATAAAAGCCCAGTTTGCCAGGAAGAATTTGAAAACCTGAACAAACTTTTCAGTCATCAGGGAGATCACATTGAATTTAAGTCTTCTCAGCCTGTGGGTTATTCGGGTTGTTCTCAAACACCTTCACAGGCATCTAGCTTTCAGGAATTTGAGCTGATTCAGTCAAACCATGCAGCTGAAATCAAAGTTGAAATCGAGTCAGGGGACTTTGTTCTTGACACCAGCAGTAGAAGCACAGAGCCATATTTGTGTAAGAAATTGTTGGAAACAGAGCAAAGCTGTTACAGCTGTTGGTATGACTTTTCTGACGATACTAAAAGAAGTGAAGATGTTAACAAATTGTATCAGTGCAGTATCTGCTTTAAAATTTTTAAATCTCCTTCGAAGCTTGAAAGACATTATGTAATGCATGCTGGACAGAAGCCATTTGAATGTTTAGTTTGTGGTAAAAATTTCAGACAGGCCCCACATTTGAAAAGACATCACCTTATTCACTTTAAAGAGAGCTTAAACCTGAGTTCTGCGCAACAACCGGAGAATACATAGTTTTTTTCAAAACTGGATAATGTCCTATGAAATTACATATCCAAATTTTTGGTTGCATAATTATTAAAAGGCATATGATAGACCGAACAATTGACTGAATGGGATTATCTTTTTCTGTTATGGAGATGACTATTACGACTATTCTGTTATGGAGGTGAAGAGTTAATTTACTGTCTTTGGAACTGTCTACTTGATATAATTCGTGATGAATGTAGGAAGATGTTTAAAACAAAAAAACCTTGCAACAAAAAAAGCCACTTTGCATTTATTTTGCTAAATTAATTCATAAGTACAGATTCTTACTGTATTAATAGTGTTGCACCAATCAGCAGTGCTCCATGAGTCATATATTTTAAAAGTTACACCTTTTCCTGTACAGGATTTTATGTTATGCTGTCCAATTATAACTATCAGAAAGTAAAGATAAAAAGCTAACTTCCAGAATAGAGAAAAGATGGTCCTTTTACTTTCTTCTGGATCCCTACACATTGCAAACAAAGGACACTTGCTGTATTTATGTCATCCTTTCTAAAAAAAATAGAAGAGACAAAAAATAAGTAAGTAGAGAAAGGGGGAAAAATGTAATGAGAAAAAAATGCTGATGTGGCATTATAGAGCAGTTAATAGAAAAAATTTAACGGCTTTGTAATGTGCTTGGAGATCTGTGGATGAGGAACTAGATTTTTTCCCTTTTCATGATAAAATATAAGTAGATAATGCTAAAATAGCAGGGTTTATAATCAGTTAATCCACTTCACCATTTCTTTGTGTATCCCTTGCCTTTTCTAGCTTTTTTTGGCCAGTTCAAGCAATACTGAACTATTTTTCTGCAAGAAAAGAGGACAAGAAATTATCATTAACATTACAAATGGGCTTACTATCTGTTCCAGTCTCCTTTCCGTCTAGCATACATATTGCACCAGTAAAAGAAATGTTCTCTAAAATGTGATAATAATTCAGGCGAGCAGTTTTGTTGGGAAGTCATGTTCTTGTTACATTAAATGTAAGAGACTGAAAATTACTTTTAGCTCAAATTAAGTAATTCCAATTTTGTATTAATAGAATCTGTAGTTACACTTTCTGGTAGGTAGGGAGCTTTGCCCATTGTGCCTGTAGGGCTGGCAAAAAGCGTAAGTGCAATGGAGCTTTATTCATTATGAGCAAGAATTAAGTTTCTTTTTTTTTCCTCTGAAAAAAACTACCTTTTTAGGATATTTTCCTTTGTTATGCAACTTTCAAATAGTTCAAACCTGAAGTTTTAAATCCTATTTCTAAATTAACATATCTGTAAGTAACATGACATTCTTTTCATGATTTAGATAGATCCATATTTATTTAAGTAAAATGGTTTTGATTTTTTTTTTTTAAATTTTTGAAGTGATTTATCTAGGTTTTATTGTGGCATGAGCTTTGTAGTATTTGGTATAAATGAAGAAGAAAACTTTTATTTTATTTTTGTACATGTTACTCTTTCCCATTTTCAGAGAGAACAAAACCAGGAAAGATATTCAGAAACAGTCTGTAGTTACTATGATTTTTGTATGACAGATGAATTCGATATGTTAATAATAACTATAGTTATATATTGAGAATTTTTCTCCCTATGTGAATTGTTTCATATTGAAAAAGAATACTGTATACAGTGTTTTGAAAGTGTATTGTAGAGCTCTTGAAATACTTGTAATAAACTATTTTGTTTATATTGTACTTTTATTGCATACTTTATGTGCAGACAAGAGTTTTGAAACAACGTAACTTTCAATATGCAGAAAAGTTAAAGACTACATATCAAAGTAAATTTGCATGTTAAAACAATAGGTTTTGTTTCAGCTATTGTTTTGTCATAAAATAGAAATATGTTCAAAGATAGTAAGATCTTTCTTAAGGAGTCACAGTTATTTTAAAAAATGCTGTGTTTGAGAGGAATGTTTAGAGAACACTAAACTTGGTATGTTTTGAAAATACCAATTTGAGTAAAATGAGGGGAAGGTAATACAGAAAGCTGCTTTTCAGGGATGAATAGACATATGTGGGAAGTGTTATTGTCTGATTAATTTGGAAACTAATGTAATCTTTGGACCTCATGGGATTTCAGAATGGCAGCAAGGGCCACTGTTTATCTGGCTCTTTACCCCTTTTTGAAAAGTTTTGTGTCAGTATAAACTCAGAATTTTAGGGGGATTATAGCATAAACCAACTAGAACAGGTAAAACTGTTTCTAAAAAATCAGAAGAAAAAATTCTTAAGGTTGGAATCCTGCCTCTTTTGAAGTTGACAGTAAAATTCTCCGAGTACCTTTGAGAATTTGAGCTAGAATGGTTTTCCCAGTGTTGACAATAACATTTTGTGTTGCTCATTAGTATGTTAGTCATTTTCCATGATGCTTCCAGGAAAGTTCAAGCCATCAATCTTTGAAGTATCTTTGGTGGCAGAAACATTGCCTGTAGTTTTGTTAGAATGAGCTGATGGCTAATAGTAATGATCTCATGGTACTGAAGTAATGGATTTTTTTAAAGACTATATGCAGAACCAAAGCACATTGTAAGCAGGAAAACAGTGGGTCCTCCTGTGTTAATGTTGAGCTCCCCTCAAGGAGAACTTCTCAAACTGCATGGATTCAGCTTTGAGGTAGTTCTGTGTGGATAAAAGAAGGGGCAAATATTTTAAAAGAAGCAGAAAAAGGTAAAAGGGATTTTTTTAAAGACAAACAAAGTATGCAATACTAAATTCACTGGAACTCTAGTGCTAACTGATCACATCATCCATTTTCATATGAAAAATGTTTATGATTTTGATTGCTGTGCTATCTTTGCAATGTTTGCAGAAAGTCAAAACTTGCAAAATATATATAAGTATTCCTATATATCTCTTAAGGAAAAATTCAAAAAGGAAAAAAGCCATCATAAACATAAACCACAGAAAAACTGTTGAATCACTTTTGTAGTTCCCTCTTACTGAGTGTTTGGTTTCTCACTTGTCCTTGATGTGCTCTCAGTTATACCCAGAGCCAACAAGAAAAGTTTGTGAGGCAAATAGGAGATAGACACAGAAGGAACTTGACTGAAGTTAATGAGACCTTAGGTTTCAAATTGAGATGCTGGATCTAATGTTTAGTTTTCCTGGCTGCCTTCTAGTATAAATGTAAAATTCAGTCAAAATCTTGCAACAGTATCTCACTTGAGTAACACGTAGATAAGTACAGTTCGATGACTCTTAAATCAATAAAGACTATGGATTTGGTCCTTCTAATGGCCCCTTGTAATAATGTTGAAAATGTCTAGATCTCCTAAATAACTAAAGGGGTCATGGTTCATATTCTTAGCACAAGGTTTTGTGGATTTTTAAAGTGCAAGTTTTAACTTAATAGCCTAGTTTTATGGTCTGATGGCTATGGATGAGATGTGTCTGAGAGGCAGTTATCATAAGGAAAATTGAAATTACAGAGCTCTCATATACCTTATTTGCCCCAGGTTGAGCAAATTAATTGTTCTCCATATGATAACTGGTTCTGTCAAGCAGCTTTTAAATGGCATCTCTTTTAGCATCTGTTAAAAAAGTGTATCTTCAAAGTCCATGCAAGTGAAGGAGAAATCAGCCTTATGCCAACAAAATCACAAGTAAATTGATCATTTGCTTGTTCAGAAAGTGCCATTCTAACATGAAAGTGTCACTATGTCTGCCCTGAGTTATCACAAGTCTTTGCTGTTTTACTTCTGTACTTAGCCATTCCAGTTCCTGTCTGCTTCCAGGATACGCTTACGCGTGGCTTGATGCTGCTATACAGCTGATGTAGTTTGGATATGCAGCTGAAATTTTTCCTTTTCACTGGAATCCTTCCAGTGTCCCTGGTCCTAATTTTCATGGATCTGTGAAACCCTGTATGTGACTTATGGAGAGTCATAGAGCTGGTGGTTGCATGTGTGCTGCCATGGCATGCAAAACGGTGCCCGAGGATGTGAGTGCATGAAGATGTGAGAAGATGACCAGCTATGCTGTAGACTGTGGTCTCTCATTCTCCACTGAAAGTGGTCTGGGTATGTAGGGTAATAAGAGCACAGGGAAATGGTGGCTATCCAGCTTTGCCTGTGGCTGCTTCACCAGATCCGGCACTGGAACATGCCTTGCTGACACAGCGAAGGAGGGGAATACAGAGAATTATGTGGCCATTGCTATATAAAACAAAATTCTATTCATAAGCTAAAGAAACAAGCTATGTGTGGTGTCCCCCATTTGTACAGTTAATGCACTGCTCTCGGTTTCTATTGCCATCAAGGAACGCGCTATCTTCCTAATATGCAAATCTGCATTATTTTATTTGTGCATTTTAAAGAGCATACATTTTAATGCTTAGTATGTGTTTGCAAAAGTAGCTTGCTGAGCTACAGAAATTCAGATGATTTCCTCAGTTTCTACTTTATTTTGATTCTAAGAGGACCCTGGAAAATACAGCTGAGCAGAGATACTCCTGTTAGTGACAATACAGTCCTACTAAACTAAGTAGGAATCTGCTAAGCCATCTAGACACCTCAAGTGCATCAGTCAACTTGAGGATAATTTTTAAGCTCAAAACATGTTATGATTTTTTCATGACATTAAGAGTAACTTTGGATTAGTATCTTGTAACCTTGTTTGCCATAGTGCACTTTATCTTGTATTTTATACTCTGGGTCTTAATAATAGCAGGTACTTCGGTAGTGAGAATAGCTTCATAAGAATTCCCTCAGGCATCAAATAATGTGTCTGATGTTAGTGCAATTAGCAGAGGAAAAATGTCCATTTGCCAATAAGCTAAAATGATTTGTTGTGCGATACTCTAGTTTGTATCACAGTAGAAGGGTTTTTTTGGTAAAAGAAATTATTAAAAGTTAATAAATTATTTTTTGGTATTAATACCAGTGTGAATTTTACTCTTTTCAGTAGGTATTCTGTTTTATTGCTATTTTATCCTCTCTTAAAATCCTGACATGCTAATGGAAATGTCTACTAAAAGCCTAGAAAACATGGAGAAAGACAAAGATGAAAGTTTTAGGAGACTGGAGCTAGCTCTCAGCATCTTATGAGTTGTTCTCTCTTGATTAAGTTTTGTGCTGCATATCAGATATGCTTCAGTTTTGTCTGCAATCTGTATTTTTGTCTGTATTGTGAGAAAGGGTATGTGATTGAGAATCTACTTTTACAATGACGCCGCAATAGACATAACTTTCCATAACATTTCTTAAGCTAGCGCTAACAGAAGGGAAGTTATTTGCCTTAGAGTGTCATTTCAGTGAAGGCCTCACGCCCCTCCATCAAACAGATTTATCTCACATTATTTTTTTTGCCCCATAGAAATTGTATCACATAACAGCCTCTTGCAGGATTTCTAGCCAATATTTCTACAGCTTTACTGATCTCTTATCTTCATACCAGTGTTCTGCTCCAGTTGGTAGGAACCTAACTAAAATTCTCTGCAGAGAATTAGTATAGCCCAGAGTCTGCTCTAACTTGAGCTGTTACACAAATGTGAGCCCAGCAACAGAAAGCGAATGATAAACTCCCGTATTTCCCCTTCTCTTTCACTAGAGGCACTGCTTGCTATTCTGGGATGTAAAAACAGCTGGGTTGCTGAATTAACCATATTTTTCTCTAGTCATGAGCTCAGAATTTCCACTGAAGTTACTGTAAGTTTTGCACAAAAATCAAGGGCAGTACATTGGCCAGAATGTGTGCTAAATAAATATTTATACACAAATCAGAATGCTACTGACGGCTTCTTTACACTTCAAAATTCTAAATATTTTAAGAAGCATCTGTTACTAAACTGAGGCATCATTTTTGAAAGTACCCATATTTACTGAGTGGAAGTACACATATTTACTGAGTGAGTACCCATATTTAATGAGATTAACACAGTGACAAAGTCTTGGACTAGAAGAATACACATAAAATAGTAAAAGCAATGTGATGTGATTGAATTAAAACTGTAATAAACAGGCTGAACATTTAGTTTAAGTGGCCATTAACTGCTATGAAGGATAAGCTATAAGTAAAGGAATAACCCCCATCATTGTGCTTAAGCTTCTTACACGCTGAAAGATTCCTCTGATCTTTTCTGAGCAGCTTTTCCAAATTTTATTTACCTGAAAGCAGGTTAAATCAGTATGTTTCTTCTATCATTTGAACATGTAAGATACACAGGAGGTTTCTGGTCATCTTTGAATAATGCATTATTCCATAAATAATTATTCGATTTCTATGCCATTCATCTCCCCATCCCTTTCAAAAACTTACTTCATATAACTTTGCAAGTTATATTTAAAAATGCTGCATATTCATAGTCACTTTCCTTCTTTGGTTAGAAGAAAAGCTGTATGTGCAAGTTTGTGCATATACATGATAAGACTTGAATTTCTTATGATTGGAGCTTTATGTTTCAGAGCTTTTCAGAGGGAGGCCTCAAAAAAACTTGTGTTTATGTGTAAAAGTCAACAAGCTAGAGATAAAAGCTGATTTTAAAAAGGTGCAGTCTCCTAAGCTTTACAGCCTTGCTTCACAGAAAGCCTACCCAACATATGGCTTAATGCCCCGGGGGCTGGGATTCATCTGCCCTAAGTTAAGGTATCCAGTGTGCAGTTAGGTACTTCCCCAAAGCTAAGCTTATGCATTTAATAGAATGCAATTATATTAGGTCAGACAACAAATTCGCGTACAGCAGTGAGATGCACCACAGATATCTGGACCTCCATCCTGAGAAGCATAGTTCTATTAAAAATCACCTGGACCACCTCTGTATTTTTAAGTTGCACAGGGAAAGCACAATTCAGCCATCTCCCTTTAGCACGTAAAGTTTTTATTTTTTACTTTCTGCATACAGAACATTGCTGTCAGGACAATCACAGCTCACTTTTGAAAAATGTAACGTAGACTTCCCTTGGTGTCTTGAGTTATGCACCACAAGGTCCAAGAAACACTAAAGGTATTCAACATACAGAGAAAAGAGCAAAAGCTGCTATTGTAAGCAGAAGTATAGCCTCATTCAGTAATTTTGGAAGGAAGAAGAGGCCCCTGCATTATTATCAAGAAGTAATGTGGGCCAAAGACTCAACAGCCTTGATCATGCCCTGGAGCTTTACGCCTAGCTTGAAATCGCATTGGTTGACCAGCAGGAAAACAACCCCTGGGTGGGAGAGCGTAGAGCAGGACAACAGCGCTGCCAGTGAGCTGCTTTTCTGTTTCATCAGAGCGGCGTTAGCGTGCCCTCAGCTGTGAGGGAACAGAGTCCCCACCCTGGCAAGGTTTCAGCATCTTCAGTTCCTTCTTCTGTTAGGGGAACCTCCGCCGCCTCCGATCCCCTGGCAACTGGGAGTTCAGGCAATAGCAGAGTTGCGATAGTAGCCACTCTGTCATTCTAGATCAAAGAGCTGGGAGTAATTGCTGCTGCTGCACTGCAGTGACCAGGCTGAGGCACATGGGGAATCACATGTCCCTAGCACAATGCTTGCGTGGAGGAGGAGAAGTCAGCTAATGCCTGTTTATAACTTTGAAGGAACCTGATGACTAGAATGGGTAAGGTAATGCCATTTTGTACCCTGAGCACAGTGGTGGCATTTGTTACCTGCTGTTGCGGAACAAAGATTTCCCACCAGAGTTTACATAGGTGCAAGATGGTATCCATACTGAGCCTCCATCTCTCAGTGCAGAGTTTATTTACATCTAAGACGCTGAAAGACGGAAGATTCAAAAGATAAATCTCTGTATTTGTGTGAAAGAGAAACAGTAAAAAAATGAAACCACTTTTATATTAGAAGTATGTAGCTGCTGAATCTAGTTTCACTGGTCATGTCTCACTGAAGACCCTAAAACAATAACAAACCTTAAAATCAATTAATATTAGAAATCCTTATAGAGTAATTGTTTGGAGTTTTCATTGCTAGAAATTAATAATTTCTGTGACTCTACGTAGAACCTAAAATAATCTAAAAGGTAGGCAGGTCAGAACATAGAATCAACCCCTGCTGATTATCACTAGATGCTTCCTGACCCACTGATTATTCGGGAGAGAATCACTGAGATAAAAGCAATGGCCAGCTTATTGATGACCTTAGCTTGTATAGTTTACAAAAAAGAGGAGAAAAGCATATTTTTCCTGGCTACAATAATATTGAAGGGCAAGCATCCAAAACAAGGAGAGCTAATTAAGCAAGAAAGTAGCATTGAATATAAATTGACCAGGACTGTATGCAGCCTAGAAATGAGTAATAGTCTTGAAAACTGCATCTACTCAAATGTGTGACTTTTTAAATAATACATGTCTTCATGAATGAATTAACAGATTTTTGAAGAGAAAGAATATTTGATTTTCTTGACGTGTTAAGTCAACGAGTACTGAAAGATGGAGAACTTCACAGAAGGCTGTGGGGACGACGGGGTGCAGGGTTTTATTTTTCCCCTGACTACAAAACAGTTTGGGGTGGAAAGTGACAGATGTGCCTCCACTCAGGGGGAAACTGAGCGTAGTGTTCAAGAGAGCAGTCTTAATAAGACAGTTGTGAGCTAGGGTGAGAGTTGCAGATGGGGACACAGGTACAACACTGGGTGTCTTATGCCTGGTCTCACCACAACTTCTCTTCAAAGGTTAAGCTGCTCTTCAGGCTTGAAAGTGATGTATTTTGCCAAAGCACTAATTTATACTTTCGCAATTCATTTGTAGTCCTACTGTCCCAGCACTCTGTAACTAAGCAATACCCCTCACAGATAAATATTTAATGCATTATTTATAGGGAGGAGATCTCTATCACTTTACTTGACATGCCCGCCAAGGGATGTAATCATATTGCCTAACATTAGGCATCTAATATTAGTTTCTGATATCAGAAGTTCCTTCAGAAAATGAGTCAGAGCACTTAAATTAGTCTTGATTTACCCTCTGGAAGGACCTCTGTCACCACGTTAACTGTAGTGGGGTTTAAGACAACGAACCTCCTCACTGGGATACCCAAACGCCAAAAGTTATGTAAACACGGATTCCTCCTTGAGCTTTCATAGCCTTGATACCATATGGAAATGTGTGGGTTCTGACACATGATGATCTATCATAAGCAGAAGTCAGAAGGTTTAAGTCAGCTTGCAAGGCTGTTCTAGAAAATTTACCAAGACCAAAATCTACTTGCCTGCCTACTTTTTGTAATGGGGATAATTCCAAAAAATGTCACCTTGTAGGTAACACTTGAGCATATGACTGGACAAGAAATCTAAGGTCATCAATTATTGTCACCTCTGATCCCAAGAAATCATCATAGCCTCTCCTAATTGTCCCATGGTCCACTTTAAGCACAAGTCAAACTTTTAGCTCCCATCTGAAAGCCAGTTTTAGAAGCTTTCCTATTCTCAACTTATATTTACAGGTAATGAACTTATATTCCTTCGTCCTTTTTTATCACTGATTCGTAGCTTCAATAGCTCCTTCCTTTCCTGCCGTTTAGCTCTCGTTTACTTATGGATAGTAAAAGTACTGTCTTCTTTTGTTTGCCAAACTGACAAGCTGTTACATTTCTACTTGTTCTGATACATGCAAACATAAGCTACGTATGTTGATTTCTGAGGCAGTCAAATATAGAACAACCTAATTGTGAAACATAGATCTTCTGGATCTTTTAAAGCAAAGGGGTGCAGCAGGCATATTTATTGGAATGCAGCCACTGTCTGATCCTATGCAAGGTACTGTCATTACTTTTTCCATTCCCATTGTACATTCTAATTCAACTTCAAAAAGAATATTTAGTTTAACCTCTGCTTGAAGAAATGAAGCAGAGATCACCTTGATATCAAAACAAAGGAGGTCATATTCAAACAGACTTCAATGGTATCTGCCTGGAAGCTGAAAGCACTCAAGTGGCAGGTGCTGGATAATGAGCACAGAAACAAAGCGCTGGGACTTCTCTAGGGAGTCCGTTAATTTCCTCCTTAATTAATCTGTTTGCTAAATAGAATAACTTCATTGCAAACTACTCTAACTTGTTACCAAACTGCCGTGAGCGTCTGATTTCTCCCTCTTACCTGCGCCTCTCCTCCCCGGACCCCCCGAGCGAGGGGCCGGCTGTCCGACAGCGCGGGCAGCTACGCCCAGGCCTCGGCCCACGCTGGTGCGAGGAACGGGGTCTCTTCCACGCCAGGTGGACGGAAACCTTTGCTCTGAAGGATAAATACCAGAGCAGGAGTAGCCTTAAGTGGCTTTACGGCGAAGGGAGAGGACAAGTGCCACCTGGTGCCCTCACCGCCTCCCTCTTCTTTCTCCTCAGCCTTCCGGCTTTTACAGGCTCCCGGCAAAGGGCGGGCGGCCCCACACGGAGCCCGGCTCCGGGCCCCGGCGGGGGGTGCAAAACCATCTCGCTCCGACCCCGTGCCCCCACCGCCCTGTTTGCCCCCACACTTGGGGATGTTCAGCCCCATCTCTGGGAGCTCGGCTGCCTCA
>JAVJGI010000063.1:57524416-57567929 GCA_035590275.1 Ibycter americanus
TGTTTCAAAGTCTGAATGTGGCAAAAAGAAGGTTCATGAGCTTGTAATCCTTAAATGTGATGGTTGGACATAGTATTGTTTGGTTCCTTGATCTGGTAATCTTTTGTGTTTTATGTTGGTTTTGTGATAGTTGTAGAAGACTGGTCCGTTCTTTTGCCACTAAGGTGTGTAAAGGAAAAAAAATCTGTTGAGCAGTGTGCTGCCTCTAGTTTTTTGCTTGTTCCCCAATTGTTGTTACCAGCTTTATAAAGGGCAGGTCTCATTTTAGTGAATTGTAATATTAGATGGGAGAGACAAAGAATTCAAGATAAACTGCATTCTACAGCTGTGTACAGAAAAGAGTTGTAACTGTAGTTCTTTGAAGCTTTTCAGGGGAAGTTTGACCTCTGCAGAGAATTCTGTTTATAATTCCTTCATGAAAGTGATCTAAGAATTGCCATACAGGATCAGAGCAAGCTTTCATTTCCAGTCACTAAGAAGAGATACCATTACAAACTGATGAAATATATAGTTGTAGTTTTCCAGAAGACACTCTCAGCTTCTAGCAATTTACCTCTCCAAGGCTACTGGAAGCAGTGTCTTCATATTTAAAAGATATAGATGGATTTTTTTTTTTAATGTAAATTTGGTTGCTTAATGAACAGTGTGAACTTTAGCTTCCCCAGTGTTACAGCAGTTGCTTCTGCATTCAAGTGATTGCTCTTGCATGGAAACGGGGGGAGCAGAAATAATTCCTAGATGTTTCTACAGGTTTCATTATATAACAGAACAAGGGAAAATATAGCCGTTTTCCGTGCAGTTAAGGTGCGTATGGGAGGCTTTCTTTCCTGTGTTAATTGATTACTT
Organism: Ibycter americanus; assembly: GCA_035590275.1. Classification (NCBI taxonomy): domain Eukaryota; kingdom Metazoa; phylum Chordata; class Aves; order Falconiformes; family Falconidae; genus Ibycter; species Ibycter americanus. The sequence continues at coordinate 57,525,263 of JAVJGI010000063.1, forward strand.
TTTCCTTTTTAGGTTTGCTATTAGAAAGATAATGCTTCTTGAATTCAGGTAAGCTAATTGGAGTGAAATTTTAAGCTATTTTTTTGATAGGAACCTGTAAAGATGAGAAGCAAATGTAGGGCAGTAAGTCAGTTTAAAAGTAGTATACTCATTTGTTCCTACTTGCTAAGGCCTTGAATTGTGTACCTAGGAATATTACATGAGGAGAACTTAATTTAAGGAAGAAATAATTTTATAAGCATAAGTAACATATCAGAGTATCTTGGTTTGTGATTCTGAATTTCTAGCGAAAGTGAAGCACCGAAGAAGAAACTGTGAATGAAATAGACCCAAGTTTTTGGCCTGTAATTTGGAATGTGTCATTAAACCTTAAATCAGAACTGACTGAAGTCAGAGGAAGTTTTTGGAGTAAGTCTCTTACTGTGAGGGCAAAAACTAATTGTGCTGCAGCAGCGTTACTAACATTTTCTTCACTTGAAATGGAAATTTGTTTAGAAGATTCTTACAGCTACTTCAGACTTTCCTGGAAGAACTTAAGCATGTCTAAAATTATGTAAAATAAATATTTGCAATATTTACATGTTTAAAACCGCATCATTTAATGTTCTGTTTGGCTCTGCTTTATCTCTCAAATCTTATAAGCAGATAGAATGAGATGGCTTTTGGTTGAGATAGGTTCTTCGTTTCAAAAGCTGAAATACGTGAGTAGTACCACTAATTAGAGAAGTAGGACAAACTTTCCTCTGTTTCCTGCTTCTTTATTAGAAAAGGCAGAAGAGAAAATATAAACTATGTTTTGAGACTAACAAATGGCATGCTGGTAGCATGACTTCTGGAATTTGTATGCCATCAACACCATGGAGTTAGAGGTTTTTATCCTTTCTGTGAACATTCTTTATGTTACCAGCCTGTAATGTAACTTCAGTACTTACTGGTCTATAGCCCCATCTACTGCTGTTTGTCCTGTAAGTGATCTGTCCATTAAGCTCTCCTGTCTTCACACACATGATATTTTCCTGTCCTTCATATGTTTATCCTCACTTGGGGGCACAGTACTATTTTTACTAAAACATACTGAAGTTTATTGGAATTCCGGGGTGAAATGATGTGTGGAGTTCTGTGGATTTTTAGGGGGTTTTCCCGGCTCCCGTTGGCAGATCCAAGCTCTTGGGAAGCAGTATGTATTTTATCTTGTATACGCCTATGTATGTGTCTCAGCTCCATCTGAAGCTGCACGTTATGGCTGAGCTCCCAGAAGGTATAAATTCCTCTCTGACTGTTAGCTAGCCTTTTGCTTCTGGTTACATACAACTCTCACTGCCTTTTTTTCACCACCATCTCTGGTACTTGTCTTATGTGAAACTATTGAAGTAGCTTACTGTAAGACGTTAGGAACAAGGTGAAAGCGTACTGTTGAGAATGATGGATTTAGGATTGCTTTCTCAGGAGTAACTATCCTGCGTAGCTTCAAGAAGAAGTTAAAGGAGGGAGACAGTTTTTTGTCCAAATAGTCTGTCGTCTCTAAGATCTAATTTTAAGAATTTATTCTATGAGAAATGTGCCATATTAGTGAAGAAGAAATGCTTATTGCTGGAAAGCTGCTATTTTCCAGTGTCCAGTAATTTTTTTTCACCTTGAAAACAATCACTCCAATAATACTTATTTTAGTTGCACAGTGATGTACTATTTTTATTGCCTTTGTATGATAAGAAGTACAAAATCGTTCTAGATGATTCCTAATTTTTTACAAGAAAGGGTATTTAATAATACAAATACTGTTATGCAGTAGTTGTCGTTTGCATCTTATGCTAGGAAATGCTGCATGTGACATTCTTTAGACAAGTGTAGTTTTTTCTATTTTGTTCTCCTTTTGGAAAATCAATATGAATTCATGTTATGATTTTGTAATTGGCTGTGGCTACTTGTTACACTGGAAAACCTTCTGGTGAGTATGTCTTCCTGGTAAGAAACTCATCTGTCTCTTGTAGCAGTTACTGACTCCTAATAAGTTTTGCTGCAGCGACCTAGATGAGAGGTAACTTCAGGAACTACTCACAGACTATAAAAGATGGCTTTAAGGAGAAGGAGGAAAAAACCCCTGTGGATAACTGCTCTCTTAAATGAGTGACAGATTGTGTGGGTGGAAGCAACTAATGAAATACTCTTTGTCTCTTCACAGCCAGTACCTTGAAAATTACCTATGGATGAATTATTCTCCAGAGGTGTCCAGTAAGGCATATTTAATGTCAATCTGCTGTATGGTGAATGAGAAGTTCAGAGAGAATGTCCCTGCGTGGGAGGTAACCAATTTCAATTACAGCTAGAATTGACTTTGATCTGCAAGTTGCAGCTTTTGCGATGTGCTCGCTTATACTGACAGAAGGTAGCAAAGCTTGTCGTGTTAAAAGTAAATGGTACCTCAGCTGGAATGTCTCATATGGTGTTTTGAAGTGTGTATTCTTTTCGGAGGAAGCAATGGACAGGTGAAAATCACTGGATTCCTTCTAGTGCATGAGTCCTTTGTTCTGCTGTGTGATGCCTTTACATCATCATCATTTGCTTTTTCGGCACTTGACAGAAGTCAGGCATTTGCAGAGAATTCTTGCTCTGATATTGAAAGAAAAAAGGATTTTTGTATCAGTGGATATAAGAAGGCACTGCTGGAAGTCTAACGTATTATCCAGTAGCATCTTGCTTAAAACCTCTGGATATGGTTTTGTAGCTTTTTTGCATTAAATTTTATAGTAAGATAATCTTTTATTCTACTTTTCTGTGTACTTTTTTTTTTGTAATAATAGGTTTAGAAATGATTTAGTGTTTCTGCAAATGGTCCAGTCCTCACAGGCCATCTCAACAACATGAACTATGCAAGCATTATTTCAGAAGTATATTTACTCTGATAGTAGTGCCATTACTTTGGTGCTGGCAAAGCCAGAGGATTAGTAACTTGCTCGTGCGGTGTCTGTGTCTGTCTTTGTTCTAGCATATGTACTAGATGCAAAGTAACAGGTGTCTGTTACTTTCCAAGCAGCTTAGTTAAATTTGTTGTTGAGTACATGGCTGCCCTTGTAAAGAAACCATTTTGTCTCAATGATACCTTATTTCTTGCTGAAGTGGCTGAATTGGGGTTCCGCAACTGTAATTAATCTCTGGTGGTTTTTACCTGCTTACTTCTTATAGATCACTAAACAGCTGCCATAGTTTGGCCAAAATCTACCAATTCTCTTCTAATGTCATTGTACAATAATTCTGTGCAATCGCCAGTTGAACTGATTTTGGACTCGATCTCAGAAGTCTTTTCCAACCTAAATGATTCTGTGATTCCCACAATACAATCCACTCCACTTCTGCTTGTTGAGTTTGTCTTATGCATCACTTGTGTTAGACTACGCAGAAGGCAGTAGTTCCACTAAAAGCATTCCCACAGTGTGAGGATTTCATTAAGTCTGTTCTTGCGCTGCTTGGTCAGCATAAATGAAAAAGAGAAAAACTAATCCTTCCTTTTATAGATTTAAGTGGATTTAGAGAACTTAAACTGTGTTATGTGAATGAAGATTGAAATTATTTGTATTGACCTGACTCAAAATCAACTTCCTTTTCTATTTCTAGACATTCAAAAAAAAGCCAGAACATTTTCCCTTCTTTTTCAAATGCATACTGGAAGCATCGCTGGTTGAAAGTGACAGTGAATACTCTCTGCATGAACAGACAGTCCTGCTGCTTTTCCTTGATCACTGCTTCAATAGTTTGGTACGTTAAAAGTAACTGTAATACTTCCAGTGTGTTTATGCTGTTCTGTGTTAATAGCAGTTTAGTTTGAGCAGTTTCTTAAGAGACAGATGAAGGAAAATTCCCATTTAAGGAAAAGATGGTACTGGAGGGCTTTTACCCCTCTTTTTGACTATTGCTTTATCTCCGTCATCATGTCTGCTGTTTTCTAACACAAAGTCATAGAAAAGACTTGAAATTGGAGGGTTGGCACTTACTGCAGTTTAAAGGCATGTATTTCAGACTTAATTTAAAATGGTGCTTAAAAATAATATGTATTTATATTTGAAAAGGCACTTTACACTTAAATCAGATGACTTACTGCTGTGCTCTTTTTAGTTTGTCTGTGAAACTGCACAAAATTATTTCCATTAACTATTGAGAAAGACAGTAATCTTTTTCGCTTTTGAAACCTGATTTAGGTAGTCTTTCTATCTGCACTTCTCCTGCGGTAGTTTTAAGAAAGCATTGGACTAAGTTGTGTTCCCAATCTGTAGTTAAAACACAGTTATAGATCCCAAGTAGTGAGCGTGGAGAATAATTTACAATTATCTGTTGTATGAAACAGTAGTCTGTTACCTCTCTTGTTACTGGGTCTGCACAAGTAAAGAAGAAAATCATGTGTCTCAGACAAAGCAATTTAGAAGGTGTATTATTTGAATTTGGAATTAAGAAGGATTAGTGGAGCCAGTAATCATCCTGAACCTTATGTATATAGTTTATTGAGTTAGTATTTTTCTGTAGTGGCCATGGTACAATGGATCTTCATCTTAAGGGAGGGTTTGGTAGTGACTATGGAATCCTGCTTAAAGAGGGCGTTTCTCATATAACACGATATGGAAGCCAGTAAAAAAGTGCCTGTGAAAGCATATTGCTATTAGAAGCTACCCTTCTTTATGATATGCAGGACAGGGTAGTCGCAGTAGTGTTTAAGTAAGGAGCACTGAAGTGTGAAGTTTCAGAAAGCTGAGGGTGGAGTATTTGTCCATGAAGACATATTTAAAATGTTAATGGAAGTTTTTCAGTAGTTTAGGAAAGAAAGAAGACTTTGTGGATCCAGGTCGCAGGCAGAGTTGGAGAAGGAACATTTGAAACCACAGTTGAAGTTACATAAATTATACAGAAAATTTAGTTATTTCAGATAATGGGAAGAGTGTAGATGAAGTGGGAGAAACTTGATAAATTAAGGGCTTTGGGAGAGAAAGAATAGAGTAAAAACAAATAGAGAAAGCACAGTAAGAAAGCTCAGGTCAAGAACAAGAAATGACTGAAAAAGGAACATCAGTTCTCATCAGCTTCTATGCTAAAAATACTTACATTAATGTGGCCTCTGCTGAAGTATTATTAAGAACTGACAATTCATGAAAAGAACATAAAATGCCAAAGTTGTCAACAGTTTTAAGTGTTACTGGGTAGGGCTATTGTGCAGTTTCCTGTTAGACAATTGTGGAATCTAATACAACAACTTACATATTTTTGTCAGATGGTAATGTACATTGATGTATTTTGTAAGACAGGTGCATCGGAAAACATGAGAATTTTAAAAACATGGTTTCTGTCTGTAACTTTCTAACAGGAAGTGGACTTGATCAGAGGTCAGGTGCAGCAGCTCATTTCCTTGCCAATGTGGATGGCTCTACAACCTGTAAGCATAACACTGTAAACTGGCAAAGCAATCTTCTAGGCATTATCCAAATCCTATAAAGTTAATTCTTATGGAATACTGTCATAGAAGTCTAATATTTAAAGCTGCCTGCATTGCTGTGGAATTATATTTTTTTGTGCTTGGTAAAATTCTCTTTCTTACTTGTTGCTAATTGCCATGTAGTTGTAATTATTAATTAATTATGTAATTTTTCATAAAACTAAGTTTTGTTGCTTATAGCTTCTTTAAGCTATAATTTGTAGACAAGGCCATGAGATCACAGGGACTAGGGAATGGAGCTGACATCTAGCCATGGCTGGACTCTCTCTAGCAGTATTACACTCTTGTTTTACAGCGGTACTTACCGAGATAAATCTGACAGAGCTATTTATTTGTTTGTTATATAATTTTTTCTTTTTTAATGAGAAGACTGGATTGTATTAATCTTTTGTGAAAACAAGGATCTTTGGTGACTGAATAACATTTAAACATTTCAGAAACGACTGGAACAAGAGCTGAAAAAGACACCAAAACTAAGAAAATTCTGGAATCTAATTAAGAAAAATGATGAGAAAATGGATGAGGAGACAAGAATGAGGTATGTTACAGAAACCTTTTTCCTGTTAAATCCAAAGCCCTTAATACATTCATTGTGTTTCAGCTAAAATAAATTATTTCAACTAAAAAAAAGGTTTTTTTTAAAAAAACCCTGTGAAGATGGCCAATAAGAGTTGATAATATGTGGTCTCTTTATGCAAAATTCTGTTACAGAACTTAATATTTATTTTGATCAGTGAATTTGTGATACCAAATCTTAAAGCCATACGGTGAAAGGCATAAAAGAATATTCATGTCGTTACTTGTATTTTTTCATGACCTTGAGCTAATGTTTAGGTCTTAAGCAAACAGCTTATGCAAGAATTTGAATAAATTTGTGTGTATCTCACCAAAGTTAAATGTTCCAATACTTTGTGTTGCAGTGTGGTAAGGTGTAGGTGGTGACATACATCTCCTCTTTGACTCAATAGAAGCACGGATTGTTACTCAGTTCTGTGCTTAAAAATGTAGTCTCTGCTTATCTGTCTGCCTGAGTGCAGAAAGAAAATTTACTATGTAAATAGTTTAGGTGCCTTTCAAAGCAACCTGCTACCATTATGTAAAATTTAAAGCAGCTAAATTTGTATTACTGAAAGAAATGGTTTACTTCTAGTCTGCATTTAAGGAATATTAATGTTTTTGTCATATTATTTTAGAGCGTATCAGGAGAGAAGATTTCTTTCACAGCTCATCCGGAAATTCATTTCTGTGCTAAAATCAATACCTGTCTCAGGTAACTGTGGTTCTTATGTTACTTTGTTATCTGGTAGTCTCTCTAAAATTCTTTCCGGTTGCTGAAGCAACTACCTCTTAGGATACCAGCCTGCGGTTGGAGACCTTATCTGGATGGGCTTTTAGTGAAATCCGTGCCTGCCTGCATGGATTTCATGGCAAAATTAGTACTCAAATCTGTATATGCTTTAAAAATGAAATAGCAGAAAGCTACTTTAAACTTCTTCTCTTTCTGTTCAGCATGGACTTAACAAAAAAAAAATCTCTGGGTACTGATATTCTTTATTGTGTCCTTACAGCCTTCTTACAGCGTTAAAGCATTTCACACATACTTAGATGCCTTGTTAAACAGGTGGTATAAATGCATATCATAAGGCTCTATTCTGTTAGCACTGTTGATTTATGGTAAGAACAAAAGCCTAAGTGAATTGAAATTCTGTAAGATTTGACTGGTTTTGATATATAAGTCATTGTGACAAGCAAAATTACATGCTTGCCTGATTTAGAAAGGAAAAGTGTTTGTATAGGAAGGTGTTAGCCTTTTGACAAAAAAGGCTTATTATGCTCTAAGCACAGCACAGTTTAGGTGAAATCACTTTCTGGAGTTCTGCTTTTGCTCTTAAACTCTTAGCAAACTTCAGCTCTTAAGTGAGCTGTGAGGGGAGATTCTGTGTATTGTGTCTTCCTCAGAAGGGATACCTATTCCCTCTGTTTTCTCAGTTAATGCAAGACCTGTTTTAAGAGGATTTACATTAACAGTTCTTTGGAGGCATTAGGAAATAGATATTAGTTAAAGGAGACTTAGTGTGTGTTTTGACACGATTCTAAAGGCTTCTTAGTAGTCACCACTGAGTACCTTTGAATATTGTCAAGGCCTTTGCACACACCTTGATTGCAGCTTTTAAATAGGTATTTTTGAGTACCTGGAGTTAGAAGTTCTTAAGAAGCTTAACAGGCCAGTTGGTATCTTTCTGCATTTTTATATCTCACATTGGTCGGGTTTTTTTCAGAGTGGATAAAATCACTCCTGAAACTCTGGTTCCATTACGTTCTTATAACCAAAATTTTTCTGGTTTGCAATGAAAGAAGGATTGTTTCAGAAAGAGAAGAATATGCTAGTTAACTTTTCAATCTTGTTAAAAGCTAATAGTGGTATATTAGTAGCACTTACTACATTTTGAAAGAATAGTTCAAGTACAAACATACTGTGGTGTGGACCATTCGCAAAAAAATTACTTTTTTTCTGTCTAGGTCCAATTTCTATGGACAAAGTTCATTATTGTGAGAGATTCATTGAACTCATGTTAGATCTTGAGGTAAGTTTTAAAATTGTTTCAACCTGTTTCCAGATGTACTTCTCTAGATTTTAAATGCATAAAGTCATTATTACAGCCTTATTCCAATTAGCAGGTCACGGTTGTGCATATGGTTGCTTATTAGTGGTTTTCTGTCTGTAAATAGGAGGTTGTAGCAGTGCGTCCACATTGGGAACTGACCAGTAATGTTTATAAACCAGATGAACTGTTAGAGAAAGCTAGGATCCTGAACTGCTCACTAAAGAAGATTTTGTTAATTGGAGTAGTGGTGGTAATTCTGGCAATTGATGAAAATGTGTGACACTTTAATCTGCTAGGAATAACCCAGAATTATTCTTCCCAGTGCACCATAGGTCACTTAAAGTATCTTTTGTGTTGTGGGATATAGTCCTAGAAAGCATCAGCAGTTCTGAAATGCCAAGTATTTTTATTTGACTAGAATTCATTATTTAGAAGTAACGGGTTTGGTGAGCTAGGTTTGTTACAGAACAATAGGAGGCCAAGCGAGGTTTTCCAGTATTTTTCAGCAGGTACTGAGAAAGTGGGACAATTTAAGCTTCATAGTACCAGAATTAAAAATAAAATACATTAATTTACAATTTCTCACATGAGTAGCAATTTCTTTAAAATAACTTCAGATTTAGAAGACATTCTGAAATAAGACAGTGTTCTGAAACGGTAAGCTCAGGGAGCTTTAAAATGGCTCGATCTTGAACTGAGACAGACTGTCCTCTGCTAAATCACTTAAGTAGCCTGTGCTTGTAGGTGCAATTGAATGAATTCTTTAAATTAGAGCTGGTTGTTTTAGGGATACTCTCATAAAAGAAAACACGTATTTGAAGCTATACTGAAGTCCGGCTGTTAGGCAGAATGCTTAGAGGCAGGACATTTAATGTCGGTTCTCACTAGGTATTACAGGAAGGTTAGAATTCAAACAGTTTGAAGTGTGTTTAAGTGACTGGAACATGAAAATGAGAAATTAGCTGTAATTCCAGGTCTTTCTGCCTCAGTAGCACATACTGTGTTAATGGGCTCTTTTACCTATGTTGAGGCCTTTTTCAGAATATTACCGTTTCATTGTATTACAGTATATAGACTGCCATCAAAACCTGGTGATCTGATAATTTGAAAGGAATGACTCCATGGAAAGTTCTTAGGGTTTTCTGAGTTTGATGTTTATACTTACTGTGCAGGGCAATTAACATTTTCTACTACAGATTCTTATTTTCTTTGTCTTAGTTCTAAACATCATGTTGATGCTTTTTGGCTAAATTCAATCTGCAGATTCCGTTGAGAACAACTCATTTTTCTCTTGAATTCTTGAGGTGTACTACTGTATGCTCTTGAACAGTTGCTACATATAGCAGCTTAAGCTATTTACATTGAGAAGAAATGATCTCTGTTTTGTTTACAAAAAGCTTTTATAGGTTTTTAATTAAGATTTGAAAAATTCTTAGATCTGATTTGAGTATCTTTCAAAGAATAGTAGATACCATATTTAGAAGAAGCACAGTTTGTAGTCTTGAGAAAGACAAGCTTGAAATTAATGAAATGAGTATAGAAAACAAACATTTAAAACAATGTTGGAGACGCTTAACTTATCTTTGGTAGCACGCAGTCATGTAGACAGCAGTAGAACAATTGCTTTATTTAATTTACTTTTATTACTGGCAGGATGCAGTCTTACTGATGGCAAGTTTGTGCTGTGCTCTTCAGTCATATAAAAGGCTGTGTTCGTAGCAGCCTACCTGCATAAAACCAGCGTCTTGGCTTACATAAATGCTGCTTTAATATGAGAACCTCTGTTAGGGTATTAGATATGTAAATAACTGTGCAGCATTCTATCTTGATATGCCTTGAAATGGAAAATTATGAGAAACCAGGATTTCTTACATTTGTAGAATTGCTTATATTAACGTGAGGTGGTTTACCGCAGGCTCTGCTTCCCACACGGCGCTGGTTTAATACGGTGTTGGATGACTCCCATCTTGTTGTTCACTGTTACCTGTCTAGTCTTGCTAAAAGAGAGAAGGAGGGTCATCTCTTCTGCCAGGTGAGATAAAAAGTTGCTGAAAATAACTTTTTCATTCTGATACAGCTCTGAATACTGTGATTGTTTTGGTTTATATTTATTTATTAAGACAGGCTTCTCTGTTGGATGCAAACTACATGTTTATTTAAATCCTTCAGGCAGTAGTTCTTTCTTACCTGTACCTATGTGTGTTGCTTGCTCTTACATTTCTTGTCCTGGTTTGAACAGTTCTTAAAAGTACAGGCTAGAAAACAGTGCAGCTTCTGGCATGCTTTACCCCTCATGTAGCAGAAGTTGTCACTAGTGCATTCTTCTGTGCTTTGTTTTGACCTTAGGCTGTTCTACAGTGCAGCTGTTTTTCACTACTGTCCTTCAGTTTACTCAGTCATAGACAGTATTGCTTTTTATGCAGGGTATGGAGATCTGTCCCCTTCCCTGTATCGCAGTTGCTTTTCCTGCTGCATGCTGTCCCTCATCTCTGGCATTTGTTCAGTTTCTCTGAGGGTTGTTATTGATGGAACACAAAGCCAGCTATTCTTCTTCTGAGTTAAGTAATATCATTAAAAGGTAGGATGAATTCCAGAGCTGGCATCAGAGAGGGCAGGAGGGAGCAAGACCTCTCCGTTTGGATAGCAGCAAGCTGTAAGTTGGGTTCAGTGTCTCAGTGAACCTCTGGCTAGACCATCTTAGTGCAATTAGTTTCAGTTTCAAGTCCCACTATGTAAAACAAACTGCATTGGTTGTGGGCTGTGCTGTAATTTCTGTGGCTTGTAAAATTTTGTGCATCAGCCAAGTATAAGATTTAGATACCACTCCTTAGTCCATTTCCTCTAAAACTCTGAGGAGCTGTTGTTTGCGCATGGTGCCCAGATTTTTCCTCTTGAATTGTGTTTTTGTTTGTGGTGGGATGTCCCTTACTGTTAATCCACTAATTTATATACATGATGATGTCTCAGCTTTTAGATATGCTTAAATTCTACACTGGCTTTGAAATCAATGATCAGACTGGAAATGCTTTGACAGAGAATGAGATGACAACAATTCACTATGACAGAATTACTTCGCTACAGGTAGGCGGGTGATGAAGGGCTTATGGGAGGGAAAGGATTTGGTTTTGTTGTTTTAGTCTAAATTGCATCTGGAACAGACATTAAGTTATTTCCCAAAGCAAACCGCTTATGTTTCCTGTTGTGTTACAGGAGTAGTTTTAACTTCACTTTCCTATACTATGTCGAAGATACTTCAGTTATGTATGTGACTGTTGCTAAATAATGTGCTCAAGCAAAACACGACCACTTTTGCTGTGATATTATTGAGATGAGCTGCTCCCATTAAATCTACTCAGAAGGGAAAATTAAGTGCTGTAGGAACTTAACTTACGATTATGCAGTAGGTGGCACCATTTCTTCAAGATTAGTACACATATACGGTAACAGTAGCGGTCCCTTGTATGTAAGAGACAAAATAAAAATTCACATTATTTGTAGTAATATAAAGATAGTTACACTTTTCAGAATTTTTCCCATCAGTTTTAACAAAAAAAATAAATCAAGGAAGCATGGTGAAATTAGACTTGTTCCTTGTTTTTCTTAGTTGTCTGCAAGGCTACATGTCTGCCTCTGTATGTTTCATTGTAATGACAGAACAGATGCTGATAGGGGAGAGTATGGGAAAGACTCTGTGTTGGAAGCACAGGAGTAACAAACAGGTGGTGCTAACTAAGAAAAACAGAGATTTCACCTGGTTTTTATTTCTGTCCTGATAGTGTCCACAGGGTGTTACATGTTATGAATCAGAAGAAGCTATGCTTTTTTATAAATATTTATGTTGTTATTAAATTGTTTCATTAATATACTTACATGCAGTTTTGGGGCATGGGTCTTTTGTAGAGAGCAGCATTTGCACATTTCCCAGAGTTATATGACTTTGCACTGTCAAATGTAGCTGCAGTAGATACTCGTGATTCACTGGTGAAGTTATTTGGACCTCTTAGGTAAGTGATCAAAATGAAATTTAACATGAATTCAAAATTCTTTGTTCTTAGTCTGCTTTAACAAATTTCTAGCCTTTTTTCTTGGTGACTTCTCAGGTCTTTCTGACTTGTTGTGGTGCCTTTACATCTGCTGAAATAGCGAGACAGGGAGAGTTTGTCCACTAGTAGTGAAGTACGAGTTCCAGTAAAAGAAAAATATTTTTATTTTCCTTTTTTCTAATGAATGTGAGAAAGTACTAATTTTCTAGGAAATAGCTAGCTGCTTAAAGTAACTGTAGTAGAGGTTAACTACTGTTAAGTTAATTACTAACTTTTTTAATTTAGCTTTTTTTACTCTGTTCTGTACAAAAACTACAACAGAAATCTTGGAAGTATACCACAGTGTTAACTGTACTGTATTGTAAATGCTGTGATTAGAAGGAAAACAGTCTGTATTTTGACAAAGGCAGTGTGTGCTTTGTTGTTTGGTTCTGTTTTCAGGTCCGTGTCTTGAAACTATAAAAAACACTCACACCTTGCTCTGTTTATTGCAGGTGAGTGGTTCAGCTTATACTTGTGGCTGAACAGGCTTCCTCCACGGAAGTGCTCTAGAGCACTTTGTAACAATTCCAAAAATAAATAAAGTATCTCAAACTTCACTTAAAATACTGATGTACAGTTGTTTGTTCGCCGATTAAATTCATAGTTGCAGTTCGCTTTTTAAGAAAAAAACCTAAGCTGTGGGAAGTGCTCTTCTCTGCAGCTTCAGTGTGACACAAGCTTCTGTTCTCCCTTCCCCTGTGCAGCTCAAATATTCTCCACCGGGTGGCGTCATACCTCTGCCTACTGCCGCCCCTTCTTGAAGGGGAAGACTCAAGCTATGAAAAGGAGTTTCTGCTGGAGTTGCTGGTAAAAACATAATTAATATTGCTTGTATTTTTTCTTTTGCAAACTCAAGACACAGATAAATCTAGTAACTACACTGTAGTAAAGTAGCCATTTTATTACCTTTTGCTGAACCACCTGTGAACCACAGCAGTGTTACAGCAGTGAAAGGCATACTAAGATGAGGTTTAAAACTATATGAATGAAGTATTTGAAAATGTTTGTTTATAAATGTAGTTCCCCTGAGAAACTAGTATACGTGTGTGTGTGTTGTAATTGTAAAGGTCAATAAGCAGTGTCAGCAACGGTTTTGAGTTCTTCTGGAAAAGTTTTTGATCTTGATGTAATAATCTATTTGTACCCTTTAAAAACAAAAAAATCTGCTAAAGTAGATCTAGATATTCAGTACCTATTTGGTTCCTCAAGCCCATTTGAAATACTGTTTGATGCGCATAATAGCTTTTTTTTATATTCAGTGTATAACAATAGTAAAGTAGGCTTCTAATTTGATATCACTATTAGAATGGCATAGCTGTTTTTAAAATCTTTTTTGTAGGCTTATTTTGTGGCTGTTGATTTTCTTAAAAATTGTTCATGTACTTTCCTAAGATTTAGGTGGTAGTAACATGATGCTTATGGATGCCATGGAGAGATACTTGTTCAGGTGACATATTGTAGTATGGGATGGATTTTTTTTTCTGCCAAAGAGGAAGTTAAGACTAGCTGTTGCTGAATGAGCAGTGTTTGTTAGCTATCGACCGTGGGTTGAATGGAAAGCAAAATAAATTTTATTTGAAGTTGACTCTCTGCTAAGCCTTGACTAAATATTTTCTGTTGTGCCATTTTTGGTCTTCTGAGTAGCCAAATGGTTGTTTGACTCTAGTACTATGACCAATAGTTGGACTATATGTTTGTTCGTCTTCTGATGTAATTTAGTTATATCTGTGTGCATTTAGTTATATTTAATTAAATAAAAAACAAAATCTAAACTTCTTAAAAGACAGAAAATTGCAAGTGACCACCAGTAGTCTTATGGATTAATGTGTATGTTTCAAAAAGAGCTTTATTGTCCCTTTTTGACTTATGGAAGTTTAAAATGCATCCTTTGTTTTAGGTTTCCCGTCATGAGCGACGAATATCTCAAATTCAGCAACTCAACCAGATGCCTCTTTATCCCACAGAGAAGATTATTTGGGATGAAAATATTGTACCAACTGAATATTATTCTGGAGAAGGTATGATTAGTAGTTCAGTAAATGCTGAACAGGACAGTAAATGCTGCAAAAAAAGCAGTTGTAATGTCTATGTTCATTCTGTCTTGAGAACTTATATGCAGTACTTTGGCATCTTCCAGTATCTTAGAGTAAGGTGAGCTTTTTTTGAGTTGTAAATGGGGAACTCTGAGTTGAAATTGCTAGCAAGTTTATAGTTGATTTAAAGAAAAATCCAAAGGCCTGTGCTTAGACAAAAACATTTATTTGCTTGTAATCTGGGTAACAGATGTGCTATACCACACAGGTAGTTATTGTAAGGTGAAACAGGTTGTAAACATGCAGCAGAAAAGCTGTTGTCTGTGCTTTGCTCTTAAATACACTCAGGAAAGCCATTTTAAAAAGGGGGGAAAAAAAAAGGCTGATGATGGGAAGAAGTTAACACTAATTAGCTTACTCTTTTAGTTCAAGGTGGGAGTGTCTACATAATCACTGAAAGGTAATGTATGCACTCTAAATTCAGAATCTAGTGTTACTGCTCAGTGTGCTCATGACCAAGGAAGCAAACTGCAGGTATTGCAAACAAGGAATTAATTAATTTTAAGCTTTGTGATAAACAGCATGTATTTTTGTTTACCTGCTTTAAAAAACTGTTGGTTTAATATGGATAATGAGAATTTTCGCTAGGAATCTGAAAATTTTAATTTGGAACACAGAAATTCCAAACAACAACATGTCTTTGAAGACTAGTATAAAGTATGTTTCTAGTTTGAGCAGTGAGTATTCATTACCTTCCTCCATGTAGTTTTGAGTCAGAGGGGTTTTTTTGTGTAGGTATAAGCCTTAAGTTCAGCTCCTTAACATAAGTGATGTTTTCAGGATACATTCTCTGTGAACAAGGATTAATGAGAAGAATGAGATTTCTGAAATTTGACACCTTTAGATAGGCAGGGTTATATGCAACAAAACATCTTTTTCCAAACAGATCTGATACAAATGCCATCTAGAGATCTGCCCAAGGAGAGTATGATGCAGGTAGTTAAAAGCTGGTTCAGGTTCTTCTGAATAATAGGTCTGCTGATGGGGTTTATCCTTTAAAAAAAAGCCCAACAAAACAGCAAAAATGAGACAAAACCCCCCACCCCAAAACAAACAAACAAAAAGCAAACCCCACAAAACAGGGTGATTGTCATTTCTAGAAAATTAATATATAAACCAAGATAGTATTTTTTTTATTTATTTTAATTTATGCTCTGGAACGTTCAGGTTCTTAAATACAAGTTAAGGTAGCTTTACTGTCATTCAGACCATATTGGAAGGCAGCCTTTGCAGTACTTGTTCATGCACTGTGTGTTTATTTTGTGTTTTATTGGCCAAATATATTAATCACAATATATGTGTTACTGCTGGGGCTTGGCGGGGAGGGGGAGAATGCAGCTTATCACACTTGTTTCTGTGCTGGTTTTTGGCTTTTAATAAAGCATTAAAGAAATTTTATTAATGATGAAATGTAATTTTGGCAAGTAACAGTGGTTGCTAGTGGAAACGTTTCCTCCTTCTGTGGTGATATCTTTTGCTGTTATTATCCGTGTATTGATAGCACTGTTGTGAAGCATTTCTGTTGCTGTCAGGCTGTTACAAGTATTTTTCTATTTTGCTTCTCTTAGTTCCAGTTTACACTTTCTCTTTTGAATCCCAATGTATTCTCCAGCCCTGATTTCAAACAAGACAGTTTTGTTTCTGTGGTCATGGGTTTTGTTTGTGTTCTTACCCTTCTCTCTCTCTCTCTCTGTGTACACTTAGCTAAAGTAGTTAAATTATTTTGGTCTAAAACTTAAATAAGAGTAATTTAGCCCAAGAAATATAAGAGTATTGTTCTACTATCTTTTAAAAAATGAAGGAAGACCAATAACTGTCTTGATAAATGCTGCGCAGCCTTAAGAAATGTGCTACAGGCCCTGCCCTTTGCGCATGTTAACTAGCTTTATAGCGCAGGGTTTGTTACTTGGCATTGGGAAATGTGTTAAAGGTATTTGATCACCATGAGGCTTTCCAGAACAGAAATTACTGTGTTCTACCGCCTTTCTTCAATGCCATTGTACCTCAGTACATTTGAAAGCCAATACATAGTACATATAGCAGTGAAAGGTTTCAAGGATAATATTGCAAATGACAAAAGCCTGATGCTTTCACAGGTCTTGAGTATAGGTGTCAAACTGGAATGTTAGTTCAGTAATGTTAAATGAGTAACATATAAGAATTTTTATTATTGAAAATTTGCATCAAAGACTACCCCTAAAGCTATGCAAGCTTTAGGACCTGGCTAGGAGTTTTAATACTCCTGGTTTAGTTAGAGCTAATCTTCACAGGTTTTTCATTCTCATAACAAAACAAAAAAAAATTAAAAATCTCTTATCAGTAATGGAAACTTTTGAGGAAAGTTGTATGTTAAAATTTGATATCTTGGCTTAAAACTTTTTTTACATAAATGATATTCATGGCTTGTAATAAACATAAAAGATTGGAATTGGGAGATTGTTGGATAATGCATGGATTTTATTAGTAAATGAACCTTTCATCATGATTTAATGCTGGCTTAACCCTTGCATTCCCAAAGTACCGTTACTTTGCCCTGCATTTGATTTTTATAAAATCAGTTTTGTTGCAGTCTGAATACAGGCAAGGATTCAGTCTTGAAATAGTTCACTGTATTACTGCCAGAAGGATGAAAATTATTTTAATCTTGTGCGAACTTATGTAGAGAAAACCTGAAAAATGTGTGCTTTTTAGTGATATGTATTTATAAAAGTAGTTCTTAGAATGTCCCAGGATAACAACTATGGCAGTTACAGAACAACGTGTATGTGTGTATAAATTTGTAGAACCAATATATTAATTAATTGTCTTTTTTTATTTATTTTATTTATTCTTCAAATACCTCTTCCCTTCCACCCTTGCCCCCTTAGGCTGTCTTGCACTTCCCAAACTGAATCTACAGTTTCTCACTCTTCATGACTACCTGCTGAGGAACTTCAATCTTTTCCGCTTAGAGTCTACCTACGAGATCAGACAGGACATTGAAGATAGCGTCAGTAGGATGAAACCATGGTAATATTAATTAAGTGATGTAAACCAGTCACTTGAACTTCAGTTATAATCAAAATGCATTCAAGAATGAATAACTGATGTTGTGTATATACTAAACACATAGTAACAAATGTATTTTAAGTTATTACATAGATACTGTGTTTTATACTAAATTCTTCCATAAGGTGTTGCCATCCTGTGGGATCATTTTGTAAGTGTGTTGATATGTATCCCTGTAGATGTGTTAA
This sequence comes from Ibycter americanus, assembly GCA_035590275.1. Classification (NCBI taxonomy): domain Eukaryota; kingdom Metazoa; phylum Chordata; class Aves; order Falconiformes; family Falconidae; genus Ibycter; species Ibycter americanus. The sequence continues at coordinate 57,542,756 of JAVJGI010000063.1, forward strand.
GACAGTATGTTGGATGCTAACAACCAACCTTTGTTGTGTTAAGATGGATGAATGAGTTTTCCAAAAGTTCTAAGCCTTGGCTGACATTACGAAATCTGGAAACTTACCACCAACTCCTCTGGTTTATGAGAGGTGTTACTAAGCATTCTTGAATTTGCCATCTGCTACATTTTGATCCCCTTTAGATTTCAAGGGATCATTTGGTGCGATACCTGTTATAGTCAGTAGCTGCTTTTTGTAATCTTCCGTTTTTATTCTCTCTGTGAGGTGGTGTGGTTTCTGTTTTTTAATAATGCCACCATAAGTGACCTTTGTTTCTTGAAGTATAAGAACAGGTCAGTTCATGTTATGCTTCAGTTCCAAAATGAAGAATTATGTGAATTTACTTCAGTGGCATGTAAAATTAAGACTTCTACTTTTGTCTTATTGCTGACTGTGAGGTAAATTGTTTAACAGTTAAAAAAAGAACTGAATCTGTTATCAGATAATGACTAACAAAACTTTCGTGTTTGGGGTTTTTTTGTTTGTCTTTTTTGTTTGTGTTTTTGTTTGGTTTTGGGGTTTTTTTTAGGTTATCAGAATATGGAGGTGTGGTCTTTGGTGGATGGGCCAGGATGGCACAACCCATTGTCTCTTTCACAGTGGTGGAGGTGGCAAAGCCCAATATTGGTGAAAACTGGCCCATGCGAGTACGAGCAGATGTTACAATTAATTTGAATGTCCGAGATAACATCAAAGATGAATGGGAAGGTACTTACATTCTTTGAAATAAGGTGGTCAGAATAGGTGCTCATCAATATACACTTTGATGAAAGCTTATTTGTAAGAAAGGGTGTTCTGATCTGAGATACAAACTGAATGACATCGGTGAAATAGTAAGCATTCTGTTCCTAATGGACAAGTAAATAATAACTTCAATCTTCATGTTAGGAAAGTATAAACTTCTTAGACTCAGAATTTGGGTAACTGGCTTTTAAACAGTATATTAAGATTGCCAAATTTGTAACTGTATAATTCTGGCCTTTACAGGGAATGTGGAAAAGTAACTTAGCATTTTAATTAATATGCATGCTAATAATGTCATATTGGAAAAGTAATGAGGAATGTGGTATCTCTCATATACAAGTGGAGAGGACAGATTTTGGTTTAATTCAAACCAGTGCATTTTAATAGTTTTCAGTATATTTGAATATTGTTAGGAAGTACTGACCGTACCAAATGCTGTTTCCTGTAAGTATCCACAGGTGATGCTTCTTTTGCTTGGGGAATTGAACTTTAGTTGACCGTGCTGGCAAGTGGCATAGAAGCATGTACTTGGATTATCAGTAAATGTCGTTCCCTTCTCTTTTGTTAGAGAAACCTATTAAATGTGCTGGAGCTGCATAGTGTGATTACAGGACATGTAGCACAAATGCTAAAGCTGGAGCATGTGATAAATAAGCAGATAGAAGTTTGGGAATATAGATTTCTATTAAAGTACAAAAGCTGGAAGGATGGCAGCAGACTTCGCTATACTGAAGGTAGCGCTATAGTGGTGCACCTAGCTTTTTAAATACTAGCACAGCCTCTGTGATTTCAAAAGCAGTAATGCCTTAACTTAATCAAAATGAAGGTGAGGAATTAATGAGTCATTACCTGACATAACAAGGTCTTAATGAAACTGCTTTAGGTTGGATAATATCCAGTGTGTAGTGAGAAATTATTTGTCTCATGAAAAATACAGCATGTTTACTAAATTTTGAAGGTGTCTTAGATCTTTGAGAATTTGTAGGTATACTGGAGAAAAGCATTAGTGTTCCAAACTACATTAGGGAATTGGAGAAATTCTGAAACTAGGGTGTAGATTAACAGGGATGAATATTAAGATGCTAAACTTAGGCAAGAACAAGTCACAACAAATGTACGTTGGGAGAGTAACTGGTTAGGCAGTAGCTCTGCAGAATGAAGAGTCTGAGGTCATCATCACTCAAAAGCGAGTATTACTTCACAACAACATGTTACTGCTGAGGGAAAAATTAAAACACTCAACCAAGTCATGGCAGGATTTATAAACTGGAGTGTAGCACAGAAAACTAGTAACTTTCAGTGACCTTTTACCGTATTAAGTAGATAACTAAAATAACTTTGTTTAGGGTTTTGTGCCCAAGTCTAAGCGTGGCACTTAAATTGTAAAAAAATTAAAAAAAAAAAAAAAAATTGGAGGTTAGTCCAGAAGAAAGCAATGAGAATGAGAGATTAATGATACACATGACCTTTTGAGATAGGTCATGTAACCTAAGTAAGATTATTGGGAAAAGAATAATCGTGAAATAAGTTTATTATAAAACAAGCAGTCAGTTTCTCCTTTTCATATCTGATAGTAGTGTGCAGGAATAGTGGGAAAAGTGACAGTATCCTGTGATTCTGTTCATCTAAGTTAAAGGCATATTTTGAAACAGAAGATGTTGTCTAAACAGGTGGGGTTTCATTTAAAAGAAACTTTTGTGTATATATGGAATGGATAAGTAAAATGGCGTTCAATCTAATCACTGAATGTTCCTTTTCGGAATCAGGTCTGCGTAAACATGATGTCTGCTTTTTGATTACGGTACGTCCCACGCAACCTTATGGCACCAAGTTTGACCGACGACGACCTTTTGTTGAGCAAATTGGCCTGGTGTATGTCAGAGGCTGTGAAATCCAGGGCATGTTGGATGAGAAGGGACGTGTTATTGAAGAAGGTATGATATACCAAAACTTGTTGGAAAGATTTTTTTTTTTTTTTTTTTTTTTTTGTGAACAGCCTAATCGTTGACTTGCTTCTCTTTTAAGCAATGCTCACTGAATTCATTACTTGCTTGAAAGAAACAAAGCAATTCCTCTGGTAAAATCTGATGCAATTAGATTGAGTAAATAAATTCAGTACATTTTGGTATTAGGAATAAAATAGCTTATATTCAAAAACTCTATTAGAAATGGGATGAGAACATCAAATAAGAATGCTTGTAATGCAGAAATTGGTTTAATCAACCAAATTCGTCTAAATTTCATTTCAGGAACGATTGTGTATCACTTATTTGAATGATAATCTGCTTTTAGCATTAATTCAAATTCTGATTTGCTATTTCATTATGGGCAGGACCAGAACCCAAACCAAGACTTAAGGGGGATTGCAGAACATACAGAGTATTTCTGGACCCAAACCAGTATCAACAAGACATGACCAATACAATCCAAAACGGAGCAGAAGATGTTTATGAGACATTTAATATAATAATGAGAAGAAAACCAAAAGAAAACAATTTCAAGGTAAGGTACTTGCTCATTGACTCTTAGGATAAGAGTTTGTCTGAATATGCCAGCAGTACTGAGACATGTTCATTTTAGGTGCACATAGTTAGGCTTTTGCACATGGTTGGGCACTGGATCATTTCAGGAACTTAGAGCTTGTCAGCTGGTGATAACTTGCTTCTGCAGGTAAGTATTGAAGTAACTGAAAATCAGAACACTCCTACTTCACTTAAGTGTATGATAAAATATAAGTTTAGAATTTCAGTCTTTTAGCAGGTAGCTTACAGATTAATTGCATTTGGCCTTTTGGGTTAAGGGAGTATATGGAATGGTTTTGTTACCTGGTATCACAGTGGACTGTAGGAGGAGGAAGTAACTAATGGAAAGGTGTGGATCAGAGAAGCCTGTTAGCTTTTGGGAACATCACTGGGTCAGTTTCTTATCGGGCTTTGGAGGGTGTCAGATGAGGTTTTTAGCACTTGTTATATTTGATAGTTCTTACAGAGACTGTATGCTAGCTTTGTGGAGTGAATGATGGGTTTTTTCCAGCTGTAACAATTTTCGCACAGTTGCAGTGCATGATTCTTCAGCATTTTACTTCCTTGGTGTCCTTTGTCAAGAGAGCTTTCACGAAATTTGGTCAGGGTTCAAGATAAAGCTGTTGCTAATACATGATGATACTGTATATTGCCTATAAGTAAGATTAAAATTATGTACACGACTTTAGTTCAGTTTTACATATAAATTCAGCAAATGTTGTATTTCAGGAAGCTTATCAGTAACTTAGCTTTCCTTACCTTCTGTTAAAGCAAGAGGAAAGTTTTCCAGCAAAGTTGACATCTTTGAATTTCTAGAATTGTGAATTGGTTGAAATAAATTTTATGTCACGTGGTCTGTTTTTTGATCAGGTGGCATAATTACAGAATCACAGAATCATTTAGGTTGCAGGGCAGCTCCGGATATTATCTAGTCCAAGACCCCTGCTCAAACAGGGTCCCCTGCAGCAGGCAGTCCAGGACAATGTCTAGTTGGGTTTTGAGTATCTCCAAGAATTAAGAATCCAGAACTTCTCTGGGCAACCTCTTCTAGTGCTGAATTGTCCTCACAGTAAAAAAAGTGTTTTCTTGTGTTCAGATGGAATTTAATATGTTTTAATTTGTGCCCATTGTCTCCTGTCACTGGACACTACTGAGAAGAGTCTGGCTCACTCATCTTCATTTCGTCCTATCAGGTATTTATCACGTTGATATGATACCCTCTGAGCTGTCTCTTTTCCAGACTGAATAGTCCCAGCTCTCCTGGTTTCTCCTCATGTGAAAGATGCTCCAGTCCCTTAATCATCTTTGTGGCCCTGCACTGGAGTCACTCCCATAATTCTATGTCTCTACTTTTTTTTTTTAGATTTTTATTTTTACTAAGTAGCCCGGAATTGAACACAGTGCTCATGATTCAGAGATGGTCTGTCATTCAGAGGGGGCTGGAGAACCTTGAGGAGTGGGCCGATGTGAACCTCAGGAGGTTCAAAAAGGCCAAGTGGAAGGACCTGCACCAGGATTAGGCCAATCCCCAGTATCAATACAGGCTGGTGGATGAAGGGATTGAGAGCAGTGCTGCAGAAAAGGTCTTGGGGGTACTGGTGGATGAAGAGCTGGACATGAGCTGGCAATGTGTGCTCACAGCCTGGAAAGCCAACCATAGCCAGGGCTGTATCAAAAGTATGGCCAGCAGGGTGAGGGAGGTGATTCTGCCCCTTTATTCCACCCTGGTGAGACCCCACTTGGAGTACTGCATCCACCTCTGGAGTCCTCAGCACAAGAAAGACATGGACCTGTTGGAGGGGTCCAGAGGAGGGTCACAAAAGTGATCAGAGGCATGGAGCACCTCTCCTATGAGGAAAGGCTGTAAGAGAGTTGGGGTTGTTCAGCCTGGACAAGAGAAGGCTTTGATGAGACCTAATTGCAGCCTTTCAATACTTAAGGGGGTGCTTGTAAGAAAGATGGGGATAGACTTTTTAATAGGGTCTGTAGCGATAGGATAAAGGGTAATGGTTTTAAACTAAAAGAGGTTAGATGCAGACTAGGTAATACGGAAGGTATTTTTTATGATGAGCGTGGTGAAACACTGGAACAGGTTGCCCAGAGAAGTGGTTGATGCCCCATCCGTGGAAGTATTCAGGGTCAGGTTGGGCAGGGCTCTGAGCAACCTGATCTAGTTGAAGATGTCCCTGCTAACTGCAGGGATGTTGGACTAGATGACCTTTAAATGTTCCTTCCAACCCATATTGTTCTGTGATTCTGTAATTCAGCCTCACCAGTGCTGAGCAGAGAGGAGGGAGCACCTCCCTTGACCTGCTGGCAACTTCTTAATGCAGCAAAAGATACTGTTGACCTTTTTTGCTGTGAGGGTGCATAATTTCGTGTATCTGAAAATATTTCATGTGTGTATGCTCAGTTTCTTTGCTGTTTAGACTTTTGAATCTTTAATGTTCCTTGAGTTTTCCATTATGAAAATGCAGTGTGAATGAAAAACCGCCTTTACTTTTGGTGCCTTAAAATCATGCATTGCATAATTGAAGTGGTTTTCATTTTAGAGGAATCTGCAGTAAGTTCTGTGCAGATGGATACAGAGGGAGGGAGGAAGACTTTGACTTTTCTGTATCTGGAAGGATGCCTCTGGTGTGAAGCAGTAGCTTGCAGTCTGCACAGAGCATTCTGGTGTCATCCAGCTGTGGATTGGTATATTGGAAGTAATTCATAGAGTCATTTATAACTTCAGATTAAAAAAAAACCCAGAACTGATTGTTAATGCTATGTGTCTGTGGCAGATTAATTTTACATTACAAGCACAAGTGCTGTCTGCCAAAGCCTGTTGGTGTGCCGGCACTGTGTTTCTTCTGCTGAAGAGCAGATGCGTGATGTCCTAATCAAGTAGGGTGGTTGTTGGAGACTTGCCACTGAAGTAGGCCTATTAACAGGAAGACTAAAGTTCAGCTACCTCTTATTTAAAATTAACATCCTCTGTGCAAGGCCAGGGTCTGGAACATTGGTGTTTTCATGGGAGGGGGAAAGGAGAGAAAATATTGACATAACCACAGATGAGTAGAGAAATTAATCTGGGGGTGAAGACCAAGGCTTTGAAGGGAAATTATGCTGGCTGGAGGGATGGAATTGATAGGGTTGAAAGCGAAACTTGAAGATGCTGGAGGGTCTTCTGTGTAATTTGTCCGTGTCATCCCCAGCCCCCACCCTGAGTGTTCTGGAATGAAAACTGTACTGGTGATTATGGTCCTCATTACTAACAGGATAGCTGAAGAATTACATGGTTTGACACTGGTGTCTTGTTGCATATATACACTCTGTGTGTGTGTGTGTGTGTGTGTGTATGTATATACACACACCAATCTAACCAAGCACCTGTCAATTAAAGACTGTTACATGCTAGCATCTTGGAATGGACTTGATTAGTCTTCACTATGTCATGTTTTCTTGGTAAAAAGTCAATCTCTCCAATCATATTTTTTCTATTTTTCTAATTTGTAGGCTGTTTTGGAGACTATTAGGAATTTGATGAACACAGATTGCGTCGTTCCGGACTGGCTGCATGACATCATTCTTGGATATGGAGACCCAAGTAGTGCACACTATTCAAAAATGCCAAATCAAATCGCAACTCTGGATTTTAATGACACTTTCCTGTCCATTGATCACTTAAAAGCTAGCTTTCCTGGATACAGTATTAAAGTGACTGTTGACAATCCAGTTCTGCAAATACCCCCATTCAGGTGATCTCAAAATTTCAAGTACTCCTGGTCTGGTATGCTTGCTGAAGTACGTTGTCAGGTGGAGTTGGGTTCCGTGGTTGAAGTGAGGTGCTCCTTCTTTAAGAAAAGATGTTAATGTGTTAATATTAAGATTTAGATAGTTATATAACAGGTAACTGTATTGCAGTTTGGCTCAGGACCCGCTTCTGCTCTGTTCTGTACAAAAATGCATCAGAGCATTGCTTGTAGATTGGCCTATTGAATGTATGGGAAAAGCAGCAGTATGAAATAGAATCAAGACATGTAGTATTCACTACTGCATGATGCTATCTAGCCTCCTCAAGTTCAGCTTAAAGATTTTTAATTACATAGTTCCCTTACATGTCTCATTAAAGCAAGCTAAGAGCAGCAATTTCGACATCAGTTAAAAGTTGAGCTTTTGGAAAGACCATTCAATCAAAATAAAGAGTTGTCTGAAATCCCATATTGCTTATTTAATTTAGAAATGGTTTCTGAAGATAAGATGCCCACCTTTGACCGCTAATGGAGATATATACATGTTTTTTTTCAGTGGTGCTGTTGTCCAGCATATTCAGACTTGACAGTTGTGTCCCTCCTGGTGGACCTCCTTCGACTCTGGCAACTGAGTTTCACAGTGCATTGTGTAGGAAAACAGTTTCTTCAGTCCAGCTGAAGAAACTATACGTTTTTCTCCCTTACAAGTTAATGAGAATGGAAATATGTTTCCTTTTGAAGGAATAGATTTGACTGGGGAGGGAAGAGATGGCTTCCCCCCGCATCAGTCAGCTCTTATCACGGCTAAACTGAATCTTGAAAAGCAGGGAGGTAATCTTCCTTGCTTTTTTTTTTTTGAAACACTGCGTGTAGAATATGTGTGGAGAAGGCACTAACACTATATAATGATACAGAAATAATCTGAAGGTATAAAGACAAGATACCGTGCACAATTTTCCTTGATGAACTAGTGTTCATTTTGAGTTCATGGATTAAAACACAGTTACTCCTCTTTATGAAAAGTGATTGCTGCATTTGTCCTGTAAAGAGACTTAAGATTATTGCTGTTAAGGATGTCTGTATTGTTGTCTCAAGATAATTCGATAGCCATTGGAATTCCTTCACCATGATTTGTTTCTGAGTTGGAGAAGCTTGCTAACATGTAATACAGAGGGCTATGCAAAAAATTGAAATGGGAGGATAGAAGGCTTAATGTGTTGGAGCAGTTTAGAACATTGACGTCTTTCTGTGGGGAAAAAAAATTGTGCAACATTTCTAGAACAAAATCAAGTTATTACTGCTGAGCAGAGAGTGTTGGTGGCTTTCTATTACAACTTTACTCCTGTCCCTTCCATTTTCATTTATGAACTTTGTGCCTTCAGTGCTTTTCCAGCTGGCTGTCAGCACTGCTCCTGGCTTTTCAAGCTACGTAAAGAGCACTGTTGACAAACTTTCTGTCAAATACGCTTTCTTAAAATCTGCTTCATCAATTTATTTGTCATTCCTTTTCCTTATCCTCATTAATACTTTGTCATTTGCAGCTCTGGTTTCCATGCTGTGTGGAAGTTTGACTTAACAAAAAAACTTTTCTGTATAAACTTCTAAGACAGTCTGGTATCAGTGAATGTGTTGAAGTGTAGTCTTAAATTGTGTTACAGGATAACTTTCCCAATAAAGGGAGGTAAAGGAAAGAAAAGAAAAGAGGATGGGAGTGAAGAAAAATCTGAAGAAGCTAAAACACTGATTGTAGAGCCTCATGTCATTCCAAACAGGGGACCATATCCATATAATCAACCAAAACGGTAATAAACGAATGAGAACTTACTTACAAATGGTAGCACATGCATAGCAGTTCATTTTCAGAAATAATTAAAAAATAATATTGTTGGTTATAAACAAAACATCATTTTTATTTCAATACCAAAAGAAGATTTGAATATGAGACTGTTTTGTTTTTTATGTTTAAGTGAAACTATTATGCCCTGTTAAAAAGTTCCCCTGTAGAACAATGAGAAATACTGTCTTTTAGTATTGTGTCAGGACTTTGAATATTAGGAGAATCACACCTAAATAATTGTACAGCATTCTCAGCAAATAATAATGGAAGACAGACAGTCTTTTAGATGGGATGGTTTTGCTGTCACGTGGACAACATGATTTACTGTCTTTCTTGGAAACTGCAAGATTGTCATGTCTATAAAGATGATAGTTGTTGGTTTAATCTATATAAAAAGTTTGCAAGCATGTAGTTCGGGAGGAACATGTAGCCAGGTAATTTATAATCAAGCTTGTTAAAACAGTTGCTTTTATCAAAACTGTTGGTAAATCTATCAATTCTCTGATCTTGTTTTTCTTTGTTACAGCAATACTATTCAATTTACCCATACTCAGATTGAAGCTATACGTGCGGGAATGCAGCCTGGGCTAACTATGGTAGGAATATTTTTAAGGATTTTATACTCTATTTATTTGATTCTGGCTTTAGAGTCTGACTTTACATTCAGTGAAATACCAGTAGTGCCCATTTCTGTAGCCTTGCTGAGGTAACTTCTAGTAATAATTTAAAAATATGAAAAATTAACATACAAAGGTTCAACACCCTCCCATCTTCACAAAATCATACAGAAACACATTTGATTTCTGTATAACTGTAGTCTGTGTTTCAGTGGCTGAAGACTTCCCACAACAACTGAATTTACTTTTTCAGTGGTTGGATTGCAGGTTTTAGACTGTAAAGCTTTTGCTATGTCTGTCATTTTTGGCTGTTTTAAATTACTGGCATTATTTTTAGTGTGATCTAACTCCATTAAAGGAAATGAAAGTCATTGAATTGTCTCCAGGGAGCTTTTTTCTGCTGTCTTGGGAAATCTAATGTGCAATCCTCTATACCCTCCTGACTTTTAGAACTAGAAGTTACAAACCAAACCAAAGCTATAGATTTGTTATGAAAATAATTTTTGATCAGTGAGTTTCTGGAAAGGTCTTTAAGGTTTACCACTCTCAGTTAGACTTGGACTTACAAGTACCTGTCTCCCAATGAAGTACAGTCTATCCTGGTAGTGACTCAGTGGAATATTTGAATGAACTTTTCTCTGATACTCTTAATTTCTTCTTGGCCTATATAGGTGATAATGCTAATTTTTAGGTTTTTGTATTGGTATTTATTAGTACCATACTCTTCCTCCTCCCCTTCCTCGTTTATGTTTTATGACTCCCTATACACTCTGTAGCTGACACCCAAAGGTGCAAGGCAAAGGAGAAAATAAACTTCAGTAGAATTGTATGCCTTTCTTTGTCCCTGCCTAAGTGTTCTGAAGTTAGTAGTGTTGTAAACGTGTATAAAAGTTACCTGAGTTCCTGGCAGTGTTTCTGAATATGGTATGTTTTCTAGTAGAAGATAGAATATCGACTTTAAGGTCTATTTGGAAATTAAAGCTCCTTTTCGAATGCTGTGAAAATGACACAGTGATAGATGCTTTAAATTTGGTTATTAAACAATGTTGGAAGGGCTTTACATAATTGAAGTGCTGAGGTTTACATAATTAGAGTGTTTGTCTAAGAATACCCATGCCAGTGTATAGGAGTATTGTTTTGTGTCAGTGGTATTGTCAATAGAAAAGAACATTGGGAAATTTAAAATCTTCATTACAGTTTTGTAATATATAATTAACACATAAAATACTAGAGAGAGGGTCTCTTAAGTCACCTAGTTTTTATTTTTGTCTTATATTTTTTTAAAATAGCATTGCATACTGTTCGTTAGTGTCATTTAGTATTTGTTGAACTATTAATGACCTTCAAATGCAGGTGTGTAATGCATTATAACCATCTACCTCACTTTTGGAGGGCTTTAAAGAAAAGTAACTTCCTGTGCTTGGTACTTCATCAGTTTTCATAAATATTTGAGAAGATGGTTGTTACATAATTTGAACTTTTCTACTAAAACAGCATTTGCTCATGTTTTAAGGGGTTAGAGAATGAGAGTCTCTTGAGTCAAAAGGAAAAAACAATGACAAAGTCAGCTTTTTGATTTTGAGGATTTATTTCTGACTTTTTCAACTACAGCACCCACTTTTTTGCAGGGAGGTAAGGCAGACTGAGAAAACAGTTACATAATATAGGCCTATGTTTTATTTTATGTCATTATGTCATATACTTCTGTCTAATATTTTTGAGAAGTGCAATCCTACTTGCTTTTGAATCTAGTGATCAATGAGATTCTTAAATAAAGCAAGCGTGATTTCATAGCAATTTGTAATTTTATGTGTAGGTACATATGAAGCCTGCTGTCCTGTGCTTCTTAATGCTGAACAAATTAATATGCTTTGTAGTACTTGGATACCTTTGAAATGTCTCAGATGTCAAATTTTGAATGTTGTTGGTATAATTGAACCTATAAAAACTGTTGGATACTTCTGTGTGATCAGTGACAGAATTTTGAGTAAATAAAAAGAATGGACATTTTTTTTCCTGTTCTTTATATCTATCTCACTTTAATCTTTTCCACTTGTGTGTTTTGATGCTTTTTTCACCATTTCCCCTGTGTGTAGCCTGTCCTAAGACTTCTCTGAGGTTTGTTTTCATGGGTTGCGAAACAGAATAGTACTTCAAATGCTGGATTACCATATTCCTTTTAGGCAGGAATCTGCCTAACTAATCTGAATTAGTCTTTTATGACATATTGTCTGTGTTCTTGAAGTTCACAAAAGCCAGCCAGTAATTGCTGAATTACCATATTCCTCTTAGGCAGAAATCTGCATTAGCATTAGGCTAAGTCTTTCATGGTGTATGTACATGTTCTTGAAGTTCACAGAAGCCAGCAAGCCACTGTCCATGAAACAGAAGACTTTTTTGTTGTTAATATATGATGTCAGTGTCTCGTGACATTGTTTTGGGTTTTTTTCCCCAACTGGCTATATTTCTGTATTGTGCAATATTCGGATAAATTGTGTATTGATTTTTGGTTTTGTTTTTTTTTTTTTTTTAGGTAGTGGGTCCACCTGGTACTGGAAAAACTGATGTAGCAGTCCAGATAATATCCAATCTTTATCACAATTTCCCAGAACAACGAACTCTTATAGTTACACACTCTAATCAGGTAAAGTGTCAGTCATGTATGAAACTTTTCTCTAATTAAAATCAAGAAGAACAGCAGGTATTGAGATCAGGTTTGGGATTGCAGTTATCTCTTCACAATGAAAACTTGAGTTGGCTTTTGTGCAATTTTGCCAGTTTCATAATGTGAAATTAATTTTTTGAATGTAATTCTGAGCTATTCATCAGAGGTTTTCAATAGATTTAACTGGTTGGGGTCAGAAATTCAGAAGTATTTTGAAAAAGTGTTGCTTCAGTTCTTACAGTTGCACATTTACTGCATGTGTGCCGGATTTTTGCCACTTGGCTTTATTGGACACTGGTTGTTTTGTGCTTTGTGCTTCTAAGGGAAGGCCTCTTGAGCAGAATGCTTGCTTCCCATTCATTAGAGATGGAGTCTAACTGCTAATTCTCTATCATATATAAAATAAAAATGATAAGTCTTCAAGATTCTTACTCTAAATCTGTATCTGGTTTGAAAGGATTTGTTTGGAAACCAAGGTCATCTATTTTCTGGTCTCCCTAATTAGCCTACCCTATCTCAGTTGTGAGCTACCTTAACTGAACATGCCACTTTGAAAACATTTAATCTTTTTCCATCAAAGTGAGAACAGGCACTTATGCTGTTGATCAATGAACAGTGGATGGGGCTTCCTTTTGGTGAGGACTTACAACCTGGAGTAATGCAGGCCAGTGTACAGTCGGTTGTGGGAGAGTAACGGGTAGTGAAGTTGAGAGAAAGGGTTGAGAGCATGTCCCTTGAGGAGAAAAGGAAGGAAGTGATTTGAGGCAGGTAGGAGACTCTTACCAGACAAGACTTAGATGAGAATATGAACTTGAAATTTTACTTCAGGAAATAAACTGTAAGTCAGCAGGGTTCTTTCCCTATGACTTAATGCTGTACTTCAACATGTTTGATGACTTCCAGCTGACTTGAAGTACAAGTGGAGCTTGGTCATGTTTACTCTTAGTTTCATAACTTGATGATCCAGTGCTTACGAACTTACTCCTTTGAAAGACACTGAATCGGACGGTTGATGTTAAGCTGTTAGAGAATTGAAGAGTTTAAGGCAGGAGATGTAGCACACCTTGAAGTTTAGTTCAGCAAGCTTTATTTTTCCATATGGAATAGAGTCACAGCACCTGCCAGTCAGTACCAGATCGTACTCTTCTAATGTGCAGTAAAAGTTTAAGTCATTTAAAGTCATCTAACAAAACCAGTGTTTACAAAGTGTGCTTCTTCAGACAATTTTATAAACTGATGGCTTTATCAACTAAATTAACTAGGTGATAAGATCAACTTTTAAAATTGTCTTGAAATTGTAAAATCAAATTTAATTATTGTATAAAGTATGCAAATACAGGACTTCTAGTAGGTGAATTTCCCTGTTGTCAAGATTAGAGCTCTAGTTTCAGTATTAACGTCACATTTGCTTTGGCTTCCATTTATACCAAAGTAAGCATAATTTCTTAGCTGGCTTACTAGTAATTCTTCAGTTTTTCCCTGCAAGAGCCTCTGAACTTCTAAAAACTAGTTTCTCCTGGTTTTGTCAATCTTTAGGCCTTGAACCAGCTGTTTGAAAAAATCATGGCCCTAGACATTGATGAGCGCCACCTCCTGCGTCTGGGTCATGGAGAAGAGGAATTAGAGACAGAGAAAGATTTCAGCAGGTGAGTGGCCTGGAGTTAATTATCTTCTTAGGAGCTAGTATGGCGCTGTGGTTTGGCTTTGAGGTGAGACTTTTCAGTTTCTCAGGGCTTGTTATCGAAAAGGCTGGAGGGGCACAAGGAACGGGGAGGGGACACAGCCAGGGCAGCTGACCTGAACTAGCCAAGGAGGCATTCCATACCATGGGATGTCATGCCTGGTATATATACCTGGGGGATTAGCTGGGGCAGGGGGGTCGCTGCTCGGGGACTGGCTGGGCATTGGTCAGCAGGCGATGAGCAGTTGCATTGTGCACCACGTGTTCCTTTCTTCCTTTCCCTCTGGATTTTGTTCTTTCCCTTCCCCTTTTCATTATAACTGTTATTGTCGTTGTTGTTATTATTGCTCTTTCATTCCTATTCTATTTCAATTATTAAAGTGTTTTTATCTCCACCCTCGAGTTTTACACTCCCTTCCAACTCTTCTCCCCATCCCTCTGGGTGAGGAGGGAACGAGCGAGCGGCTGCATGGTGCTTCATTACCAGCCAGGGTTAAACCATAACAACTTCTTAGATCTATACCATGTAATCCTTATGGTTTGACCTCTTCCCACAAGGTTCCCTCTTGGGGCCTACCAGCAGCTCTCCAAGTCCTGCTGTAGTGTCAGTTCCCTGCTCAAAAGGCACATCACATCACCTTTGTGGAGCTGATGCCTTGACCTTCATGGAGGCAAGGTGAAGGGGTTACAGAAGAGATATTTACAATTTGTAGGTGTTGTGTCCATTTTGTTCTAGTAAATTGCTGTGCAAATCTGCTCAAACTATTTCTGTAACAGCTCTGTTCACTATGCAAGTTTATGGAATGGTAAAGACTGGTGTGTATCATGGCCAGCAAACATTGGTTCCCATTTCAGGAAAATGCTGCTGCCTTTTGCTTGGTGGCTGTAGTAATCTGGGTATATTGTCTCTCCCAATCAATCACATGTGTCTGCAAGAGCAGAGGCATGCAGACAAAAATAATCTTGCAAATTTGAGATGTTATCCCACTGATCTGCTGCTTCACCTGTTTGTACTGGGGCATGTGTAGGCTTGGAACCTGTACCAACTGGTTTTGGAAGCTGACCAGAAATGAACCAGCTCCTGTCTACAATTTCAACTACAGATGGATGCCAGCATGAGTCTTTAGGATGGTCTGGCTACAGTTAAACTAAACTAAACAGGTCCAGGGTACATTTTTGAGTACTAACCCCCAGTTTTGCACACCGATGAATTGTTAACACAGCCCCTGCCATGATTTTGACTTCTAATAATTCAGACAAATGAAATTGTTTCCTATTCTTCAAATCTGCAGGCACATGAAACCAAAAGTAACCACCTATTTTGACTTCCCAAATATCTAGCCTGAGGAATTCCAACTGGTACTTCCCAAAGGGAGTGCATCTTATTGGAAGATGTTTCATTTGAATCTTTGCTTTGCCTGAATAACAGAGCTGTCCAAAATAATGGATATAACAAGAGCCAATGTGAAGGCATGAGGGGTTTGGGAGTTTTTTCCTGTCCTGTATATCAACTAGCTTTGTTCTGGACTAAATATATCATCCTGTGCCTTAGATTCCATGTCTCTTAGAAGGATACAATATTCATCTGGTTTAAAGTACTCATATCCTCCCCAGATTACTGTTATGTATGTACACAGTAGGAAACATCTGTGAGCAAACTCTTATAAGAAGTAAACAATAAAACAGAGAAAGGGTTTCAGACTGGAGAATGAGGAAAAGGGGGAAAGTTTGGATCCCTCTTGTTCACACTGGTCGGGGTAAAACAGCTGCACAGCCGTTTCAATTAGCTGCTGCGTCAGCTCCTGGGCATAAAAGCTGTACAGCCAAGTAAGTTTGTGCTGACCTAAATTCCCCTTTTGTTGTCACCAGCTCCCTGTATTATCAACACAAGATGGTTCTTATGCTTTCCTCAATGTCTGTCTTTCCATCCTTCCATTACTGGTGGTATGTCATTTGCTGCACAGATGTTTCTCCCAAGCCATTGCAAGGTTATTTTTCAAGTGACTTCTTCCAGCAGATGTTCCCCAGTTCCCAGGTGTATGTGTTGTCCTCTCCACTGAGCCGAAACTCAACGATGCACTTGACATATTGCAGTGCCGCTGTCTCTTTGAGCTGGAGGGTCTGCAGCATTGCGCATCACTGACACCTCCGCTCCAGCCAGGCTGCTTGGTGACAGTTTCCCTCAGCAACAGGCCTCCTTGCTCCTCTCCTTGCTGGTTCTTCAGGTTACAAACTCACTACCTGGGCTGCACAAAGCAGCTTTCTGTGCTGCCTGAAATGAACTTATATAAATGCTAGGGAGTGTGTGCCCAAAAGAAGAATTAACTTCACCTATTATTCAGGCAGCGAAGTCCTATTTCCCCATAGAGCTGGAGAGGAAAGCCAAATGCAATAGCTAAAGGGCATCTATAAAGTAGTGTTTTTAATACAAGACCTTCTTCTTCCCACTACCTGGGGAGTCAAGGTCAGGTAAGCAGGTACGGTAGGAAAGCTGTATAAACCACTGAGCTCTTTCCCTCAGAGCTCGTGATCTGAGTCCACCTTAGGTCCTGTTGTAGATGACTAAACACAGGTATTTGGCCCCGTCTTCCTCTGCAGTCTCTGTTTTCCTGTACAGTTCAGATGCTTTGCTAGCTTTCATCTTCTGGCATTAATTTAAATTTTTTTTTTTTTTGAACGTCACAGGGGTGCAGACTGGCTCACAATGACAGCCCTGTTTGGTTCAGCTAATATCTGGGCTAGCTTTAGCCTCAGGCTATGGAACAACTCCTTGCAAGCCTTCTGTGAGACAAAATGATAAGTAGAATCTTTATTATTATTTTTAAATGGATACTATAGATTGAACTCGAAGAAACAACAACCTCTATTTAATTAGAGAGAGAAGCAAATCTGAGAAGACATTTCCTCTCTCTACCCCTTCCCTTCACTTCTCCCATCTGAACTCTTTCCCCATAGTTTCCCATTCAGGTGGCCATGGGCAGAAAAAAGATGGAGCTAAATCCTCAAAATGACTCGTTGTAGATAGACAATCTTGGGCTGTAATAGGAAGAGGGCTACAGTGAATAGGTGCTGCCTGTTAGCGCTCAGCTGAGGTAGGTAACAATATGAACATAATTTTGCTGTTCATCATATCGATGTCAGGAAAGACAAACTGATTCATGCAGATGTGTAAGGGCAAAGAGCCCGTGACCTTGGACTACACCAAAAGGCAAAGGTTCCATCTCCCGTTCCTGCCATCCCACTGGCTTCAGCAGGGACAGTGAGCTGCTTCTTCGTGGCTTTTCTTCCACATCTCTGTCTCAGATTGGTCCCTTCACATCACTTCTTCCCTTCGTGTTGGTGGCATAGCTCTCTCTTCATCTTTGGATGAACACAATTCAGTGTTTTAGCTCCTCACTGCTGAGCCACAGCTGTGGAGAAAAGACCCTGTGTGTTTACTGCCAGGCACGCTTGCAGAAGTGGGACCAAGACAAATCTCCTGCCAGACATTTTGGCTGCATCTCTGCTAGTAAGCTAAGCAAGTGTCAGGACCAGCTCTCTGTCCCTGAGGCCAGCTGGCACAGTTTGGCCATTTCCTTAGTATTAAACAACCTTACCTCCAAAATAAAATAGCTAATTCCAGCTTGCCTACTGGGGACAGTGACTGGCACATGCTGGATCCTGAGCTGTACCTGGGAATTGTCTGGGACAGTGCTAGCTAACCTGCATCAACAATGTGCCAGGGACCATCTGACTAGTCGCAGAGACTGTCAAATTCCAGTGTCTGCTTCTGTGCAAATTTGCTTCTGGTTTGCTTACTGGCACAGAAAAAGCCTGCGCAGGTATGTGTATACACAGATACACTCATATGTGCATGCATGTATGCATCAGTGGGTAAGCATATGCAACTGCCTAAGCAAGAACTTCCATAGCCTCATCCCCTTTCCACCAGCTTGTTGAAGTCACACTGCTTGAACATGGGTAAGCAGTTGCTTTTATAGGCGGGTTTTGCTTATTGTTGACTACGTGATTGCATTGTTGCTGATTTTTTCCATGTAATTCACACTACTGGCACCTACTGTTTTGCACAGGTCCATTTTACACCTTTATGAATCATTATGAGGGTTAGACTAATGAACAGGTTTGGGGAGTTGTCAGCAAGACCATAGCCTGAATGCCAGCACTCTACCATGACTACGACTTGATCTCTCTCAAATGCAGGTGAGGAAAAGTAATTAAAGCCTGCATAGGTAGGTGCAGACAGAGGCAAGCTTGCATTTTAAGCTGGTTAGACATGTGCCAGCTGCTGCCCACAGTCTGATCTCAGATCATGTTGATATCTGATGGACATCAACATAGTCTGAGGTTGCATTTCTGTGACAGCCTAAGCCAGTCTGGCTATATCTATTCTGAAAATAACACACTGAGCCGAGCACAGGCATGAGTCTTTGCCTGTTATCATCTGTATTGGTACACTTAGCACAGCTGGCATGGTTTTGATTCAGGTCAACCAGCACACTCCTTGCCTGGTCATGGTTCAAGGCTAGCATGAAACAGGGGCTTACACTGGTAAGGTATTCTTTTTTGGTGAGACACGAGTGCAAGCAGTGTCATGTCATTTGGCTTCAGAATAATTAAGGAATGGTTCTACCTATTCGTTAGTGTAGACATTCCTTAAACACAGGCTTGTGCGGTTCTGTTTGGATCTCCCAGTCACAAGTTCCCATCCACCTTGAGTCAGCTAATCCAGCTGTGAGGTTGGGTGGTCTGGATGAAAAGTAGTCCAAAGCAAGAAATGTATCAAGTTTTATCAACCAAAGACACTTGTTCACTGCTTTTTTTCAGTGGAGGAAGAGAGAGTATGTCTGTGCACGCAGGACTAGGTGAGAGAAGAGCATAGCATCGCTCTGGATTTGGATTAGTTTAATCTTTCCTGGAGCTGGCACTTGGTTGGAAGAACTGGACAGCCACAAAGATGCCCTGGGAAGTTGTGTTCACTCCATCAACCAGCGGTTTTATGAAGGATAAAACTTCCTTTGGACCCTATCTATCAGGCCAAATAAAATCACATGTGTTTTGTATAGCCACATAAGCACAGTTCTAGGCCCTAGCTAAACTGACTTGCCCTGGTTACATTGCTTCAAGGGTTTAATATCTGGCTGTATATCCATCTTCCAGCTCTGCTGTACATACAAACAGAAAGATACAAAAATTAGTAATTTTAGTAATGTAGCCAAGTTCTGCTTTCACATACAAATACACCCAAACATGCACCAATTTTAATATATTTTTGAAGTTGTGTTTATAAACATAAATATACATCACAAGTATTTAAAAAAAAAAAAAACAGAACTGAAATCTTTCTTTAGGCAAACTGCCTCCCACTGAAAGGACATGAAGAGAGTGATGGGAAAGTGGGCATCATCTGAAATGGAGGGTTAGAGTCCCTTGATTTGTTATATTTGAATGGAAACAACATTAAATACAGCCAAATGAAAAGCCCCAGTTGTTCTAAGAAACCATTATGGCTCACAAGAAAAGAAGGAAAAAGGAAAATAATTGAACAGAGAACTACTGGAAGCAAAAAATATTGTTACTATTTTACTACTACTATTAACTATTACTTACAAATTCTATTGCTAATTGATAGCAAACATACAAGTACAAAATTAAATCAGTCCCGTCAAAATACCAAAGCAGGAAAACCAGTCCTACTTTTAACCCATTACACAAATATATTTTTGGTGTCCCCACTTGACCCCTTCCCCACCCTCTTTGGAAATAAATAAATGAATAGATTCATCTATTCATGGATTTTTAGGGCCAGAAAGGACCATTACAATCATCTTGGTTGAGATTCTCCTGAAGAAAGGCCTTATAATTTTATTCTTACATCTGGCCCATAAATTTTCTGAGCTAGATTATACCTTTTCAAGCTGCATGTAAGTCTGATTTAAGCACTTCAGGCAACAGCCAGCCCGCTGTCTTCCCGAGTGCATTGATTTGATGGTTAATTACTGTAACTGCTAAGTTGTTGTTGTTTCCAGTCTGAAATCATCCAGATTCAACTCCAGGACATGGGATTTCGGGTAGCATTTTTCTGCCAACTCACAGAGCCCTCAGCCCCCTATAAATAAGTAATCTCCATCTGTAAAAGCTTTGGCCTTCTTTTCCAGTTCCTAAAATCGCATTAATTTTGTCACCATGTTCAATTTCTTGATCTTACATCATCCAGCATCTTTAAGTAGTAAATGAGTCAATGTTATAAAATATCTAGAAATCCAGTGTAACTCACCTGTACCTTAGCCCCGAAAGCGTGTGGCCTTCAGTTAGCTCTCCGTCTACAGAGTTTGTTAAGCACTTTGAAGAGCTTTGGATCAAAGCCATCTTATAAATGAACATTATTGCACTGTCATTATTATTGTGTTGTCATTCTGTCTTCGGCCTTTTAAAATTGTTTCAGCCTGCTGTAGCCCTTGCAGTTTAATTTCTTTTCTTTAAACTAACAGCCCCATTGAACAAAGGAAGTAAGTATGGGGACATTAAAAATAGACTGAGTTTTCTGTATTATTACTATTATTGCTGCAAGTTCACAGCTTATCCCATTATGATTCCAACTCATTACAATGAGTGCCAAGAATGTGCAGCAATAACAGGCGGCATTTGCGTAAAGCGGGACTTGCGATACCACTTGCTGAGTAAAAATATCCAAGGAAAAGCAGTTGTTAGGCGGTGGCATGATGCTACTGGGTGGGCTGCCATACCTCAGACTTTGATGGGATTTGCTGAGTGTGTGCTTGGGGAAAGGAAAGATCCCATCCTCTGTTCCTGCTGACCACAGAGTTGTAAGGAATGAGGAACAGAAGGCAGAGATATCCAAGGTGAATCCATAAGTGCTGCCCTCATAAGAACTGGATGCACTGATGTTGGTACCGTCGTGACTGCAAGGGCATGCCTCAGGTCTGGGATCACACTGGACAGGGTAAGCAGGGTCTAAAGGCTTCGGCTGATGGCTTCAGCATGAATTCATGAGAGGCAGCAAACTCTGAAAGCTCTAAGGCATGCCCTGCTTCATGTGGTCTTTTCTTCTCTGGCTGTTGTGAACTTGGATGTTGCACTGTGTCTTGCTTTTGCAGAAAAGGAAGCCAAGGCAGCAGTTTCCTAATCATGCATGATGAGCTGAAGTGCAAGCTGCCTGTCCCTGCTCCCCGCCACACATTTCTGATACTTTCTTTGGACCAGACCTACTGCTTGTGCAGCCAAGGTGAAAGATGGATAGAGGAACTGGTTTGGTTTCAAACCCAGCCCTTCTCCAAGTTGACTCTGATGAAGTTGTCATGTCAGAAGAGGAAAAAATGAATGTGCATCCATGGCCGTAAAGTACATGACAAACTATTTCATCACCAGTCCATAGTAAGGTCAGACCCATGGAGGCACAGGCCTCACATGAGGGGAAAAAGTACTTTTGCCCAAAATGACCCAACAAGCCACTGGCAGATGTTGGAATAGAGCCTGCATTTCCTGAACTTTTGCTTAGCATACACAAACCACAGATGATAGAAAATGTTTAGATATTTTAAAAAGGTTTCTCCCTGAAGGCTCATATGAAGGGAGAAAGTCCGTTTACCATCAGTTCTTTCTCACTCTTCCCATAAAATAAAGGGAAAGGGTATGCAGTGAGCTTGAACCTAACATTTGGAGATCTCATGGGAAAAACAACTAGTTTTGTACTTTGCTTGACACCCATTCAGAAAAATTCAGCTTTGGAAGGATCATTCACACCACATGAATGAAAAACCATGTATGCATTTTTGCAGGATGACAACTGTTGATATCAATTTCAATACATCTGTAAAATCCAGATACAAGTATGATTAGTGATGAAGAAGTGCTTAGAGCTGCAACCTGGGCCTTATTTAGATGACCTGATAACATCTATACTAGTAAATAGTTCCTAGGCATGAACCAAGACATGGTTTTTACATTTTACACCACTGAATCATAAATATGGCCCCTCACACGTACTTGCTCCAGGTCACCTAGTTCCCAAGCAGTCCCCAAAGGTTGTGAATTAAAGTAGTTCAACAACTTCAGCTGTTTCAAAGAGATGGTATCAGGGCTGGAGAGCAGGCTCTGACACTGTGTGGCTGGTCAGTGTAGATGCTCCTTCTGGGCTTTGTGAATAAAAAAACCCCACCATTGCCACCAGAGAAGGGATTAATCTTCTCTAACTTCAGCAATTAAAATGTTAGGTATTTCACTTAAGTCAGTCTTCTGGGGGTGAGGTGAACATCCTCATAGGGTTCTTTGCCCATCCTAAAATAAATTTCTGAAAGTGATAAGGTAAAACAGTCCCTGGAGAAACATTTCTTTTACCTTTTCAATAGCAGGAGCCTAATTAGAGAGTCTAATTTAGCCTAAATGGCTAAACTACTAGAAATGAATCTCATATCAAACTCTGCACATTCAATGGTGACTTACATCTCCCTATTTGACCTCACCAAGGGCTGCAGATCAGGCTGAATTCATTCACTGGATGGGACCAGTATTATTATGTGCTCTATAACAACAACAACAATAATAGTAATAATTATTAGGCGGACCGTTGTTTGAAACTAGGGAAAAGAAGCATTAATAACAGAAGAAAATACAGGAGAGATTACAGAAGGAAAACCCAGCTGAAAAACAACTCAATGCAGCTGAACAAAGAATGCTGACAAGATTCAGGCTGGCCCCAGTGCAAATTATATGATAGCATCTTATGATTATTTTGTGTCTGACACAGTTTTAGCCTAGGATGCAATCTGTCATGCTGGATTGCAACTGTGTGTTCTACACTAGGGAAAAATATATATCAGTAAAATTTACCATCTGTGTCATTATGTGACTACATAAATTTCAATCTGAGCATATTTGTTAGTTTTAATTCCCAGATATTTTTTTTTCTCACTAAAGCCGTTATTCATATTAGCTTTTATTGCATAAACCATACAGTGTCTTTAGGGGTCTTCTTCAGATGTTGGAAAAAATCTGAAAGCTACATTATTCATAAACTTCAGGTCAGGGAGTGCAATGCTTTTACCTTAATGCCTTTTTTAAAAGTCCATCCTTACAATTAAAATTGACACGGAAAGGTTAAGGATCACCAGCGGTTATGGTGGGTTAAAGCTTAGCTGCTAATCACTCACTCCCTCTCCCTCTCCCTCTCATTATGTCACGCTTGCTGTTGGGCTGCCACTCCATAAACATAATTTGATTAATCTCACCCATGCTCTAACGCCTACCTGTGAAGAGATATAGGCTGCAACACCAGGAATGTGGAAAAGTCAGTGGAGGTTTAATTGGATTAATCTCTGTGTTCTACATATATACTGGCAACTTTCGTGACAGCTTAGCTAACACGATAATATGCAACAAAGGGATCTGGTATTCAGCAGGGTCCCACACCTTAGCTAGGGGGGATACACCTGGGGAAGCTTCAGTACGCAACAGAATTACAGGCAGCTGACAACAACCCTGATCTGATATTGTCACAAACTGCTGTATCTGAAAAGCATTTTTCAGTGGAACTCATACCCCATTTTTAGTGGTTCAAAGGGATGGCTTTCAGCTACAGGGTCCTGCCAGACAGGAGCTCTGTACAGCACCTTGTTTCTTTCCCTGGAAAAAGCAAAATTGCAGTAAGAGATGGTCTGAAAGTGTTGGCACAGTGTCTGTGAGAGGAAGAGTCGAAGGAGCAATACTCGACAACGCCAGCATCATTCAGGGAAAAGTACCTGCCCGCTGATTCCCAGGGAGCAACACAGATGTGGCTACACTGGGTGGAGAAGGGAATACCACCAAGGACTCAAGCTGGCCTTTGTCTCACACCCTTGGGCAGAAGGAAGAGAGCTTGGCATGTATACGTAGTCCAGACCAGTGTTACTATAGACATGAACTAGGTGGATGGGAAGCCTTTGCCACAAGAGCAGCCCTGCCTCATGGCGTGGCAAGGAATGCATTTTACCCTGCTATGGACCTCTTAATTCCAGCCATATCCCTCCTTCAAGCCAGCCCCTAATGAAGACATATCTACGCTGGTTGTCTTGACCTTTACAAAACCTCATGACAGCGTACCTGCACACTACAGATTTTTTGAAGTCCTCTCCTTTCCTAAAGGCATGAGACTCAATTCCAGATGCAGCTTACCACTGATTTTACTTGTCTGTTTCTGATCCATCTAAATGGATTGGTTCATTTTACTTCAAAAAGTACTGACTCCATCTAAACATAGTGTCCAGTTTTGTACCAGTCCATTGCAGACCTACCCGAGGAGCTTGATAAAAGCTAAGCAGACTTATACAAACAACCTGATCTCCTTGTCCCAGATGCATTATAGATTTCACTTTCTCAGATTCTGCTGAAATGCATATTCTTCTGTCTTTCAATCATCTTGAAAAATGATTTTGTTTTCTCCTGGCGCCAATGAATGTTTATAATGTACCCCACTCATCGAAGCCAGAGAGGGTGAGATTCATCTCACATTTGGAAATGGAAATGTTATGTATAGAGAGAGTAATTAAGGTGTTTCTATATGGTCAACAACTGTTTGGATGCCTTAGAACATCTGCTGGCAGCTATAGGATAGGACTATGAGACTTCACGCTTCTGGACCAAGAGGTGGAGGCCAGAAGGGGTATTGCCTTCTGGAGGTACCAGTCTTCGTCCCTTGGTTATAGTCTAAGTTAAGTAGGTTGGACCAGTTGCCTAACTTTAATTCCTTTACCTTTTCTACCTGAATGAGGCAATTATCTCTTGATATTAGTTCCCACAACCCAGAAACATTCCCACTGGCAACAGTGGTTAATACAGTGAAAGTAAAGTCTCCTGCGTTAACTTCCAGTACCATCAGTTCTGGTGGCCAGTAATCCAGGTAGTAGCTATAAAAGGAGTTAAAATACGATTCATATCTAAGCACAGCTGTGACTTCATGTTATTGCATAAGCACTTTCTAAAAGGTGAAAGAGTTAAAACCCCAGACGTTGAAATCACATCTCTCCACGTTCCTGGATCTTGGTCCCTGTGTGGTAATGTGCGCTAGTAGCCCAGAAAGCCAACTGTATCCCAGGCTGCATCACCAGCAGCGTGACCAGCAGGTCAAGGGAGGGGGTTCTCCCCCTCTGCTCTGCTCTGGTGAGACCCCACCTGCAGCACTGTGTCCGGCTCTGGGGCCCCCAACATCAGAAGGACATGGGCCTGTTGGAGCGAGTCCAGAGGGGGGCATGAAGATGATGAGAGGGCTGGAGCACCTCTCCTGTGAAGACAGGCTGAGAGAGTTGGGGTTGTTCAGCCTGGAGAAGAGAAGGCTCCA
>JAVJGI010000063.1:57568029-57612031 GCA_035590275.1 Ibycter americanus
TTGTGCACCACGTGTTCCTTTCTTCCTTTCCCTCTGGATTTTATTCTTTCCCTTCCCCTTTTCATTATAACTGTTATCATCATCATCGTTATTATTGGTCTTTCAATTATTAAATTGTTCTTATCTCAACCCTCGAGTTTTACATTCCTTTCCAACTCTCCTCCCCATCCTTCGGGGTGAGGGGGGACTGTGCGAGTGGCTGCGTGGTGCTTAATTACCAGCTAGGGTTAAACCAGGACAGTGAGAAAGGAGGTGCTAATGATAATCTCACTTGCATAAACGTTGTAGCAAGATGTATGCGTTGAATCCATCCTACCTTGTAAATGAGCAATGAGCTGTGCTTGGGAAGTTTTACCTTTCTCATATTATTGAATCCTAGTAACACAGAGTGCACTTGTTTTCAATACAGGAGTAAGTAATTTTGGTTCTTACTTAGTAGACAAACTGTGTTCCCTTGAGAATCCAAAGGCAGAATCAGTCAGTTCCTTGTTCACAAACTCAACTGCTTGAATAAAAGCAGTTCATTATTTTCTGGGCCCATATACACTTTATAGAATTAATTGGTTTTGTGAGAGAATATTGAATAATAAAGGTAGCTTTGTGCAGTTACAAATTTTTTGTACAGATACAAGATCACTTCTGCTGGCATGGTAAATATTGCATTAATAACTATAAACGTTAAATTAAACTTTTTGCTTTTAATTCTTCAGAATCGCTTAACTACAAAGTTGCTTATTTCATTGGCAAATAACACATTTTGAAGAATACATACATCAGGAAAGCTATCAACTCTGTATATTGATAAAGACTTAAGAACCTGTTCTTGTAAACATTTGTACGTTTGTCACTTGTTAGTCCAATTGACGTCAGTAGCACTACACACATTCATAAATGTGAGTAGGGGTATAATGGTCATGCACTGGAACTGAACTCTTCAGTACTGGATTATAATGGCAATACTCTGACTTCAAAAGCTGCAGTAAAAATTATATAGTCACTAGAAGCTACCCACATATGCATAGTTGAGTTTCAGTTAGCACAATAAACACCTTATGATTATTCTTTTTTAAAATTTGAATGCTTTGACATAGTCACATTATTCCAGAAATTTGATAGCCAAAATCTTAGTGAAATGATGCCGTGGCAGGTATTTATTTACTAATATCCGTGGTTTAGTATATTCCTTGAACAGTAGGGCTCATCATTAAGAGGAGTTTTCTTTGAGTTGCTCTACATTTTCTGTTTTCATTCTTTTTCAAGGTAGCTCCAGACCTATGGGACATAACTGCAAGTCCTGTGGGTTCAGGCAGTTTGGGAGGGAGGGATAATGGTTGAGGAACATATTTGAAGGTGGGCTGCACACTATGAGAGGACAAGTTTTTTTCCTGTGTGTCTTGTGTTTGTTTTTAGGTTGCTTCGGGGTTTATGGTTTTTCTGTGTCAGGCTGCTTTAGAGGGTACAGTACTGCTTAAGGAATTTCTACTGCTTGCGAGCTTAGTGTTCCTTTTTTGCTCCCTCTGCAGGCACAGCAAAGTGGGGCAGGGGATGTAAGAACATAAGGTGGTCAGGAGCTGATTAAACTGGTACTGCCACAAACACAAAGGGAATCACAGCTAAAGAAAACTCATGTAGCAATGAACAAATACATATAAGAGAATGTACGACTTGAATTGTGAGAAACAAGAAGACATTGGAAGTGTGAGATTCCAAACAAACAACTGGTTGCAGTCATTTGTAATTATAATGGATTTGTTTTATTGAAGAAGAAAAAAAGTATTCAGTATTCCAAGGATCTTAACTGTCATAGTTCCCAAGGAACTTGTTTTTTCCAGTTGTGGACAATGTCATACTCAGTTGTATCTTAGTAAACTGAGATCTCCAGCTTTAACTGCTGTCAGCCTTCTAAATAAGACAGTAGAATCCATTGTGATTGCCAGGGATTGTGTTGGGTTTTTTCTATGCAGAAAGCATATTTTATGAAGGGTAAGTTTAATAACTTGAAAGTTAGCCTTCATTCACATTTCAGCTTCTAACTACGTACACATTTTTAAAAGATAGTGTCCTGTTCCTCTCACTACTTTAATTCCACCCATTTATACTACTTTTTAATCTGTTTTCTTTTTCAGTAAATGTAATTCATTGATTTTTTGTTACTGCTTCTAGAGGTGGGGGACTGTATGGAATAAGAAAATTGATTTGTAAAGGAAAACAATTGGGCTTAAACTGTGTAAGAGGATGAAGAACGGAAGGAGTAGGTTCCAAACTAGTCGTAAAAGTTGTAAAAATTATTCAACAGGCAGTGATGAGTACAGGACCTCTTATGTGTGGATGCAGACCTGTCTGTTATGGTGGGCTAAGCATTATTGCAAGATGTTTTGTATATTGCCAAAGGAAGTCAGCCTTATCATACTGAAACTTGGGATGTAGATTCTATTTGTGGTGGTCCATAGACTTGTATATCTTGCTTGTATTTGTGTAACTTGTAGTGTACCATAGTTCATAAACAGTACATTGGAAGTAATGCTTTTCTGCTTTACAGATTTACTAACACTTAGGAAGCTTTTGTTGAAGTGATGGGATGAAAGAAGCTTTTTCTACTGTAACGACTTTTGCATGGCTTTGTAAATTATTTGGGCTCAACTGATAGGAATATTATGTGGCAAGTTGTTAGTTTTTGGAACTGGGTAGTAGTTATGGGGTTTTTTTGGGGGTGGCGGTGGTTTTTTTGTGATCTCTCAATGTGATACTTAGATAAAACAGTTTCAAATTAAATACATTTAAATAAAAATTATGTTGTATTTAATCCATTTTGTAGGTACGGAAGAGTTAATTATGTGCTAGCTCGAAGACTTGAACTTCTACGAGAAGTTGGGCGATTGCAAGAGAGTCTTGGAGTCCCAGGAGATGTTTCTTACACTTGTGAAACAGCTGGCCACTTTTTCTTATACCAAGTAAGGACTGAAATACTTCTACAGAGACTGTATGACCTCAACATGTTATGAAAGACTTTTGTAAAAATTGGAGTGAATTTTTCAGAATTGAGTCTAAACAAAAAAAGGCATTTTCTTTGGTGGCTTAAAATACAGTAACAGCTAAAGTTACAATTGTGACATTACTTACTTGTATTGCTATTGTTTTAAATCCTGCCTGGTGACTCAACAATTGAAAGACTAGCATTGCTGCTCATCTTGACTGGCTGGCAAGGATTCTAACCTGAAGTTTCTTCTTCAGATAGGAAGATCTGTGGGCTGCTTTACATTTTGGACAAGCATTAGAGCACCTACTCAATGGTCGTGCTAGAAAGCTTTTATGGCGTTAAATGCCAGTGTGAAATCAGATGCATAATATACAAAATGGTGATTTTTCTATATATTGTATATCCCTCATTTCCCTTCCATGTATTTTTCAGTGACATGCTTCACATTAGCAATTAGTGTGGCTTAAGCAGACTTTTAGAGTGGTATTTACGATCAAATGCGTACACTATATGTGTTTTTAGAGATGTTACTCTAGGTTAGCTGTAGTGTGCACATAAACACTAAATGGAAATTAGGTGTTGGAGAGTGCTAGGAGCACTGCTAGAGCTCATCTTCTGGTTCAGTTCCCTCCCAAAAGAATGCCACTTGGTATTTAAGCCAAAGTAAGTAAGTAGAGATAATCAAGAGATTTTCTTCTGTATTGGGTTTATGCAGCAAGGTTTTGGTAGCGGGGGGCTGCAGGAGTGACCTCTGAGAAGAGGCCAAGGGCTGCCCTGTGCTGGACACAGCCAGCTCCCACAGACCCACCGCTGGCCAAAGCTGAGCCCATCAGTGAGTGACACTGGTGGCACCTCTGTGAAAACATCTTCTAGGATAGGTAAAAACCCACTGTGCAGTAGCTGAGGGCAGAGGGGAGTGTGAGAAACAACTCCACACATGAAGGTCAGAGGTAAAGGAGGGACAGGAGGTGCTCCAGTCACCAGAGCAGAGATTCCCCCATAGCTGATGGAGAGAACCATGGTGAGGCAGGTTGTCCCCCTGCAGCCTGTGGAAGACCCCATGCCAGAGCAGGGGAAAAGTGTGAGGAAGGGGGTGGCAGAGATGCAGTGTTACGAATTTGAATGATAAGCCCCATTCCTTCTGCACTGCTCAGGGTGGGGATGAGGTAGAAGAGTTGGGAATGAAGGAGTGAAATTGAGCCTGGGAAGAAGAGGGGTTGAAGAAGAAAGGTGGTTTTGGTTTTGTCTTTTGTTTCTCATCATCATACTCTACTTGGCAATAAATGAGATTAATTTTCCCCAAGTCAAGACTGTTGTGTCTGTGATGATACTTGCTAAGTCATCTCCTTGTCTTTATCTCAACCTGTAAATTTTTCCATCTTAGTTTTTCCCCCTATCCTGTTGAGGAGGGGGAGTGAGAGATGCTGGATGGGGATCTGGCAGCCAGCCAAAGTCAACCCACCACAGCTTCAAAAGTGTTGTCCTGATACAAGGTCAAATGCTAATTTAGACATAACTTGGTTGTGTGGTACTTTTATTTTTTTTAATATTGCATGTGCAAGTCTACACCTTGCAAATAACTTTATGATATAAAAATGTCAGTATGTCACTTTTGTTTGCCATAGGTAATGTCTCGTTGGGAGGAGTATATCAGCAAAGTGAAAGTTAAAGGTGGAAAATTGCCAGATGTTACGGATGTCTCCGGTTTCTTTCCTTTTCACCAGTATTTTGCAAATGCTCCTCAACCAATTTTCAAAGGCAAATCCTATGAAGAAGATATGGAAATTGCTGAAGGGTGTTTTAGACATGTTAAGAAAATATTCACTCAGCTTGAGGTAAGACATGTACCTGGAAGGTAAGTGGATCTGCTGATGCTATAAAAAAACTTTGCACAGTTCCAAAATTCTCGTTTTCTCTACATCCTAAAAGGAGTATATACCTCTAGTCATCTTCATTAGTTTGCAGGACGTTCAGGTGAGAGTTTCCACCTTTGAGTAATATAGGCACATTTCACAATAGAGGCAAGGGGCTAATCTGGTTGGTTTTTTTAATCTTAGGAAGCAGCCATTCTGCAAGTTCCATTTTCACTGATTAGATTACTAGGGTTGGTGTGCCTATCACTGTTCCTCTGATCCTCACAGGGTCGTTGTATTTACAGTGAATTGCCTTTAATCAGATAACCTAGGAGTAACTTACACAGATTATCTTCTGTTTTTCCCAGAATTGCTTGAGAGGCTTTTAAAAGTTAGGGTGAAGGTGACCTGTGTATCATTTGGTCATATTAACTGTATTGGTCTTTCTAATACTGAAGCTGATGTGATGTTATGATACAGTAAAGTATGAAACAAGAAGATAGAGTAAAACAGAATTTCAGGGGCTTCTGAGAAGGTTCCTCAGAATTGAATAATTGTTTGCAAATTTGTATGTGCACACAGGTTGTAGAATTCATTGATATATTTTTAAAACATTGTTTTTTGAAATATTGTGGTTTCCAGGTTTAGCATTAAAAATATTATTTAGATGGGATTGTTAACAGCAGATACCTTCATAACTTTCTTGCCTAATTATATTAAGAAGGTGGCCAGATAGTTTGAGTGAATACCTTTTATAAGCAATAATTTTTTGTGTTCTGACTTTAAAGATTTTCTTTTCACCTCCATAGGAATTCAGAGCATTTGAACTTCTCCGCAGTGGCCTGGATAGATCCAAATACCTGTTGGTGAAAGAAGCAAAAATCATTGCCATGACTTGTACTCATGCTGCTCTGAAACGACATGACCTGGTTGAATTAGGTTTCAAAGTAATGATTATACTACACTGATTGGGTTTTGGGTTTGGGTCCTGCCCCTGCTTGTATAAACTTTTTATCTGTCCTAAATCTAGGCAACTAGATTATTTTGAGTTACAGCTTTTTTACCAGTTTCGATTTGTAATTTTACTGAAGAAAAAATTTAACTTCTGTAAGTAAAAGATGAGATCACTTGTGAGCTATTGCATACACAAAAATGCTTAGTGGTGCATGTCTATTAAAAAAAAAGTTACTTTTGCCATGTTAGATGATGAACTGGAGTGATTATGACTGAGTGATAAAACAAAGGCAGAATTGAGGGGAAAAACATGGCCTTTATAACTTTGTTTACTTAAAAAATGAACAATTTGAGGAAAAAGAGCTATGATGCAATGCTGTTTTCACGCTGCGGTGTTAACCATAGGTATTAATTTAGTACAGACTTTTATCTGACAAAAGCCCACCACCAGTAATTCTTTCAGTATTATTTTTCTCTGATAATGCACTTGCATTGGATCACAAAAGTGCTGCTTTTCTGCTTCAGTGCAAAGATACCAAATTAGTTTGCTCCACTGCAAAAAGCTTTTCTCTTGTGGATGGATTGTGGCATGTGGGAAGCATGTCATGGATTCCTTCTAGATGTAAGCCCTGATTGGTACAAATAGATCTGCCATTGATGTAGAAGGATTTCACCCTCTGACATGGATTTTTGGTAATACTGGTAATTGTGCCTGTCAGATAAAATCCTGCAGTAACTGTCCCACCCATCAAAAACCAAATGAATAATTGGTGTTTACTTTTGGTAGGCTGTATAACAGCATTGTTACATTATTACTTGGTTGATGGACATCTCTCTACTTTCTTCTTTCTCAGTACGACAACATCTTAATGGAGGAGTCTGCTCAGATTCTGGAGATAGAAACCTTTATACCTCTCCTGTTGCAGGTTAGACCTGAATCATAAAACATATTACAAAAAAATGATATATGAAAGTCTGTGGTTTTAAACAATACAGAATATTAAAAGGAAGATGTCTCGTGCAGAAAGTAACCTAGAACAGATGTTTGCCTTTTGAGTGGTCAGTTAAGAACTTTCACGTTGTTTTAGAGTAGTTGTTTATCCTTGGGTTTTAGTATTATGGAGTAAGCTGCTATGGTTCTAAAGATGTTGCTTTTATTGACTAAACAGTAGCATTAGCAGATTTTCATTTTCAAAATGAAAAAGTGAACATGTTCATGTAAACTAGGTCCTGGCTTTGTTACTTTTATTCTTTCTCATTTAATAGTGATTATTGCTAATTTAATTTTTTTTTTTTTACATTATTACTTCTTATTAAATAATGGTTTTGTTTCCCAAGAACATCAGACTTGCATAATTGCCCTGTGTTATCCTGTCTGCTTGTGGTGTTTGGTCAGTTTCAGTCAAGATTAACAGAGCTAGAGAGATACCAAGCACCTGCAACTTTAAGGAAACCTGAAACCAAACAGAGAAGAGATAGTCTAATTGATATTACAACTCCACAGAAAGAGAAGAAGTGGTTGCTGGTTCTACTTCTACTGTTGCCCAATAATTACACACCTTTGGTCCAGCTCATTGGTAAATGTTTAGCCTGCAATCAGCTGCAGCTTGTGCACTGGGAAACCAACAGTTGGTAGATAAAGGAATGTAGATGTGATACAGTTGAATGGAAGTCTTGCAGCTGGAAAGGTACTGCTAACGAAGAGAAGGAAGGAAGGAAACTGAAGTTCATGTGGCACATGGGATACTTACAGTACAGTCTTTAGGAAACCAGGTTAGCAATAGCTCGGTAACACAAGGGGTTGTTGTAATAGAGGGCCAGCACTGCTAATTGTAAAGTTGAGTATCTTTTCCTAAAAACATTTACTCTAATCATTCTAAACTCAACGCATTCACTCAGACTGTCTTGAAATTTTTTGTGCCTCCAACAAAGATGATTTATCTGTGGTTGCTTTTAGCAGCTTGAGCAGCATCACTTTCCTCTTTTTAAGAGCTAGAGGATTTCATAAGGAAGCAAAATGTGCTTCTCTAACATCGGTGGCTCTGTAATCTCAGATTATCATGAGATAAAATTTCACCTCTCAAAGTGAAGTATGGGCTCCCTCAGGAACTCTGTGCAAACTCTTTAGCTGCAAATCAGAAGCTGATGTGTGGGAAGTCAGTAAAACTGAAGACAGTCTGTACTGTTGACTTGATTCTTACTCTAGTGACTTTCTGAAAAATACGC
Source organism: Ibycter americanus (assembly GCA_035590275.1). Lineage (NCBI taxonomy): Eukaryota > Metazoa > Chordata > Aves > Falconiformes > Falconidae > Ibycter > Ibycter americanus. The sequence goes on from JAVJGI010000063.1 coordinate 57,576,040, forward strand.
AGTCTGCATTTGCTCATATTCTGAAATTAAGCTTCCTTTGGAAGTTTTGCCTGGAGGAGATAGTTTTATTGAAAAGCAATAATTTTAAGTCTGGTAGAAAACCACATCCAAGCTTTTGGATTTTCATTCTGAAAGAAAGTTAATCTCAATTGGAAAAGGCGTGATAGAAACTCCATGAAATATTTGATATTATTTCTAAATGCAGCTCATAATTTTTCACTTTGCTGTTTAACAATGGAGAGTAGAATACAATTGCAGGAAAGTAACTCAATACGGGCCTAGTGCACAAAAGAATGTGTGTGTCAAGTTAACCATATTGCTGTTAAAGCCCAAGTCCTGTTTTCAGTTGCTGTTTAACTCTGTAGGTTTTTAAGTTTTAGGGACTTTAATGTAGTACTGTAACACCTTCTCAATGTGTTAAAGACTGCAGAGTTTTGATAATTATGAGCAAGTAGGCAACTAATTCACTCTCTAAACTCCAAATACTGCCTGAACTCTGAACAGGAGCACATATTTCTCCATCTTGTTTGGGGTGTTCGGAGAGCAAGCCTCTATTGAGTGAGGCTTCTCACAAATCATAACACAACATTGTACTGCAGTGCTATGTAATGAATAAATCATGTGGCTTTTACCATGGTTTTCATTGGTTCTGAAATTACTATATTTCATGAAATAAGCATCCTCCAGTGTTTTTCAGATGTTTGAATGAGCATTGAATAACCAAATGCGTCAGACTGGTGAGGGGAAATAAGTGTACATAAGCAATGCAGAAGTTGGAGAGGTTTGTGTAATTAAAGCAGACTGTTTCATCACAGAGCTGTATTCTTGGGGTTATTACATCTACAAGACCTCATTTACAAGAGCCATCCAAATAGTCCTGGAAAATTGAGGGTTTTTTTTTTAACAAAACCTAAAGAACTAGGCTTACAAACTAGTAGTACTTGATTTCTTGCACTTGCAATTCAGAGTAAGAAATTTTTTAAAACAGAGTTCTTTGGAGGGGTCCTTGAGATTGGAATTGATGATAAGAGCAGAATGGTTATATAGAATGGGGGAAAAAAATTAGATCTTTTTCCATGCCATTGAAAATTACTTCTGTCCTCTTTCTTTCTTACTAAGACGTCTTCAGCGTTGAGGAGCTAGACAGTCCAGAGTTCAGTTTTCCTTCTTTGCTCTCTGATCAGAGAGGGCTTAAGAATTCTTCCACTTCAAGAGGCAAGAAAAGGAACTTTAGGCTTGGTCTTGAATATGCTTCTGTGGGGAAAGGGAGGTATCACAGGAGTGTATAAGAAATGAGGGTCTGAGCTGTAAAACTGGCAGGTGGAAGTCTTCAGGAATCTGATTCCTAGATAATGTGACCCACATATCTGCTCCTTTTTTGTCCCTGTATTACAATGTTCCTTTATGAGCTTTGTCAGCGTGTAATATAGGTACACAAAGGATGATGAGGAGCTGGGAAGAGGTACAACAAACATACTAAAGAGCTTGCAGTCCAAGAGCCAGGGTGAGGATTAGTTAAGAGGCACATCCTGGTCATGGAAGAGGCCATGTGGGAATTCCAAGGTAAACAGGTGAAGCACATGAACTAAAGAGACACTTGAAAGGCAGGTTTGGTTTGTGCCTTAGGTGTGTGAGCACTAAAACTGTTTCAGATGCTTCACGCAGTTCATATTCACTATCTCAGAACCCAGGAAATAAAAGTTTAAAGGTCTGTTCTAGGGTAACACTACTGTGTAGAAATCAGGATTTTTTTTACTACTGTAACTTCTGTAATTGTGATTCTTCCTTTTGTCCTCTGAAAATATGTTACTTTTGGCATTTAAAACAAAATAACATGAAATTTATTCTGATGTTTCTCTACTGTTGATTTTAATAGATACACTTACATGTTGCTTTATAAGAAACAAGACTTTATTTAAAACACTACTGCCGTTTTCTGGTAGTAGATTGGAAAGAAGCTAGAAGTCTTTAAAAAGGCTGCAGTTCAGTGTAGCTTAAGAATGAATGTTGAAATTTAGGGCTTAGACTAAGACAGCCAATGTGGCTATTAATGTGTTGGAAATGAGTGCCTCGATTATATTGTAATAGTTATAATTGTGTAATTGTTTAATTCTAGAACCCCCAGGATGGATTCAGTCGTTTGAAGCGGTGGATTATGATTGGTGACCATCATCAGTTGCCACCAGTCATTAAGAACATGGCTTTTCAAAAATACTCCAACATGGAGCAGTCTCTTTTTACACGGTTTGTTCGTGTTGGAGTGCCAACTGTTGATTTGGATGCACAGGGAAGAGCAAGAGCAAGGTGAGACAGAGAAAATGGCATATCTAGCTTGTAAGAAAATACCAGATTAAAAATTGGAAAAGTGCGTATGTGATTTTGTAAACTTGGTTTTTACTGTTAGGACAGGAGTTTGCAAAACTTATTTAGTTGTTTTATTCTGTTTTTTTCAGCTTAGATTGGGAAGGCAGATTTTACTTTGCTGAAGTGTAATCAGATTTACTTTCTTTTTTGTTACATAGTAGTACTCTGCTATTGTATGAGTACTTTAATGAAAATATTTAAAAGAATGGTAATAGTCTTAAGTGTTTGGGGTTTTTTGCAGTTGAGACTTTTTTGCCGAAGGTTCCTTTTCTGAACTAATATATTTAATATCTTCAAAGCTAAATAAAATTTGATTTATTTGGTGTTGACTATAAAATATTTCCCTTAAAGTTTGCAAAAGGATGCTTTCCTTGTAGTATTTCAGCAGAGCTTCAGCTTTGATTTGAGACAATCAGGTTGTCCATGCAAAAGTGTAAAACCTTTTTTATATTAAAAGAGATACTATGTCTCTGTAGTAAGATACCTTTTCTTTTTTATCCATGTATTTGTCATTTCACCGTGGTAATTTAGATGTCAACTTTATTTGTTGTGTACAGTGCATATTTGTGGTGTCATGTTAAGAAGGGAAAATAAAACCAAAAAAGAGAAAATTACTCCTTATAAAATCTTGCTACTCTTAAATTTAATTATAAATCCCAATATTTTAGGCATAAAATGGAGTGAACCATACGAATAACTTTTTTTTTTTTTCATGTAGTAAATGTTAGCGGTGGTAGAATATTACTTTCTAGTCACATGAGCAACGGTTCAGTATGATTTAAAAAATGCAGATTATATCTGAGTATGATGATAAATGAAATTCATTTTGCCATCTACGATTTTGCAACATCTCAGCAAATCTGTTTGAGATAATAGAGCAGAATTCCTGTTTCAAGGATTTTTTTCCACACTTCCTTATGCTTTGTCTTTTCTGAATATAGGTAGCTTCCCCATGAATTATCTGCTACTTTATCTGGTCTGGACATTGTTGTGCATTTGTGGATGAGGCATTTTGGTTATATTACTGTCCCTATAAGTACCAGAGATGATTCAGTATTGGGTAGATTTTTGATTGCTTCCCTTCACATCTCATGTTAATACATGGCAGTGCACAAAATAAAATAAATTTCTTTTTGCAGTAAGAAGCTTTACAACAGATAATGCAGAAAATCCTTTTTCCCTTACTCATTCCTTTTGGTCAAGAAGATTTAATAATCCTTAAGTTTTGTTACCCATGAGAATTCCTACTAGATTCCTTTGCAAAATTTGTACCCTTCAATGTAAAGCTGATGAAGCGGAACAGGCTGAAAGCTGAGTCTACTGCACTGAAGTGAAATCTGAAGCTTTCTGTGAGAAAGAACCAAACAGAATCAAAACTTTAAAAAATCTCTGTATAGCTTGTATGTGTTCATTTATATATGTACAGGCTATCCAGCAAAATTTTTTTTTTCCCTTGAAAACCTACAGAGCATTGATCTTGAAAGTGAGGGGTTGCGTGTATCTGAACTATTTTGAATGAGTTCAGGAACCAGCTTTAACTATTTGGAATTTGTGTGTTTTTGAACAGTTTGTGTAACCTCTATAACTGGCGTTACAAGAATCTGGGTAACTTGCCTCATGTGCAGCTTCTGCCAGAGTTCAGAACAGCCAATGCAGGGTTTTTGTATGACTTCCAGCTTATAAATGTGGAAGACTTCAATGGTGTGGGAGAGTCTGAACCCAATCCTTACTTCTATCAGGTAAGGGAAGTATTATGTGTATAACTTATTTAATTTGGTTATGGCTTATTAAATCTGCAGTGAAGACAGACTATCAAAATACAGTAAGCTGATGTTTAATTCATGTTCTCAGATAATTGAGTCATGTGTATGCATGATTTTTTTTCTCCTTTTAATGAGTTTTGAATGTTGAAAATAAGTTATTATGTTGTACTTTTTGCTCAGAGTGAATGACTGTGCTTGATATCTATGTTTTCTCAGTGTTACGGGAGGGGTGAGATTGGGTGTATAATTCATTACAAAACTTTGTTTTGGCCTATGGCAAATTAAAAGTTCATTGTAATTCAGCTGTACTGCCACTGCCATGATAGTGAAATAAACAGTAGCATTTCCCCTGTACATGAAGGATCAAAGTTTGCTCTGTGACACAAATTTGAGTTTGAAGAGTCGCTGTATTGATGTACATGGAAGAATGCTGAAAAACCCAATCCTAAAAGAATGAAACAGTACTGAAAGAAATATACATAAGAGGCAGAGAGACATTGAGGCTGAAGGAAATTGCCAAAAAGCCTTAGCCTTGGAATTTCTCAACTAAATTTTCAAATTAAGCCATCAACAACAGCTTCTGTCTATTTCTCTTAAATATAGGAAAATCTTTTACGCTTGTAATGAGATGCTTATATTTTTAGTGTTATTACTTTTCTTGTTTTAAAAACAGTGATGAAACAAACTGGTGCCTAAATCACCAGTTTGGGTTTTGGAAAAGTTAGAAGCTGGAGCTGTGTGCAAGTTAATGGTTTCGTTCAAATATGGAATTAACACCTTAAATTTTGCTTAATATTAAGGAAAGCAAACAGTATGCTTTAACATGATAATATTTGTGGTCATTTTTCCCCCCTGTGAAGATCATTGAGACTTGTATTAATCTGTTCTTTTAAAAGGTATGAAAGTTATTCGTAGGTTTTGCTTGGGTTCCTCTCAGGTTTTTTTAAATACAAACTAGTATGCTACTAGTGAAGAAAGCAATGGTGAGTCATAATCCACTTTATCTCACATCTAAATTGAAGACAGAGTTGTTTGGAGGGCAGGGTTTCTTTTGATTTTGTTTTTTAAGCTGTAACAATGTAAAGTACAAGTAGTAAAAAAGTTGTCCTGTGGAACAGGAACAGCTGAAATTAGTGCCTTAAAAATGGGGTTCTGTTAATTGAGAATCTGAGCACTGCTTTAGACCACTCCTGGGCCAAAGAAGATCTTGAGGATTGAGGGATATTAGCAGAGTATGTTGGTGGCATTGCATGTTTTTTCATGAGATAACAGTTTGATGCCATGTATTATTTCTCTTTGTGAATTCGGGCGTTTCTTTCAAGACTTAAAGGGGATTAAAATTTGTGGAATAGCTTTACACCCACAGGTGTTTGATATGCCTGGCAACCGTATTTCCCAAGTAATGCAGAGGCCACTTCATGCGAAAAAATAAATGAGGCTGGTATGTCCAGCCTAGTCAAACACATGCCAAGTGGGGTTAAAATTCTCAGTATAAACAGAGCAGGAATAAATGTCAGCAATTGAGAACAACTTTTTAACCTGAAAGATAATTTTTGTTGACAGAAAATGGATTTAAACAGGCTATGAATAACTGCAGTCTGGAAATAGAGCAAAATTTCCTGTAGCCAAAAGAGTGATGCTTTGGGACAGACATTATTTCTTATTATGGCACAGAAAAAAAAGAAATACAAGATAACAGCTGGTCATTTGAAATTGAGTAGGTGTATGGCCTGCTATAGAAATAACTGGATTTCATAATCCAGATGTCTGTCTCCTAATTAATAGTTGAAAGAAGTTTGGTTATTCAAGTTCAGCTAGTTTTTACTTTCAGTTTACCGGAGAGTGAGTTATTGCAACTTGCTTGCGTGCTTATTTGGAACCATGTTATATTGGCACTAACTATTTTTTAAACCCCTGTATTTAAATACAGGTATCTGTAGATTATCAACTTCTAATACTTTTTAACAAATAATAATTCCAGTTTTACCTATCAGGTGTGGGTTTTTTGGGCATGTGACCTTTAAGAAGGAAAAAAATGAAATATGGTTTGAGTTCTGTAATAATACAGTTAAGGTCGCAGTTCCTTTGGGCAGACAGCTATGAGCATATAATGCATGTAGATACAAATGTGTAAATATTTAATAGTCCATAAAACTTTAAATTGTATGTAACATTTAATTATTATTGTATTTAAGGACTATTAAATATTTAGAATTTAATCTTGTTGAAATAAAACTGGGAGCTCTGTGTAAATATTGGAAAGTGTCAGTGGCTAACAATATTGATGTAGATATTTTCAGCAGTTTTCTGAAAAGGAATCAAGATGAAGTGATTAAAAGTGTTCTTTTATTCTTTCAAAATAGCTTTTATTAAATGAGCAAAAAACATCAGATCTAGAGACATTTCTCTCAGCACTGAGGCTTTTGTCTAAATACATGGTAATGTCAGAGGTGGTGTTCTTTTCAACCCTATAAGTTGAGTAACCCCTTTTTTTGCTTTTTTCTTTCCTCTTTTAAACTTCAAGAATCTTGGTGAAGCAGAGTATGTTGTGGCAGTCTTCATGTATATGTGCCTGCTTGGTTATCCTGCAGACAAGATAAGTATCCTGACAACATACAATGGACAGAAGCACCTGATCCGTGATGTCATTAATCAGCGCTGTGGAAATAATCCACTGATGGGACGGCCAAACAAGGTGACTTTTAAAATATATCAGTCATTAGAGTGGTTCTGGTTTGTTTGTTTTAAAACTGTTATATTATAGAACAGACTTAATAGATTCACAACTTTCTGCACAAGTATCCCCTGGTCAACTACACATTCATTAACCTACATTCTATGGAATTTCATAGAGTAGTGCCCTTGTTTCTGCCTGTTTGTAATTTGACATACAAATTAAGTGAAGTCGGTGAAGTTGGAAAGGCTACAGACTACATGAGACAGAATAACAGTCACTTATTTTGTCCTCAAAAAAAACCCCCCAACCAGATAAAAACCAAAGAAACCCCAAACCCACACCTTAAGGAAGATCCACCCAGAGCAGAAATGACTTGATAAAATCTGATGAAACAAATGAAAAACATAGTTATAAAAGTCTGGTGCTAATTCTGCACATTAGAACTCTTGTGTTACAAGATTGACGGCTTTCCCCAATCTTTCAGTATTAGTACCCCACTGTTAGATGCCTGAATTGAATAAAAATGTAACAAAAACTTTATACAGTCAGCCAAAAGCTCCTTCCAACATCTCCCAAAACGAACAGGCTGATGATTTTTTTTGTTGAAGGCCTACTTAACCAGAGTTACAGCGTTTTCCTTTCTGTTCTCATTTACTGCAGTCTCAGTGTGAAGCTGATATTAAAATTTTGGTGTCACTGTTTAATTGAAATGGCAAAGATTAACCTACGGAGGGTTTGTCTTGGTTTTTGATTCCATAGGTAACAACTGTGGACAGATTTCAAGGCCAACAAAATGATTATATTCTCCTTTCACTAGTGCGTACCAAAGCCGTAGGCCACCTTAGGTATGTAAGAAGAAACTCTTGTAGTGTCATTAAACTACATGTTTTCCGTATCAGAAAGATGTTCATAGTACATTATACAAACGTGTTCAATTATTTTAGTATGTAGTAGAAATGAAATTTAATGTTACGTATTGGAAGTTCAGATATACTTCCTTTCATAACTGGTACCCTCTTCACAACCACTTTATCCTTCAGTAATGGCTCTTCTGCTATAACTAGTTTATATTACTGCAGATAGGCTGGACTTGATTTCACCCTAGTAGAACAATAGGAATGTAATGCTTGTTCAACGAATGCAGGGTTAAATTTTCTCATAGACTCTTTCCTGTAAGTGAGCTTTTTATTTGTTTTGTCTCAGAATTGTTTGGTCACTGCATAAGTTGCATTATTGTGTAGTTTAAAATGTTGGCACTTCAGTTTTGGGGTGGGGTGGAGGAAGACTTGTGTAATCAGCAGTATTTAGATGAGTTATCAAACTCACATTTACTCATTCAGGGATACAGAAATGCTATTGTGACTTGTTCTCAGTGTCTATCTTTACCTGTGAAGTCTAGGAAAATAGTAAAGGGTGACTTTTTTCATAATCATTGTTGGTACAGTGAACCCTCTTTTACATAATGGTTCTAGGATTTGGTAGTTACTGAAACAGTATGTAGGGAGAAAATCTGAAGACAAAATGGTATTTTAGCAGATGATTATATATTTCCTTTAATTCAGACTTATGCATACTTCTAGTTATTTTTATTGCAGATGTGTAATCATTGAAAAAGAACGTGATTGATTTTTTTTTTTGGTTTGTTTTCTGAAGGGATGTCCGACGATTAGTTGTTGCCATGTCAAGAGCCAGGCTTGGGCTTTATATCTTTGCAAGGGTGTCGCTGTTTCAGAACTGTTTTGAGCTAACTCCAGCTTTCAGCCAACTCACAGCTCGACCGCTTTACCTCCATATTGTTCCCACAGAATGTTTTCCAACAGCAAGACAGGTAGGAACAGGTGCTCTGAATTTTGCTATCTGTAATGGGGGGGGGTGGGGTGTTTGCCTACTTTTTTGAGTGGGCTGTAAGAGGTGGGACCATCTTCTCTGCTAAACCAGTGCCTCTTGGATAATTGTCCCTAGAGTTAGCTTGTCTCACGATACACGCTAACTGTTTTTAATTCATCTTTCCACAAAACTTAGTTATCAATATGTCTGTTGCATCTGTTTTCTCCTAAGTTCTGCCTGTGTAAGTGAATACATATTTTTCATTTGTGATAAATAGGTAAATTTTTAGTTATAAAACAAAACAATGTTATTTCTCAAAAAAAAAAGGGGGGGCCACACAAAGCTAATTGCTGCCCATTAAAAGAGGTAAAATTACATTTGACTGAGTAATTCAGGGTAACCAATCAACTTTTTTTTAAATTGAGTCCAGAATCACAAGAGTTTTGTTGCTGAGCTAGGTTCATAAATATGAAATAATAATTTGTAATATTGCACTAGATCTTTAGGGAAAGGTTTTTATTGATCATCTAAGCACAGGACACACAGAGTAAGGTGCTGAATGAAGAAATAGAAAAGCACATCTGCATTGCTTCCTGAGCTTTGAGAAGGGGTGCTACATGAACTCAAAATTCAGTTACAGATCTTTCCCTGGTCTTAAGTGCTGTTGACACGTTTGGGAGGGAGCCCTTCATTTGAAACTTCCAGGTCCACTGTGCAACAAAGAATGCAGTATGCATGGTCAGCGAGTGTGAGCAAGAAGGAGCTGGACTGTGGTGGACAAGTAGGCTAAGTCCTAATCTGATCGTAAACTATTTGTGCCTTAGTATGTTAAATGACTCAAGTCCAAAGTGTACTTTATAGAGTAAGCATTAGAACCCAACCTTTCCTTTTGAAATTTCTTCGCTGGGCTGCAGTATTGTGATTAATCCAGTTCCCCAAAGTGTAAGACCTATACTTCCTATCTTTCCAAAGAATTAGGCTATTTTTTTTCTTTAAAAGCATTTCTCGGAGTTTATGTTTTCTAATATAGTTAAATAACCTTTGAATATGGTTGTTTTGCTTTACTTGCTGAATGTCTACTTGTTTTCCCCTTCCTTAGAATGGAGAAAGACCAGTTCACCAAATACATGTTATTAAGAACATGCCTCAAATGGCTAACTTTGTGTACAATATGTATATGCATATGATACAGAGTACACGCCACTATCAACAGGTAAGGACGTTCTAACTTTTGGAAAGTGTGCATTTAAAATAAAACTGATTTTTAGCAAGTGATGTGGGATGCTGTTGAGGTTAAGAATATTGAGGTCTTTAAAATCTTGCAGCAGTAAGAGCTGTGTCTTTTAGTAATTTAAGCCCCATTTTAAGGCCCCAAAACCAGCAGTAATTGATGCCAAGTGCTAGACATGACTCTGTCTGGGCCCAAAAATTCATCATTAATACTAAAGAACTAGCCTGTCCAGTATTTACTTGAAGTAAACTTGGGTGCTGTGTTTCAGGTAAGTGCAGCTAGTGGTATTACAGCACCACAGCATGGTGCAATAATGTTTTGCAGTAGAGGTTCTCATGACAAGCCTGTAGTGTCTAGAAAGACCAGATCATGACGTGGAACCATTGTCACCTTATTAGCTCACTCTGTTATCCCTGCTGGTTAGAAGCTGTAGCATTTTTACTCTGGAGCATTTTTGTTCAGCACCAGGCGAAATAGCATGAGGCTGGAAGCAGTTGTAGATGCTTTCTCACTTCTGTACCCATTTTTGTTCGTGTTTAATCCCTGAAGCCGAATTCGGAACCCAACAGAAACGTCTTGTCATCTTACATATGTGAGCAGAGCTTTAAGGTAGTTCAGATAATATACCGAGCAGAAAGCTGCCTTTACTCAGCATACTTGGATCTGTAGATGCCTAGAGGTAGTTGATAGTAAACAGAAAGGGAGAGGTCTTAAAAGCTACCCCTCAACTGCATCAGCTTTCACTTAATGTGTGGGTGTGTCATGATTATATCACCTATAATTTGTTCTTTCATGGTACTCTGAAGTTCCCTTGTTGTTTTTTTCTCTTCTGAAGGATTTTCAAAAGTGGAAAAAATTTATGTAAAAGGGCACTACTCACTCTGCATTAGCTGACTGTGGGAAGAGGATGTGAGCATGGCTCTGTATCATTAAACAGATTAGTCCGAGGAACTTGTCTGTGAGGTCTAGGTTCTATTCTTTAGTACAAGGATTTTTCTCTACCACCTTGTCTTCCTTCCTCCTTCCACTGGCTGTTTCACCTAATATGGAACAGTGTAATCAGTAGAGATCAGAAACCAAAACTTCTCCTTTACTGAATGTCAGGCTTTCAAATAGTAAGTTTCTTTTTCTCTGCAGTTCTTACCCAGTGATTTTTTTTTTCTTTTTCTGGGAGGCATAGCTTCAGCCAGATTTGAAGCATTTTGCTATGTAGAAGAAGCCTTTGCCAGGTGGACAGGATACTTTCTCGCTGTTTTGAGGAAGTGCTCTAATTATCTGCTGTAAAGAAAAGGGGATAGAGAAAGGAGTGACACTACTAAAATCTCTTCTTGTAACTATGGTTTTTTTAAAAGTAGTGAAAGCTCACACTGCTTTGTTAGAAACCCAGTCCTATAAGCATATGATGAGACTTGCTTTGGAGCCAATTTGTTTAATATAGTTGGAGATCTCTCAACTGTGCAGATTGTATTTGATGGAGACTCAGTGGACTGTGCAGTTAGTCACATTCAGATGTAAATGAATAGTCCTGTCAAAACTAAGAAGTGAATACATGTCCTGAAAAGCAGATGATAGCATCTAAATTTCACCAAAAGATGGGTTTGCTTGACATCTTTATCAGATATGGACCTGATCCTTCTGCTAATACCAGTTACTTTTTAGCATCCTAATCATGTTCAGTGCTAGCTAAAATTAGTTACAAAACTGCTGTTTTCCTACTGTGGCAATGAATCACATACTCCTTGCAGGAGAAGCCAAAAAGTGATCTGCAAATGTAAAAAAAAAAAAAAAAAAAAGAGAAGCATGCATTACATTTCTTTTGCCCTATTTAGTACAACATGATATTTTTCCTTTTCTTTTACACTAGTCTTAACAGTAGTAGTCACGAAGCACAACATGCATCTAACTACATCACAGAAGAAAGAGTCTGAATTTGTTTCATGCATCAAGAATATATTTTTGTAATTAAAGGATATCTGGTTTTGAAATACAGTTTTTCTGTGAACAGATGAATTAGAGGGACCAGTATGATAACATCAAAGTCTACAAAAAATGCTTTTCATATCTCTGCTGGTAGTCATAATTACTTCATAGATTTGCCTATGCTTGTCAGAAATTTGTAGTATTAGTGTCATCTAATTGGCGATAAGACTTCACTGTAATTAAACAGTCATGTGAAGCCAAGTTGCCTTCAAGCAAAACAAAACTAAACAACCAACAGTGGGAGGTTTATCGAGTTTTCATTTAATTAAAATGCTTCACAACATTCGAAGGAAAAATCCATCATGTCATTAAATAATGTCAGACTGCAAGAAGTATGAGGGTTTCCGTACAACCTGGAGTTTTATAGCATTCATCCATACTCTTCAACTTGGTGTATTCTTGGGGTTTTTTTTCCCCAAAGTCTGTAATACAGTTACTACTGCTGCTTATAATGGTTTGCAAACTACTTTTTTGGTAGTGAGAAAAACACTTTGAATATACTGAATTACTTTTCCAGAAGTATTACGTGAGAAGTATCTAAGTATTTCTTTAACTGTTACTGGAGCTTGACAGCTGTGAAACTTGTGTACATATGGGTAACATTCACATAGCATTTTATAAGATACTTCAAGGGGAAATTACTGGAATGAGTTGTTAAAGACAGGCCTGTTAAAGGCCTCAAAAAGCAAGTTAAACATACATAGGAGTTTGAAATGGTAATCAGTGAGATTACGGTAGAAATGTGCTTGTTGCTCCAAGTAGGGATTTACCATAGCCCTATTGCTTGTCTGGCTGTTTGGGATAATGAAATGTGTTTGATATCCTTGAATTAGAAGTACTGAGTTTTTAAACACCCTCTTTTAAGGCAGAAAATGTGTCTAGTGAGACCAATATGTGAGCCAAGATTATTCTTAATTATTTTTTTTTTATATAGGAGTTAAGTGCCTACAAATGATCAGGGCTTCTAAATTTTAAGTCTTTGTTAACTCGCTATCTAATGCAAAATCCTAAATATAAGGTGAAACAGTCCAACCTAAAATAGGAATAGGCACCCAAATAGATGTATTTGTTGTAAAAACTGAAAATAAGTTATTTTTTAATCATCTAGCGTTTACTGCCCCCACCTGCCATGATTGAAGAACCAGAAGCTACTCAAACTCAAGAGACTGAAGCAGAAAGTGAAGTGCAAGACACGCAGGAAGATGCAGAAGAAAAAGAGAATAAGATAGGCGAAGAAGTGGTAAAGGAAGGAGAATTGAAAGTGGCCGAAGTGGATGAACATCGAACAATGCCAGAACACCCAGGAAGAGACAGCGATAGTGGAGACAGTGAACCTGAGAATGAGACTGAAAAGTGATCCACGAGATGTTTGTCCTCTACATGTTTTGGAAAACAGATGGGGGGAAAAAAGCAGTTAGAAATGTAATTGCTATTTTTGCATTGACTTTTTAAAATGGTTGCTTGTGTAACGTCACCTGTTTGGTATATTTTTCACTGAATACTTTGTGGACTAGCGAAAGATTTGGCAAACATTTAACTGAATTCTTGTCAGTATCAGTAATGTAATTTGCTTAACGGATACACAATTTCGTTTTCAGAAGTTTTTCAGTAAAGATGCTTTTTATACTAGTTTTGAGTGTTTGGCTTTAATTCAGTCACTGCGTTACCCATTAAATCTCACTGATTAAGTATATTCCATATTAGTCAGACACTCCTTATAGTTTTCTTAATATTTTACAATGGAGAATTCCTTATGCAGAGCTGTGCTTCAATACACTGAGATGGTATTTTAGGTGTAGGCTCAAGTTCAGCGAAGTATTTGTGTGTGTGAGTAATGTGAATTACCATGGGACTTTTGAAGTGTTTAAAAGCAGTTTTGAATGGGGACCTTAGCAGGTTCTCAGAATTTCATGAGGCTCAGGTATTTAGTGATTTCTCATTGTTGACTTCTGATGCTGTTTTTAATTGATGGTTATTTACAGAAGCAGTAAGGATGCAGCTTTGCAACAGTACTGTTTTTTAAATTAGTGTTTTGAAATAAATTTATTTTGTTTTAAGAGGACACAGTAGTTGCCTAGCATAAAGCCACACGTAGAAGAAAGAAAAAGGGAAGTAGTTTCCTGAATGCAGGATTTGCAAAACTATGATATTGTTAATGACATAGTGGTTGAATGTTGTTGTTTTTTTTTCTAGGGTAACTTCCAAGTGTGCATCTTTCATAAAGTGATCAGAGAAAGGTTTTTCCTTGGTTCATTAAGAATACCTGCCAACTTGGCAAATTATAAAGTGGTTCAGTGAGACTTAGGAATTTCCAAGTAGATTTTCAAGCACACCTATATTGCTGGTAAAGGGAAAATGCTTGGTTTTCAGGTGTTGCAGCTGTGAAGCTGCCAGGATTTCCTCACTAAATGGGCTAGAGAGTAATTAACTTACAAGCTTTTATTAATAGCATTGAGGTTCTTTATTTTTCTTAATACTTTTGTAGTATAATAAGGAAAAAAGAAATAGTATAAAATTAAATGTAAGCCAAGCTCCATGGAACACATCTATTGCATACCTGTGGGTGCATGCTGCGATTTCGTCTGCGCTCCCCCTGAAATCATTCTCTCCCCATCAGTTAGAGGGGAGCTCAGGAGTAACAAATCCTAATACTTGCTGTTGGTACACAGTGTTCAATGTTTTTCATTTACTGAAATGAAGTTTTCCCAGACGAAACTAATCATTTGAGCAGAATTTGTATTCTTTTACTGCTTGTTGGAATTTGGAAGGGATTGTACTGTTTATTACCAAACTGACTGCCTTGGGAGAACAAATACTAGTGGCGAACATTTGGGTGTTAAGTTTAATGCAGTAACATTCACATATTCATGCAGGGTCAAATAATACAGGGCCTTAAGGCCACAAGTGATTGGCTAAGTTGAGGGTTCTCATCTTTTTTTCCAGGTTATTTTTTATAAATATTTGAGTCTGAAAATCATTTACTGTGCTTTGGTATTTTAGGAATTGGATTCTGGAGGGTTTTTTTCTAAAATGGGTAATTTAACTGACAGAGATTCTATCGATAATTAGGACAGAATGACTGTTAGTAAGCACCGAAAGCTGAAAGGAGCTGCAAAGACCTTTTTGAGCTGAGCACAGTCTGCAGGGAGCTGTGACTCCACCTGCCTGTGCGGTGCTGTGTCTGTGTTCGGGCCCCGGGCACACGTGGTTGCTTCTGGCTCAGCCCTTGTAGAACAACGGCCAAGTATAGACTCATCCTAGACTTCAGTGTTGCCCTAAAATGGTGAGTGGAGTTGTAATGAAGGTTGTTTCTGGCTGAGGTGCAGGAAGAGACAATTGAACAGCGAACAACTGAAAAAGTTTGATGAGCCTTAATGTGCAGTTTTCTGAGGGACCAAGCACCATCTGCAAAAGAGGCAGAAGGTTTTGTTGAGGTGACTTGAGCTGAGCAAGTGGTTCATTATCCTTGCTGCCGTCTTCCATATGATGAACTTTTTTCAGGGATGTGATAGCATTATGAGAATGTATTTTCAAAAGTCTGGAAACTGATGTTTTCTTGTAGCAGTGATTGGAAAACTCCTGAAGTTTCAGTTTGGAGTACAAGGTTAGGGGTTTGGGGCTGCTTTTCCCCCAAAGCTTTTCAGTTCTGTTTTTCATTTTTTGTAAAGGATGAACTTTGTCTTTTCCACCAAAACAATTTTTATGTTTTGTTTACATTTTCTTATAAGAAAGAGGTAGGAGAAGTGAAGCAGTCTAAAACTGTAATTCTGATCTGTGTGGTTTGTTTTCCAATGGCAATATTTACTTGGGATTTAGCATCCCCTTCTGATGTCCCTGTCTATTCTAGTGAACAACAAGATCCAGTTGTTAAACTAAATGTATTGAATTTTTTTAAAATAAATAAATAAATAAAAAATATTTTTAAAAGACAGAATCTATAAGTAAATGAACAAAACCATAGCTAAAATAGCTTTTAAGAAAATTATTCAAGCATTATTGCAAAGAATTATTATAGCACTGCATGAAAACCTAGTGAACAAAATCTTTGTGAGGACAAGATCCTTTAAGGGTATATAAACTGGAGGACAAGATATAAAATCACTTTATTTTATTGTTCCAAAGCCATGTAATTAAAAAAACCCCTAAGGACTTTTTCAGTGAAACTAAAGAACTGTTAGTGGCTTTTCTTCATATTTATTTAGCCATCACTTCCATGAATTTCTTAATTTTCCTCTGTTACACTGAGCCTGTAAAACAACTTAGGCACTACTTTCTGGATTTATTTAAATAGAGACTAGTTTAGAAGCAGCTCAACCCTTGGACTCTTAATATTGTGCTGATATAAAAATGATACTGTAATTCAATGTACTGTTCCTTTCTGTAATAGCCAGAAAAACAAGGACAAAGCAGTTTACTTGGGTTCTATGATCCATACAAAGCTGAGATAGTACTGTATAAATACAGGCCCCCTTTCATCTGCAACTCTGAAATAATGCAGTAAGTGCAGTTTTAGGTATGATCAAAGAAAATGCCTTAGTAACACAGAGCATGGCTTGCTTTAGCCTGTATGGGAGTTTGAAATGGCAGTGTGGCAAAGACAGTGGATAAGCTAATTTTAAAAAGTTCAGGACAAAGTTTGCCAAGGGGAAAAGAAGAGGCAAGTCGAGGATCTCAGTAAGCTGCTTACAATAATGAATATGTCCATAAACTCCTAATGATAAGGCCGTTACTTCTTCCTAGCCTGCCTTGTGTTTCCTTTAACAGTGGATACCAAATACCGCTCTACGTGTTGGATGAGGTAGTTTCAAACTTCCTTCAAAAAGGAAGCAAACATCTGGTTCCTCCTCCTCCCTCTTGGAACAGATCTCTGCAGTTTCCTGGGACATAAAAAGATAAGAATCCTGAAGAATTCACATGGCGAGCAGAATTTTACCTGACAGAATGACAAGAGACCAGTTTTATTATCTGAAATCACAGAATTCTTTTAAAAAAGAAGACCTAGAGGCAATGTTCATCACATACTGGATAAACATGATGCCACACAATTCTATTGAAACAAGAATTAGGTAACACTTGAAATCTTGTAGAGCAAGCAGACAAAAGCGACTGTCCTAGCCAACAAATGAATCACAACCCACAACAGTCGAGAAGCTGTGAATGCCATTATGGCACATAGCAGCGTAGTTTCCTTTGCCAAACATGGTAATCCTCCCAGTAGAAATAATCAATTGAAAATGAATGTTTTCAGGGGAGTTTTGGAGGCTGTTTTTACAGCTATTAGTGCTTCCTTTGCTATGTGGTTTCTCAAGTGTTACTTCTCTTACAATCCTTTAATCCTTTTTCTCAGAGGATTCATTGCTTAGGTACCTGTCAGAAAAGTCCAGTAACTGTATAATATTCATGTGCTGTAGTACTGATAAACACATTTTAAGGATGCTGTTTCCATTGCAAAATGAAGAAGAACTTTCTTAGAAGACTTTCAGCTAAGCATCCTTAACTCCCAAAATAAAATTCCTCCTTGCCCGCACAGGCATCTACAAAATTACTACAGTGAAGAGAATGCAAGAAAAGGGGCAGAAATAGTACCTGCACTACTACTCGCTCTCAGTTTGTAGATAATAATATTTCAGGTGACTAAATACTACTACTGTAATGAGAAAAACCTTTTCCCACTCCCGCGGTAGGTAACAAGGACAGATTATTTCTCTGGGCCTTGCTGTGGCAGGGCAGGGCTTTAATCAGCTTAATCTGGCCTATATCAGGGGTAATGTAATATATTGCTATTAAGAAAAATAGTATGTTTCATTTAGCTTCTGTTAAGATTTTCACTCTCCTTAGGAAAAAAAAAAAAAAGAGCAAGGACAAGGATCTTTGAATCAAGTAATAGCATTACTTAAGTGTAATGCAGAGAAGCCTGTTGCTCCACTGTTGTATCTGGAAAACAAGATAAAAATAAAAGCTGAAGAAGAGTTACTTCAGCTATAGGTAAGAAACTTTCCAGAGTTCAGGCATTATCTCTCTGCTTGAGAAACACTATCAGGCCAAACAGAGTATGTTTCTGTATGAGTGAGTATCATTTTGCTTGGTTCTACGTTTTCTTAAAAGTTGAGTCAGCTGCTGTCAATCACTGACATCTATAGAAAAACTATGTAAAAAAGCATATACAACTACGGTGCATGTTTGCCTAATGAAACATTAGAATTTTATGATTCTGGAGAAGAGCATAAAAGAGTAAGCTGGAGAGCCAAGTAAGGGTCAGGAATATATTAGTCCTGGCACAGTTTGCAAGAGATAAAAAGAAGCCGCCCTTATTTCATTTATCAAGTGTGAATTCCTAAATCGCTGCAACCCAGTGTAAGAGAAGCCCTGCTACGCATCTAGAGACGCTTCAGCATCCTGCTGTGCTAGCCTGACATCTCGTGTGTGTCAAGAGCACTTATTTTTAGATGGGACAGTCATTAGGGGCAAAACATATCTCAACTACTGTAAAGGAAGTAGTTCAGGGGCAGCAGTACTGGGTAGGGAGTAGCTCAGTACAGAGGCATGAAGATTCTGTTTCTGACCTTAATCCACCGCAGTATAGATTGCCCTATTTTTTCAGAGAGATTTTTTGGCAGCAGCAGTCGTGTCCTATTGGGTGAGACCATGTTTCCTAAAATTGAGACATAACGACCTGTTTTGCATGCTGAGTCAGAGAGGGGAGAAAAATTGGGAGAACTGGGGAAAAAAAACCAAACAGCCCAACTGCAGAAGAGTGGTCTTGCTGTCACTGACCCCCTCTGGAGACGTGATCAGAGTTACATTGTGATACAGCATTTATTTATTTATGTAAATATGACCTGAGTTTGAACAGAAATCATGCATATTCAAATATTGCCTCTGTATGGCTCTAATTAAAACCTAATTAATGACTAAAGAAGAGAATGGTTTTGCTTATCGGAAAGATGTACTGAAAATTGCTCTGATAGAAATTTTTACTGAAACTGAAGTCTGTAGCAGTTTCGTGGTTTCACACAGATTCTAGAGGGGAACATTGCATATTCAGCTTCTAGAAAACATTGAGTTCTTTTGCGGACTGGCTTTCACTGATACCCTGTGGTGTATTGGTCTGGATTTTCTCATCTCTGTCAGTGTGTAGTAGTGAAAAATCATGTGGAGTGGAAGGCCATAACACATGGCATCCTGGTCAGTTCTGTGTTTATTATAACACTGTATCCAAACTGCTGTAATGAATGTGATCTACATAAACCTGATGTGACAAACTAGGGTTTTTCAGAACAGAAAACATGTTGGGGAATTAGGAAACTGTTGTGGGGTACTGTTTTAGGAAATAATGCAATTATAGAGTTGATGACAATTTTCTCAAAGCAATGCTTTCCCCAAAGTGTTAGTTAAATGCTGCACTTTGTTGGTATGTTTAAAAACAGACGAAAACTGTTCAAGCAATTGGTTTTAGTAATGCACTTTTCCCTTACGTGAATCATGTTATTAGAAAGTCAAGTGATAAAATAGAAAGTAAAAGGTACAGTATTACTAATTAAAAAAGAAAACCACACAAAAAGACCCACACCAAAAAACACTAAATATTTCGGTGTGTTGAAAAATTCTGGGTTTTTTTTTTGTTGTTGTTGTTCCAATTGGTACTGAAAAGAAATTTTAAATTTGGAATTTCACACAACGTGAAAGCTTGAAACTCTGATCAGCTCTGTTAAAATACGTTCAGATGTTGAACCCTTCCTGCGGTACCGCTTGAGTCCCAGTTTTGAAAACTGACTAACCTAGGCACAGAAGTGAACGATTCACTATAATCTTCATTAAGTTCATGCTATTAAAATGGTCCTCAATGCCCTGCTTTCCTATCCTGGTACAGGCTGTAGTAACATACTATGTCCTTCCTTGTTTGGACTGACCATGTTTCAGGCACCTGCTAGCTTTATTCAGAGCTAAGAAATGCTTCAGGGTAGCTCATTATTTTCACAGGCTCCGTTCTTTATCTCATTTGATCTCTAATGTACTATGAACTAACCTTGCTCCTGCATACACAGATACTTCAGTGATGGGGCAGTTGTCCTGGATTGCTCCCTGCTCCTGCAGTGTTCGCCCACTGGTGTTCTGTCAGTCCGAGCTGCAGGATGAGATGAGGCGCTGAGGACAGCTGCTGCTCCTGACTCATCGTAGCGCTCAGTCCTGTGCACAGCACCTTCCTGTAACTCTGTGCTGAAACAATCCCTATAAATGGAAAGAAAAACTGAGCAAAGGCAGTGGGTTTAGTGCTTTACATTTTATTTATTGAAACACAGATATCAGTGGAAATACACGTGCACACCTTGTGTAGCAGTAGATTTATATAAAGTTGATTCTTAAGATGTTACTATGACCACAAATGTGATATGCTTAATTTTGTCAGTATGAAACCTGGTATTTTACTTTTATTTATAAGGTAAAACCTGTTCTGTAAACTATTACTTTAAACCAGGACTTCAAATGGTTTTGGTATTATTTTAGTTTAAGGAACTATGAATTAATATATACCCATGCTTTCTCACTGTGGAAATATATGAAAACCCTTTCAATTTAAACAACTTAATGCCTTTGTAAGTGGTGTTTTGGCATCTCATTTTCCTGAAAGGGCTTTGTCCTGCAAATTTAAAGTTACTCTATTTGGCTTTATTTTATTATTTTTAGAAATTATGCCTTACAGTATTCCAAGGTGAATACAGTAGAATAAAGAGCCAATGTAAATTATTGCTAAAGCTCCTTGTACCATGTAGGAGGAGGTGTAGAGAAGGCAATCCCTCTCCTAGGTTTCTGAATTCTGCCAGCAAAGGAGAGTACAAGGAGAGCATGTTCCACCCAAGCTAATGAGGGTTTGGGTCAAGAATTTTTATCTTAATCCTCTTAGACCTTAGCTAAAGATGCTGAGTTTACATGCATACAAATATAAAGCTGTCCTGAAAATTGCTGTCCAAACTTTTATATAAGAGATTGCTTGACTGTGGGTAACTGGGACCTGGAAGGCAATAGGTAGAAACTGGCGGAGCTATTAGATCAGAGATGCAATAAGCATAATATGCCACGAGTATATTACAAGGAGATGCCCAGTAATGTGTAGCAGTAAGCTGTATATATCTCAGTGGTTTAGCTTTAGTTTATGAATGTAACAACAGTTCCATGTTTCTAGCAAGATCTTTAAATGAACTAGAAATGCATCTGCTTTGATCAAATATTTTCCCGGTTGGCAGCTGTCTCCACCTTGGGCTACCTTTCTCCTTTGAGAAGGGAGGGAAGCGATGGTGTTCACAACTCTTCTCATGCTCACGCCTGCGGAGCAAAGCTCTCAAGTCAACCAGAAGAGCCTCAGTGGGAATTTCCCCTACTCTCCACCTTCTGACACAGGTTCACTGTCTCATTTGCTGGTGATGGGACCTTTTTTCCCTACTTGGTAACCGTTTGCCAGATGAATTTTGCTACTTTGTGCTGCAGCTTTTTGCAGTCTGGATACGGTCACATTAAACACACAGTTGAGGGGAAAGAAAGAAGCCTGGCTTGTATTTTGGACTGGTTACAGTATGCCTCTGAAAGATGAAATGTGAGAAGGAATGAATGTGCTCATAAGTAGAAATTTGTATGAGGGTAATCGGCCTGAATTGCCAAACTGGCAGTAACCTGATTAGCCACTGCCCGACTGAGTGTAGGCCTTGTACATCAAGGTCTCTCCTGAGCCATACAGTCTAATCCTTTAGGATTAGGTAGGAGCTATGTGCAGATTTTCAGGTTACAGTTTTAGATTTTGATGTTTACATGCTGTTGTAGTCATACAGTATTTTTGTTTGGGTTTGAGGGTTTGCTTAGTTTTTTTTTTTTTTTCCAGATCTAGCTCTAGGCTGTATAGATACCAATAGATGGAGAAAAAACAGTGAGTCTTGCAGCACCCTTTTAAAAGCAGCACTCTTGGAGACAAGGAACAATTATTCATAACAATTTGTTTGGTAGTTCTGAGAAAAGACTTGAATGTATTCATAGTGTTTTCTTTAAATTTTGTGACTATCAACATTTCAGATACCCTAGTAAAATATTCTTAAAATAGGGAAGTCATTCAATAGAACAACAAAGACTGTGCTTCTCTTGTTCTGACTTGAAGGCAGATTTAGGACATCTTGGATATATTGACAACTGAGATATCTGAAGACACTTTTAGTTAGCTATTTAACTAGTTTGTTTATGAAACACAATCAGAAATCGAGCACTAATTTGCAATATTATTTCAGTGAGTACATATTCAGAGTGAAATTAACCTCTTTGTTTTCTAATGGAAGAAAACAAAATAACCGTCTGCAACTGAATTTTAAGGGCCT
The DNA here is from genome assembly GCA_035590275.1 of Ibycter americanus. Classification (NCBI taxonomy): domain Eukaryota; kingdom Metazoa; phylum Chordata; class Aves; order Falconiformes; family Falconidae; genus Ibycter; species Ibycter americanus. The sequence continues at coordinate 57,598,237 of JAVJGI010000063.1, forward strand.
GCGCAGCAAAGACAAGACCGAAGATACCATGCCAGTGTTCCGTGATGTCCTGTGCAGTTTCTTTATTTGAATTCATTCTTCTGCTTAAGTTTAAAATGTGTTTAAAATTCCAGCTGGCAAGCTGTTAGGCTTGCAGACAGCATTATAACTGTGAATATCATGACATCCATATAGTTACATTTTCAACCATAATATTTGTTTAGCAACTTCAGCGCTGAAAATATTTGTGAAAAAAACCCCAACCGCTTCTTTACACCATGAAAAAATGTTGACATAACTCAGACAGAATTTTGACATAATTCAGATGTATTCACCTTGTCTACAAGATGTTTTGTTAAACGAAACGCTCCAATCTTTCTTTGATGCTCACTTTGTTTGAGATACCTAGGTAACAAGAACTTAGAATATCTTAAAGCGTTTCACTGTGATCGGATTTAATATAGCCTAAATGGATTTTACCTAAGCTTTCTGAAGCATAAACATAGTTGAATTATAAAAAGCTGCCTATACAACAGCATTTGTAAGCTGTCTTTTAAAAAATTACCAAACATGGTAACAGACACACACTGAAAATTCCTTGGAAATTACAGAATGTTCTTGTTATCTAACAAAAAGGTGGAAAGGACAAAATGAAGGAAATTGGAGGATTGAGGAATATCTGAAGTGCATGTGTAACTTACACAAACAGAAACCTTTCCATAGGGATTTTGGGACATTTGCTTTCCTGCCTGTTTGGTTCTTTGTTGTTTCTATTGTACGCCTGTTCCAAAATGCACTCTTTTCCACTGGGCACAGTGGAGTTTTCTGTAAGATTGCTGCACAACCTTTTTAGCCATCCTTATTTCTCTATCACTGTCATGGATGGAAGGGGGAGACACATTTTTAATATCTCTAGGATATGCCAGGTGTCTCCTCCAAAAGTTTTCACTAATCAAGATGTGACATGCACATGCATTAGTGTCTATTTTTAGTTTCCCTGCCTCGTGTTTGCTTTTAGTGGTTGAGGTCAGAAGATACTTACTGTATCAACTAAAATGCAGCTGCCAAAGCCATGGCTAAGGCTGGAAGCTGCATCTTCAGTTCTGTGGCACAGGGGACACACCACAGCTTTAACAGGGCAGACAGCAGTTCGCCTTGGAATATGCAGTCTCTGGCTCAAGTTGGTGACTTCAACACACTTCTGTCCTTGTCCAGCAGCTCCAGTCAGCCCAGCCACTCCGCTGGGATTACATGAGCTGCAAAAAGATGGTTTCTCCCAAGGTTGAAAGGTTTATGGGTGTGAATGTCAGGGAATGCCAGGCTTAGTTAGGGTCCTGTTCAGGTAACAAAAGAGGAGAGAAAGGCTACTGTCAAACGATGTATTCACCTCGCTTTCCCACTTTGGTGAATGCCTGGTAGAGAAAATCTGATCATTTAAAAAGTTAAGAGTTTTACTGTAAAGGTAAGGCTGTTTTCCATATATTTTTCTGCTTTTACTGATAATTCAGTAATTTGTGTACTTTTCAGTATGATATCATAAATCAGCATAAATTCAGCTAACAAATCCATGCCACCCCTTCCCTGAGCCCTGCTATAATCTTTTCTTCTAAACAAGAACAGCGAGTCATAGAGTCATAGAATGGTTTGGGTTGGAAGGCACCTTAAAGATCATCCAGTTCCAACCCCCCTGCCATGGGCAGGGACACCTTCCACTAGACCAGGTTGCTCAAAGCCCCATCCAACCTGGCCTTGAGCACTTCCAGGGATAGGGCATCCACAGCTGCTCTGGGCAACCTGTGCCAGTGCCTCATCACCCTCACAGTAAAGAATTTCTTCCAAATATCTAATCTCAATCTCTTTTAGTTTAAAACCTTTACGTCTTGTTGTATCGCTACAGGTCCTACTAAGCAGTCTGTCCCCATTTTTCTTATAAGCACTTTATTAAGTATTGAAAGGCTGCAATAAGGTCTCTCAGGAGCCTTCTCTTGTCCAGGCTGAACAATCCCAACTCTCTCAGCCTGCATTCAGAGGAGAGGTGCTCCAGCCCTCTGATCATCTCCATGGCCCTCCTCTGGACTCGCTCCAACAGGTCCATGTCCTTCTTATGTTGGGGGCTCCAGGGCTGAACACAGAACTGCAGGTGGGGTCTCACCAAAGCAGAGGAGAGGAGAATCACCTCCCTTGACCTGCTGGTCATGCTTCTTTTGATGCAGCCCAGGATACAGTTGGGTTTCTGGGCTGCAAGTGCACATTGTCAGGCCAGGTTGAGCTTTTCATCTACCGGGACACCCAAGACCTTCTCCTCAGGGCTGCTGAAAGCAGCGTTAGTATGTTAGTATGAAATATTAGTGTGATTGGTATGAAATTAGTCCATGAGCAACACTATCTAGGTGGAGTTATATTGTTCAAGAAGACATTCTTTCTGGTCATATTTTAGATGCATTGTGAACAGAACTTGGCTGAAGAAATGGAACTATTTAGGCTGCTGGTAGATCAAGAGTTACTGTTGTTTTTCATGATGTTGTTTACTCTGTCATGATTTTAAAGCAGTGCCTGCTGTCATGTTGTTCACGTATTTTATTAGCGTCTGAATTAGAGCAGCCCATTTAACTCAATAATATTGTGCCACCCACAGTGATCGCTCATTAGGCTGAGTAATACTGCTTTTTACTACCTTAACATTTGCTTCTCTTTCTCTCTCCTTAATGAACCACTTTATAACCTTGTATATATGGCTGGTTAACAGCAGTCCTTTGATAACCAAGGTGCACATAGTAAACACTTGGGTTTTAATTTTAAAAGAATTTCCTGAGCAGTCTGTATTTTTACCATGAAACCTCAATTATGAATTATTAAAAATGAAACACTGAGAAATGTTTCAGTGGTTTATGTATGATCAATTTATTTTTCCATTGTTTGGTTTTTCTTAGTTTATTTATCTGCTGGACATCTCACAAAACTAGCAGAAAATACCAGGTTGTTTTGGATTGTGTAGCATTTTCATATGTACAAATATATCTGCAATTTTCCAGACTGCTGAAAGAATGAACAAGGCAGAAATAAAATGCTTTGACAGCTCATAACACATCTCAGTCATTGGGGAGATAACTGTTAATAGTCTTGGTGCATAACAGGCTTGATGGTTCTGTTAAATAAAGCACATAGTCTCAAAGCTCAGCACAGGGAGTTGGTGATAATGAAAAGGACCAGCAGATACGTGAACTCATTTAGCCTGGTACTTAGTTGTGTGCAACCTGTTTCTCATTAAGTCAGAGAATAAGCTATGGGAGGTGTCCTCCTTAGTTGCCTGTTGACACCCTGAGAAGTTCTGCAGCTTTATGGGCTAGTCATAGTCTGGACCTCAGGATTTTCTTAATGTATTATACTCCAAATGTATTATATTTATTCCACACATTAATCATATTCTTCATCTACAGCCGTATTTTCTCATGTGTTAAAGGAACATTGCAACTTGTCTCTGTAAAGCTATGTTAAAAATTTGTATCCAAGTCATTCTAGTCTAGAAAACTACTTATTAAAGTGTACCTGATACTTCTCTTTCTTCCTTAGGAAGTTTCCCAGGAGTCATGTGTGACTCGGTATTTGTTACATTAGACTCTTATTAAATATGGGAACCAGATTTGCTTGGCTGAGAAGATCTTTTTTCCTCAAAAAAATAGATGTTTTCAAACAAAAGAGGGTTCTATCTATATATCTCTGTATGCACTTGCAAAGTTAACCCTTTTCCACGTCACTCAGTTTTAGACAGCAGATGGCAACCGGTTAGTGTGGGGATTATTTTGGGTCATGGTGCTGGTGTTTCTTGGCTGGCCCATAGGCATAGCCTTGTGTAACCTCTATGGATTCCTTTCTCCTCTCGCTGCTTTAATAGGGCTAGATGAATTAAGCAAAGTGTTGCTGAAGGGTGCATGTTTGGGGAGGCAGCACGCTCAGAATGTGTGCAATGGCAAGCGCCTGTGTTAAGCCATGGAGAAAGCCCTGCATCGGACAAGCATTCAGCTGTATGCTGCTGGATTTCGTAGTTTGTTCTGTTAATCTTAATTTTTCAGTTCTGAACAAACTTTTCTTAGTTTTTAACTGTGTACATTTCTCTTGAGCATGTCTAAGAAACCTAAACAATCCAGAGGTTTGTCTTCTAAAATATGTGATAAAAGTTGTAGCTATGGTTTTGAAACTGAGTAACGATACAATGTACTTGGAGCAGGTAGCTGTGTACACATCTCTCAGGTTTTGAGCTCAGTGTCAATTCTAATTAAACTGTTGAAAATACTGCCCAAGAGGTGGAAGGCACCTACTGTTTCTGATTAAGACACTTGTGAAGAGTGGACACTGAAATGGAAATTTATTTTTGTGACTATTTTAATCTACACTGTACATTGCTCTGTAATAAGAAAAGTTAAATTCTCATCTGATCCCTTTAGAGTGTGTATTTTTTCTTGTATATTTTTCAGTGCCTCTTAGTTTAGTTCCTTTGCAATAGATATTAGAAATCTTGCATGTTACCATCTCAATTTGTGTTAATTTCCTTTGAAGAGCAGTTTTTCAGTGGAACAACTTCGCTTTTTTTTGGCTAAAAATAAAAGAATGCTTCTCCCAATTCAGCTGGATAAGACCAGCAGACTTGACACAGGGGGATCAAATGCATAACTGTTTCTGAGTAGGACTTTCATTACTTCATGGAAGGGGTAAGTAATGTGACATAGTCTCTGTGGTAGCTGGAGATTGGACTCGATAGTTTAAGAGACCTCCTCTATCTTGCCAAAACTGTGACCATTTCTTCAGAAATTTTTCATGTAAAAAGTCTACCTCAGCTTGGATATTTTGGAAAGTTTGACCAAAAATTTCTTAGCCATTTTTGTAAGGAAAGCTGGGGAAAAGTATGCATATGTTATGTAAAAAATAAAATAGTATAGCCATTTTGTTGAGAGGTTCTAATCACCCCAGTATTTACACATTTGAAATGTGACAGGAGGGAGTGTAAGGGTGATGGATGACTTCTTTTGCTATTTTGGGGAAAACACGCTGTAATTCACCTGCTTCATAAGCTCTTAGAAAAGCCATGTGTATATGTTGAGCAGCAGATATCTCTGAAAGAGTCTGTCTTCTCTGTCTAAATTCAGTGGTGCTTGTTTGTTGCACAAGACTGGGCTATACCCACACCATTCCTGTAGAACAGGTGAGCATGCAATATTTGCCCATTCATGCACAGGGGACTTGGTGATTTTCTCTGCACCTGTTGGCTATGGTGGGGTCAGATACCAGAACTCAGAAGAGGCAGATTTTTTCCCTTAGTTTGCAGCAGTTTTCCCAACGTGAATGAAGAAGGTTCTTGACCTAACTGTAGAAGGTAGAAGGTAAAACTTAGGAAACTGGGACTAGGAATGAAAACATTTGGGTTCAGAGATGGGGGAGTTGGAGTTGGCCACTATTTTCAGACGTTTGGGTTCAGAGATGGGGCAGTTGGGGTTGGCCACTATTTTCAGAAGTCATAGATTTCTGGAAGAGGATTGGAAATGGGAGACTAGAAAAGCCAGACAAGATTAAATTGAGGCCCTGGACTTGAATGTGAGTAGGTAAGAACGAGTTTGTGGGGAGTTTGAAGAGATGTTGTTGGAAGAGTTGGAGGAAAGTAACACACCAAGGAATGATACTTATCTCCAACATGGTTGTAGAAACATTTTACTCCCTTGACAGTGATATTGGTGAATGTAAAGACACCAGCCTTGCTGGGGAAAGAGAGTGGCGGTACAATACTATATGATGTCACTTCTGAATTTCACCTTTCTTTTTTTAACCTCCCAAAAAACCATTGTGCAAAGGCAGTTCAGTGAAAGTATATCATGCTTGCAACGTCAAGCACCCAAAGTCAGGAACGGTCCTTTTACAGCTACTGATTAAATAGAAATTAAATAACTGCACATGTTTTCTTCAGCAGGGGTCTTAGCATCATTCTGGGTACTACAGGGATGTGCTCTGGGTGTGATGCTTTGGATTTTAATATCATCAAATCTATTTCAGAGCTTCTTATATGTGGGTATTAAAGTATCATCTTCTGCAGGACCCTTGGGAAATTCTGGTGAAGGATACAGCAAAATCCCTGAGGAAATCAGCAAGTCCATCTTCTCTAACCTGCAGTTTAGAGAACCAGCTCTAAGGCCAGTTTACAGAATTTATAGAATCAGAATCATTTAGGTTGGAAAAGACCTTTAAGAACATCAAGTCCAACTGTTGTCTCAGGACTGCCAAGTTCATCACTAAACCATGTCCCTAAGCACCACATCTACATGGTTTTTAAACACCTCCAGGGATGGTGATTCCACCATCTCCCTGAGCAGCCTGTTCCAATGCTTCAACACCCTTTCAGTGAAGAATTTTTTCCTAATACCCAATCTAAACCTCCCCTGGCACAACTTGAGGCTGTTTCCTCTTGTCTTGTAGCTTGTTGTCTGGGAGAAGAGACCAGCCCCCACTTGCCTACAGCCTCCTCTCAGGCAGTTGCAGAGAGCAACAAGGTCCCCCCTGAGCCTCCTCCTCTCTGGGCTAAACACCCCCAGGTCCCTCAGCCGCTCCTCATAACACTTGTGCTTCAGATCTCTCAGGAGCCCCGCTGCCCTTCCCTGGACACGCTCCAGCACCTCTACATCCCTCCTGAAGTGAGGGGCCCAGCACTGAACACAGGATTCCAGCGGCGGCCTCACCAGTGCCCAGTACAGGGGGACAATCACTGCCCTTGTCCTGCTGGCCACACTGTTTTGGATACAAGCCAGGACAATTACTTGGTAAAGGACTGAAAGGGAAGAACAGGTTCAGCAGGAGCCCCAAAATATCTCTTATTTCCTCTTCTTGAGTAAGCACCTAATCATTAGGGTATAGTAGAAATTCAGTCTTGTGTATATCTAGCCATAATTATTCTTGTAATAGCTCCTGCCTAGAACTGCCTGTAACTTGGTTCTGGGAGGTAGGGATATGTATTTTTACTACAGTAGGCACACAAGAGGATTAAATATGCTATTTACCAATAAGCTACTGCAATTAAAAAGCCATTGTAAAATAAAGTTGGCTATAGCTCAAGTTTTGGGTGGGTTTTTTTTTCCTTTCAATGAGAATAGCGAGTGGTTTGAGCCCTTAGGAAGTGGTTTCAGCATGTGAATCTAGACGGGTAAGAAAGAGCATCTAAGCTTTGGAGATGAATGGTATTTCAGAAAGACTTTTGTCCTCATTTAGCCTCAACCATTGTCTTATGCTGAATTAGGTGATGATACATAGGAGAATTTTAATATTTCAGAGGATAGGATCACAGAAAATACAAAGCTGACTGAAGTGATTCACTGGTGGGTGGGTTTTTTTGCTGATTCTTTTCTCTGAAACATTTAACTTCCCCTGTGTATTAACAGTGAACTCAGGAACTGTGAATTCTGCTAGAGCAGAGCAGACAGCTAAAACTTAGGCATTAAACTTTCATCATTTTAATAAAAAAGGTGGAAATATGAGATTCTAGATTGACCACAGTATGTCTTCTGGATATGGAAAATGAGAGAAATAAATGCAGCCTAACTCAAACCCTAAATCTAATATGTGGTTCATGTGATGGGCTCCCTGTAGGGATCTTTCTAAGTACTGGAATGCAAGAACGTTCTGTGACTTCAGCACAAACAGAATGACTTGGATATTTTCTCTTTTCTCCCTCTTATAGCTCTACAATAACCAAACAGAATTGAAACAAACTTCTGAAAAATCAGATTTTTGTTGAAAGCTACTTTTGAAATATCTCTTTGTGGTAGCTTTTCCTTCTGCATAGAAATAAGCTTTCTGAAATCAATGTCATAATTAGATTAACTTCTCAATCATAAATGTTACTGTGTGACTTCCAACAGCAATTGTACTAGCTGGTAAAATGGAGCCTGAAATGTACATTTTTGAGCTACTGCTTAAGCCTAGCAGCTATGTTCCGGGAATACTGGACCATTAGTTGTTTTGCTCTTCATTTTGCTTATATTACACATCTGGTTGGTACCACAGAGGGCCTGTTGTGTCAAGGCTGTGTCTGTGATCCTGAGTCCCAGAAGGATTTAAGAGAGAGACGCTGGGAGTTACAATGCCGAGTGATCTCTATGAGTATCTCTTTAAGTCATGAATATTCAAAAGCAATAACCTTGTGTTTAGCTTTATTGAAATTTTACTTGCAGATGTAACTACCCAACATTGACCTTTTGTAACATTCTTTTCCCCAACTTAAATTTCTGTGGTAAAATGTAGAACCAGGATCTTTTCTTCCTTTACTTTTCTTTTAGAGTTCACCTATCCCACATGACTTTTTCCCAGGTTAAGTAAGTAATCTGCTCACAACATCATATTAGTCGTTTTGGCAGTGGTGACACATATATCCAACTGCATTTTCCTAACAGTTCCAAAAGCAGGAGGCAAAACAAGAATTTATGTAAAGTTGTGGTTTTCAACCCAGTTGTGTTTCTGTGCTCATTGGAATTCCAAGACTGTCTTTTTTCTTTTCATTTGAATACTGGAGAGATATTTTTCCTAAAGGTAAGCCCTTCAGTATTTCAATTCCTTTTTGTTAATAATTGAAATCAGAATCTCAGTCCTCTGTGGTTTCAGCTGGGTGTAACTTTGCTAAAACCACCAGAACTTTCTATGACTTTCAGGCAGATCAGCTTGGAGAATCTGGCTGGGCAAGACAATTTCTTCATCATGACAACTATTTGTTCTTGTTATAGTAATCTGTATAAGTGCACGCCCTAAAACACTGTAGGAATGGGCTGCTAAGTGGAAAATTTGAGGACTACTGGACTGATGCTTAAAACAGTGGACTTGTAGTTCCAAGATTAATTTTTCTTTTTCAGATTGATCAACAATTTCCTGTTTATCATTAAGTCAATTAATCTGTACTTCATTACCTTATGTATAAAAGCCTCACAGGAACTTTGGGGGTTTAAAATTCACTAATAAATATGAAAAACTTAGTTATACCAAACCAGAAGGCCTCTAAAGAGCTAGAAAACTACTGACTTTAGGATAGATGCAGGTTGTTAGCCAGCATAAAGCTGTAATTACAGTGCATATTCTAGCTTTTTCTCTTGATGTCTCAAGCTGTAAGGGCTTGCTTAGTTTATATGCTTCCAGCCCCACTGATCTAATTTTCAGAATATGCTTAGATGTGGTATTTTCAGCATTCACCTTATTATTTAGTTAATCTTTAATTTATTTTATGCTTGTATGGAATTTCACCTGCTTCCTGGTGCTATAGAGATTGAATGATACAGAAATAATATTTCAGTCAGTTCAATATGAATAGTCCAGTTCCTGCTGGGGTTAGAACTCCTGTAGTAATGTTTGAAGATGACAACCTCAATTAACAGGTTTGTAGGGTACACAATTGATTCATAATTAATGGCCAGAGCACATTTGCTAGTTACAGTTCTACCAAATACATATTTCTTTATCCTTGGGTATTTATGCTTTTTATTTAACTGTAAATAGTTGTTGTGCCCTCCTTAATTTGATGGGAAAGTGATACAAGTCTTCCTGGGCTTATTCCAAAGCCTATAAAGTCAACGAGAGTTTATTGAGAATTTTTGTGTATTTTGTATCAACTCCTTAGGCTCAGGCTTTCTTCTAGAATTTTCTCTCAAATATATAATAATCTTTCTGAACTTGCTGTAGTTAATTCCCATTTTTCTTGCACTTGAGTACTTAGAACTCCCTGAACTCAGTATTCTAGGTGCGACAGTTTCATTCTTACAGCAGCCATTTACATAATTTTCACTTGAGTTGTCATAGGGTCTTCACTGGGAACCAGCTTGATGGACCATCAATGACAGAGAAAGGAAACAGTGCAGATGAGACTTACAGAAGATAGTTATTGTTTTCCAGTATCCAAAAGTTTTGACACAATTTACATTTCACAAGAGGTTCTGTATTAAAGGTCTTTACCTTTAAAATGGTGTATTTTTTGAAAGTACTACAGATTTTAATTGCTGCTTTCAGAAAATATATGTAGTGTGCTAAATGTAAGGCAGGCTGGAGGTGCTGCAGTACCTAATTCTTAGTTGCCAGTCACTCGGACAGGAATCGAGAGAATTGACGTAGGTGTGCGGGTTCCACCTAGAATACACAAGATGATTTAGGCATTGCAACATGCCAGAAAAAACTAAAGTAATGCTAAGACATTTAAAGCTAATATATTGGAAGCACTAAATCCTGGGATGTATCTGAAACCTCCTTCCTTTCTGGAGCTGGTGTGCTTGGATTGGAGAAGCTAGCAGGTAGAGACTGCTCACTTGGGAGCTGGAACCTGAAATCCTTGTAGAAAACATCAACAACTTTTCTTCCTGGGAAGCTAAATAGGCCTTGACCTTTGCTATTTCTTTTGTTGGGTTCCTTTTCATGTGCCGTCTGGGCGTGAAAAAGGAGGTGGGCATAGAGAGGAGGCTATTCCTTCTTCCTTTTATTACAGATTAGAGGTCAGAGTACTCTGCTAGGAGGTAAGATACAAGTTTAATGCTCTCTCCAGCTCTTAGGTTAGCGTCCTAAGCACCGTATTGCCTTTGAGGCTTAATGGATAAAATTCTGCCTCATTCTGTTCCACACGGACCTCTGGGTATGAAAAAGCAAAGGCAGAGAAAACAAGAGATGAAACGTGACTCTGCAATCTACTAGCTCTACTTGGCTGATGTGTGTCCTGGGCATCTGCTTTTCTTTTTTTAACCCAGTATCTACGTAAAGCCTCTGTGAACGGCAGTGAGCAGAGCAGAGGCCAGCAATATATCAGCTAGAAAAGCAAAGAGCAACAACGAATGGGTGGTGCAGCCAGCAAGATCAGCAGGAAGGCTTTTGGTGTGGCCTCTCTACAGTAGATGGGGGATCCCACGGGGGACCGGGTGGTGGGCAGGGCAGGGGTCCCACCAGCGAGGTCCCAGTCCCACAGTGCCCAAGTGAGGCAGGCAGGGCAGGGCTGGACATGGCGGCCAAGTCCAAGCAAGAGTCCAGATCACAAGGCAGCATCATGGTGATGAGGCAGGTCTGAGGTCAACCTGGGAAGTCAATCTACAGGACAGGAGTCAGATGCGTGGGTAACCAGCAGGCCCATAGCGGTGAGGCTGGGCTGAGATGTCAAGGTTCAGGTGTGGATCAGGAAGAGGGCTGATGAGGGGAAATAGGCTCAAACATGACCCCAGGATGGCTGGGCAGGGTTGTGGGGATGGGGACGGGCTGACCTCTGCCCATGGAGGGCTGGACACCAACTGGCGCTGCTGCAGCATAGCTGGGGCAGTGGCTGACTGCCCTGGGGGCTGACATGGGGTCCTGGGCCGTGGGCTGGCTGGGGGAAGCCCTGGGAGCTGACCTGGGGTCCTGGGCCGTGGAATGGCTGGGGGGAGCCCCGGGGGCGGCTGGGCAGGGACAGTCAGGGCTGGGGATTCCGCCAGGGCAGTGGCAGATACAGTCTCCAAATGTCACATGGTTAAATAAAGTTAAACAAAGATGCTTTTTCTCTCTTCACTCTGTCAGTCAGCCTGAATATAGTCAGAATCCTTAGAAACCTCGGTCCTTACAATCTCTGTTGGAGGATGACGTCAATGCCAGCCCCTCCACGTGCCTCTGTTCTCTGTAGAAAATGGCTGATTCGAGACTTGGCAGCCTCACTCAACAAGTAACTTTCCTTTTTTACTGATTTGTACTGAGTTCCTTGTCTTAAGGCCATTTTTTTTCTCATTTTGAAGGGCAATATGCTATATTTGACTTTTTCTGCATGTCAAGCTTTGTTAAATATCTACCCAATACCTTGGTCTATCCAAGACATTTTGCACTGGGAAACAATTGCTTATCACGGGAGTCATTCCTCTGAGGGCAGCCATGTGGCCTGGTAGTTTTGATACTGTTTTGCAAAGTAGGAAAACATCTAGATTTTCTTTGTGGTGACTGCCTTTGGTTGTGTTTTGGGTATTATTTCAGAAGATATTTTGTGGGAAAATAATTGCTTTATGAACCATCAAATTGACCTTTTTTTCCTGAACATCTACTGTGCTTAAGGCAATAGATTCAAACTGTATTTCCAGCAACATTTTTCCCAGTTGACTTAAATGATGAACTTTTGCCAATGAGATTTTACTGATGCCATCTGGTACTTCCTCTGGTCTTGAATCACTGAGATTTTAGGTAGATTACCTGTTCCTTAAATATGCATTTAACCTTTCAATTTTAATCCTCTTTTTCAGAAGCTTTCCAGGTTTTTGCAATGGTTCAAACCCCCAGCTGTAATGGATCATTGCTCCCAAGTCCAGGACAGTTTCTGTCTGGCCATTCTTTACAGGAAGAATGACAATAAACAGAAATTTTAGCTATGCCTTAGAGATGTTTTCAATGGAAGAGCGCATTGCTGTTGTCCACAACTTTTTATTTATCTGCAGGACATGTTGAACAGCTTTATACAAAATGCTAATTTAAATTTGACTTTTAAACATCTTTGTAACAAGCACAAGTAATTACTAAGTTGTCTGAGCCAGTAACAGGTCTTCCTATGTTAAGGATGACAGTAACGAGAACAAAGCATTCCAATACATTGGAAATCAAGCATTCTGTTCTACCAGTAACTCAGAAATGCCCCTACGACATTTTTCTGTGATATTAATGAAGCATGTTAAGTGAAGTCTGAAATGCAGTGATTGTTTGCAGGATATGTACAGAAAAGGCAGTACAAAAATCTTACTAAAGCCTTGGTAAGTGCTCAGTCTTGTCTACAACAGAGCCTTTTTACAAGGAAAAGGAGGTAGACCCTGATTTATTTTTTCTGTAGTTAGGACTTTGGATAAATAAGTGACAAAATAAATGTAGATAAATAAAATGTATATAAATAAATATGTAACAGGTAATAAAATGTAGATAAATAAAATAAATGTAAATAAAAATGTAGAAAACAGTTCCCACTGTCATTCCAGAATACTATTTAGAAAACTATTAAACCCTAGAAGTAATCCCCTTTTAGTCCCTTGAAGTTCTTTTCATCACCAAGCATTCTAGAATGGCTCAAAATGTGGTTTTGTTATTTTCATTTCAGTTGAACTCTGTTGCTTCTCTGTGGTATTTTTTTAATGCTGCATGTACATAATAGGAGTAGCTTAGTAAATGCTCTCCGAGATCTGAAAAATCTGTCAGTGCGATTACCGTGTTATACATATTTTATTGTTAAAATTAAAAAAGTCAGTCTGGTATGGATTCTTTTGAATTGTACTAAACATATTATGGGAATACTGAATTGAAATGAAGACTACATTCCTGAAGACGACTTGTGATGTTGTAAATATTTGGATATTCTTTATAAAACATACTATGCAATTAACTATTCATAAAAGCTAGTGGAAAAGGTATCTAGGCCATACCTGCACAAAAAAATGTACTCATATTATGAACTCACCATGAAAGTAAAATTTGTGGTCCAGTGGCTGACTGAAAATCCAGAAAATTGAACCCATATTTCATACCTATGGTCTTCACTGGAACATCTAGATTTTTGAATGATGCTTTATCTGTCTCTGCTCAATTCCAACTAGACAAAACGAGAAATGAATGGCAAAAGGTGGATAAAATTTGAATTTGCAACATGATATGTAGTGAGAATATATCAACTTAGACTTGAAGTATGTTTTTTATATTACATAAAGTCTCTTTATAAGGTAGCTTTGTGGAAGGCTCTGCAATCTTCTAGCTAATTGCTTAATTGCTAATTGCTTAATTATTAAGGGATTCTGATGATCAGCAAGATTCTAGAGAAACTTTTGATTAT
>JAVJGI010000063.1:57619883-57644274 GCA_035590275.1 Ibycter americanus
GAGGGCGGGAGGGAGGGGAAGGGGCGGCGGGCGGGGGAGGGGAGGGCGGGAGGGGGAGGAGGCGGCCGGGTTGCGGGCTGGGGTCACGGGGCGGCTGCCGGGGCCCGGCGGCAGCGCCGCGCTGCCCGCGTGGGTCTGGACGCGCCACCGCCCTGTTTTTCAGGTCCGTGCCTCCCGCCGAAGATGTGTGACGACGAGGAGACCACCGCACTGGTGTGCGACAACGGCTCGGGGCTGGTCAAGGCGGGCTTTGCCGGAGACGATGCCCCCAGGGCCGTTTTCCCGTCCATTGTCGGCCGCCCGAGGCACCAGGTAACCCCGGGGGCAGGGCCGGGGCAGCACACCGCCTTCCCCCTCTCTCCAGTTGTCACCTCCACTCGCCCCTTTCCGAAGCTTTAGTTCTGTCCTGTCCCAAATACCTGCCCTTCCCTCTGCTCGCTTGCGGTACTGCGAGCGACACCTTTCCAGCTCTCTCCAGCGCTTCCCTCAGCTCCCCTGTTTGGCTGTCCCTTATTGCCTTTCTATCACTTTCTCCTTTTCCCCCAGCTATTTCTAACTCACCAGCTTTCCTCTTGATACTCTCCATGTTCCCTCTCCTGACGAGCCCAAACCCAGCTCTCTATGAAGCTGCTGCCCACTCCATCCCCTAAGCCAGACCTGCTGCTGTTGCTAGTCCAAAAGCATCTCCCTTGGCCAAATCTGCGCATGAAGTGGTTTGTTTAAGGCCCTTCCCACCCTCCCTGTCCAATGTTTCACATACCAAACACCATTCAATTTCCTCTGCTTCTCTTGCTGTCTATGATATTACCTCCTTACTGCTCTCTAAGCTACCTTTTCTTTGTTCCTATGTCATTCTCCTTCTCCTTGTCAGTTAAATGGGTACACAGAAAATATGGTACTTCTCCTACAGTTTCCTTGGTAAAAAGTTTGTAATGCTTTTTTTTTTTTTTCTAACTAAAATGTTTGCAATTTGTATTTTGTTACAGTGAATAAATCACTGCTGAGGCTCTGTAAGTAATACAGAGTATCTTCCTTCACTAGAAAGCTAATTTCCCTCTGTATCTTCTTATTTATGAAGTCTCTGTGTGTCTCTGATTTTTTTCCTGCTCATGATGTTGTGCAGTTTACTTTCAGTCAAATTTTTGGGCCAGAAAGAAGTAATGGAAAATAAGAGGTGTATTAAAAAGGGGGGGAAAATCCTTTCATCTGATTAAAGGAGAAAGGATTTTATGAGAAAACTTCAAATTCTGTTGACTTAGTATTTTAGTAATGCTCATTTCTCTTCCTAAACAACCTTTTAGTTGTGTGACTGCTTGTACCTTTCTTGAAAATAGTGTAGTTGTCTGAGATGTAGTTGTCGGTGATGTAGATGAGATGTAGGGCTCTGTGATGCTGTCTTCCTCAAATAATGCTTTTCTGTATTTCCTTCTCTTAGGGTGTTATGGTTGGTATGGGTCAAAAAGATTCCTATGTGGGTGATGAAGCTCAGAGCAAGAGAGGTATCCTTACTTTGAAATATCCCATTGAACATGGCATCATCACCAACTGGGATGATATGGAAAAGATCTGGCATCACACTTTCTACAATGAACTCCGTGTGGCCCCTGAGGAGCACCCTACCTTGCTCACGGAAGCCCCCTTGAACCCTAAAGCTAATCGTGAAAAGATGACCCAGATAATGTTTGAGACCTTCAACGTACCTGCTATGTATGTGGCGATCCAGGCTGTCCTGTCCCTGTATGCCTCTGGTCGTACAACAGGTAAAATAAACAAATAAACACTATTTAGATATTTCCTTTCAGGAGCTCCCCATCCTTCCTGCTCCAAATAGGAAGAAAACCCACCATAACTCGTTCAAGTTTACAGAAAACTAGGTATTTTTAGTTGATAGCGATCGATGATAACAGTACCAGAAAAGCCAGTACAAAATAGCCTGTGGAAAGAGCGATGCGGGCCAGCCTGTGCTGCTTTCGGAAAGGCACTGTGGAACTGACTCTCCTGCCCCTTGCCATGACGCAGACAAGGAGACATTCCTGTGAAGATACTGCAGTTACACAAGTGTTACACCAGTTTAAGGGTTTAAACTGGGCCCAAAAGATGCCCATGATTGGATCAAGACAGTGACTATGGCAAATATACTGCCTGCTCAGTGTAGTAGCGGTAGAAGGCTGCTTGTATGGATTAGCTTGAAGTATGTGTGGAACCACTGTTTTATAGGAAAGTTCACACCGAACAGGAGTGTCCAGGCGAGCAAAGGCAGAAGGAATGGACAAGATCTGTATGACTAAAGCAGAATGATGCTACTTTATGCTGCCTGAAAAGTCCTGTATTTTGTTCTGTTTGCTGCTGCTTACCGTGCCTAAGGGCTCTAAGCATTTGCTAGGTGATTCCAACTGTTCTCTGACATTTCTCTCACAGGTATTGTTCTTGACTCTGGCGATGGTGTCACCCACAATGTACCTATTTATGAAGGTTATGCTTTGCCTCATGCTATCATGCGCCTGGATCTGGCTGGCAGGGATCTGACTGACTACCTCATGAAGATCCTCACGGAGCGTGGCTATTCCTTTGTGACAACAGGTCAGTCCTTCAGCTTTGCCCTCCTGTGAAAATCCTCATGTCTCTCTTGGCCCATCTTCTTCCTGTGGTGTTTTGCTATCCAGACCTTGATTTAATTCCCATATATCTGCAGCTGAACGTGAGATTGTTCGTGATATCAAAGAGAAATTGTGCTACGTTGCACTGGACTTTGAGAATGAAATGGCCACTGCTGCCTCTTCCTCCTCTCTGGAAAAGAGCTATGAATTGCCTGATGGTCAAGTGATCACAATCGGTAATGAACGTTTCCGCTGCCCTGAAACCTTATTCCAGCCGTCCTTTATTGGTAAGTGTTCCCAGGAAATTCTGCTTTCTGTAGGAGGTATGACTGAATCAGAAGATCTAGAAGGTGTCCCACTCCTCTTCCTGCTTATCTAAATTTGGCATGAAATCAAACATAAATAAGTAATGAGTTAGGTCTTCTGGTCCCTTTAAGCTGTGCTTGATGTGAGCTCAAATGGTAATTAGCTGAGCTTTGGGCTCTTGTTGCAAGTTGTAGATCAGGTTTTATGGTAACAATTTTTTAGTGATAAAATGTACAGTTAGAATATCATCATTAGGGTGTTGGGCTCAATAATCCTTATGGGTCCCTTCTAACTTGAGACATTCTATGATTCTATGTCACTGATGGCAAGAATAGCATTCAGTGCTGTATTTGTAAGGTTTACACTTAAAACAGTATCTGGCTCCAGGGAGAAGTAAAGAAGTAAAGTGTCTGGGAGGGGAAAAAAATGGAATGAAGGTGTGTCTATATTTATACGCACTGTAATTAAGCAGTGCTATGGTCAAGATGGTAAGCTTTGCTGCTTGTGAGTGCAGCTGACGGATATAGCAAATGCTTAACTCTAAAGTCCCGAGCAATAAATGCAGTTGTTCATCAGCTGACATCTTACTGTGGATCTAGTGTCAGCCCTTTCAGGAAGCACCTGTTAAAATTAATAAATTGGAATGCAACCTACAAACACTTGCTCGTGGTTTCTTTTTCCTTACCACCAAGTACTGATATCTTGGTCAATGTCTTGGTTATGTCTTGTCTTGATGGTTATAAACAGTATAGACTTTATTTTGAGTAGGCTGAAAAAGAATTGAAGTTAGTATTGTCTTCTTTAGTTCTACTTCAACTGCTTTCATTGTCTTCATTGTTGTCTTTACTATATTTAACTAATGCTTTTTGTCAGCCTCTGACATAGCCTGATACTCATGTTTTCTGTTCTGTGTAACTTTCTCCCATCGCCATACACTAAATGAGTTTATCTTGTGTGTCTACTTTTTCTCTTACTGTATATTGTATCTTTCCCTTGCACATGCATTATGGTTCTTACCTTTTCTAACAAATTATTTTAATTTTCTAAGCTAGTTCTGTAATTCCATTTTTTATGTTTTTCTATAACATTTCATGATCAGTAAGTAATTTTACAACAAAAAGATCACAGAAGTTCGATACTAATGATGAGGAAAAGTGCCAGGAGTTCTTTTCACGGAGACCTCTTGTATAATTTACTGACCTACTGTCTTCTTTCTTCTCAAGGTATGGAATCTGCTGGTATTCATGAAACTACCTACAACAGTATCATGAAGTGTGATATTGATATTCGTAAGGACCTGTATGCTAACAACGTCCTCTCAGGTGGTACGACGATGTACCCTGGCATTGCTGATCGCATGCAGAAAGAAATCACTGCACTTGCTCCTAGCACTATGAAGATCAAGGTAAGGAATTTGACTCTGTACTATAAAATGTGGATAAAGATGGAAAAAATGTCCACATCATTAAACTGGGATCTAAAATAACTCGAAAGTAAGATCAACAGCTGATGGACGAATGAGAAGAAACTCTATTAAATCAGAATAATTATATTGGTTAGAAACAATTGTTAGGAATATATGGTTATAGATTTTCTTAAGGAATATTACAAGTATTGTATGAGCTGCTGAAGTTCAATATTGTTGTTATAGGTAAGTTCTTTATTTACTTAAGGTAACATCTAGTTGTTTGTTACACTGGTGATGTGGGTTAGTTTTTCAGAAATGTAACTGTTAAATGAGGGGTTTGTTGCTTTTCTTTATTCTAGATCATTGCTCCGCCTGAGCGCAAGTACTCTGTCTGGATTGGTGGCTCCATTCTAGCATCTCTCTCCACCTTCCAGCAAATGTGGATCAGTAAACAGGAGTATGATGAAGCTGGTCCATCCATTGTCCACCGCAAGTGCTTCTAAGCACTTTTCTCCTCAATTTACTTCCCACTCAGGATGACGACAATGTGCTTCTTGGAGTCTTCTGGCAACCCTTCCTGAACTCTTCAGTCATTGTACAGTTTGTTTACACACCCGTGCAATTTATTTGTGCTTCTAATATTTATTGCTTTATAAATAAACAAGATCTGGGACTTGCAACCTACAAATTATTGTCTTTTGTTTTATTATAAGTATCCTTTGGTCAAAAAAAATGCAACTAAACACCCTAGGATTTGGAAACTCCCTTCAGTCTTAGCAGTGCCTTCACCACATGCATGTCCTGACTGATGTAGGCATGTTAGGTCATGGAACTTATACTTCATGGTATTAATTTTGAAACTTGAAACAAAAGAAGCACCATATATCAAGGCTTGCAATGGAACAGTCTTGAGAGTAGACCCAGTAAGTGGAACAAGTGGAAGGAAACTTCTCATACTCACTGGGTTTAGAAATGTTTCTTCTGTTGCACTTGTTATAACCTGAGTAATTTATTATTAATCTATTGAAAGCCAAAGCTTCTGTAAAAGAATTATGTTAATATAGTTAGAATGCGATTTATAACTAATTAGCTCAATCCTAAAGAGTCATACAATTGTTTTCTGTAGGCTATAAATATTTATGACAAAACATTAATTCAAACTGACAGTTTACTCATCTTTCTCCATCTCTTCAAAGCTACAGATAAAGACGTGAAGGCTTTATTGTACTAATGCACTTTTGCTGTATAAACATGCAATTGTTATAATCACGATTATTTTCACATCATCATTCATATATCTTAGGCAATTTTTAATCCTTAATCTTTGCTCTCCTTTGTTGCTATTTGACCCAGATACTACAATCATAAATTGCGTACTTTCTACTTATTTTCATGAAAGGCATTAAAAGTAGCCATTAGATGTGATCTGCAATTAAGTAGAATGATTTTACTCTTCGAATATATGGAAATATATTTAGTGTCTGTCTCCAATTTACTTATCATTAGAGGACAGTTTACTGAGGTGTCACTGTAACTGCCTACCTAATTGGCTTGCAATGGAAATGTTCAAAAATATTTAGATAATTTTGCTTTTGGGCAGAGAAGGTGGATGGAGCTGTTAAATATAAATAAAATTTAAACATAAATATGAAATTTCTAACATCTTTTACAATTTAAACATACATTTAAACATTTCAGACAAACGTGAAAATGAAATTTTAACATAAGTATGAAAATTTAAACACACATATGAAATACTTATTCTCACACTGCACACAGTATTACTGAAATGCTGCTGCAAATAGGCCTTTTCACGATATGATACAAATTAATTAACCTGTGAATCTGTTCAGGCAAAGTCAATAGTCTTCACTGTTCTCACAAAGGTTTCCAGAGTAGGGAATCACTCTGAAGTTCACACTATGGAGGAATTTTGTATGTTTTGAAAACATGGGGACTTTTCCAGATTTCCGACCAGCACAAATTAAATTACTCAAATGTAAGATGTTTGCCAATGACGTTTGCATGTTGTTCAGAACCATTGCACTTCTCTTGCTTTGTCTTGCTTGCTAATCTGAAAGATTTGGCTGGTCAGAAAGGTCATCTCAGGTATTAGTATGAATTAATAGGGGGATGCTGGACATAAATTGCAGCTAATTGGAGCTTAAAATGTTAAGCAAGTATGCAAAGGGCATCCTAAGTCAGAGCCAGTGGATGCCTGACAGACCGGCTCTGACTGACAGGTCGGGAATGGCAGGCGTGCAGCTGGCACCGCGTCCGGGGCTGTGAGCAGGAGTCCACCCTTGAGCACGTGGGCATGAGGAGGGAACTGGAAGAAGGCACTGATTGCACGACTGAAGGGAAAATTCCTGCCATAGACATTTTGGGGTTTCTAATTCACAGTTTGTGGAAATGGAAACAGGCAGCAAGGATTGTGCAAAATAGGGATATGCTCTCATATATGTAGGATATGACTAAAAAGTAACTGTGCCTTACCCTTCTTCCCATACAGCGTGTTTCCAGATAGATTCCATTTTATTGCAATAAACCGGTATTTTATCATTAAAAATATGTGTTCACATTCAGTGCAGTGAAAAACGTAATAATTTAATAGGATGGGAATTATGATAGCTATTTATGGAAACAAAACAAGATGTTTTAAATATGGTAATGCAACTGATCACTTTGATTGAGAGGAATTTGAGTGTTCAGTCACATAAGGTAGGATTCAAAACAACGGTAAATGCCACTGTTGTTAAACTTTATCCTCTGTTTACATCTTACATCTTACAACAAACCTTAATTACAGTTGTATACATTTTGTATGGCAAATGAAGATAGTGGAATGGTGTCCTGGTTTCTGCTGGGATAGGGTTAATTTTCTTCTTAGCAGCTGGTGCAGTGCGGTGGTTTGGATTTGGTGTGAGAACAATGTTGATAACACACTGATGTTTTCAGTTGTTGCTGGGTGATGTTTATACCAAGTCAAGGACTTCTCAGTTTCTCAGGCCCCGCCAGCGAGAGGGCTGGAGGGGCACGGGAAACTGAGAGGGGGCACGGCCAGGGCAGCTGACCTGAACTAGCCAAAGAGGTATTCCATGCCATATGATGTCATGCCGAATATATAAACTGGGGGGGAAGAAGAAGGAAGGGGGGGACATCCAGCATTATGGTTTTTGTCTTCCTGAGTAACCGTTACGTGTGATGGAGCCCGGCTTTCCTGGGGATGGACAAACACCTGCCTGCCCATGGGTAGCAGTGAATGAATTCCTTGTTTTGCTTTGCTTGTGTGCACAGCTTTTGCTTTACCTATTAAATAGTTCTTATCTCAACCCTTGAATTTTACATTCCTTTCCGATTGCCCTCCCCATCCCTCTGGGTGAGGGAGACTGAGCGAGCGGCTGCCTGCGGCTTGGGTGCCAGCCGGGGTTAAACCACAACAAATGGGATGCAGTAATTAACTGGAGAGCACCTATATGATAACCAGTAAAACTATTGCAGATACTTCTTTGAAAAAGGCAAATTAAAAAACAGCTGTACCCAAACCCTGCTGTGATCATGAATCTTCACCTCTGAAACACCTCAGCTAGTTAAGACATTGACATAAATTTTGAGACTAAAGGATTGCAGCTAACCTTCACTGCTTTTGATGAGTTTCTCTTTGAATGGAAGGAGGAAACGTGATGTTTAACCAAATGGGTAGATTTGACACACACACATTTTGAAAAGTAGGGTGGATACATGGCAAAACATCTGTCTGCCACACCGAAGCGTGCCCTGTTATTTGACTTTGCAGCTCCTTGTTGCTCTATATGTACCATGGAATGGAAGTCATTCTGTGGAAGTCAGCCTGACGCGTTTTTTAAGCTACGTAAAGAGGCTTTATTCAGTATTAAGGGATAAAAACTGCTAAGAAATACTGACACACATCAGTAGGAGCTGGGACAAAACCTTATGGCCTGACCCACAGATCCTACAGAAAACTTTCCCTGTAAATCCAGGAGCATGTTTGTACTTAAGGAGTATTAAAGGACACCGAACAGAAAGCTTGTAATATCTCTATGAAGTATGTGCTAAGAATCTGAAAATCCTATGATTCTGCTCTAAGAGATGGATTTTTTTGACAGGGAATAAGGAGATGTTTCGGAAGTCACTTGTTAGTGCTTCAAGCTCCTTCAAAACAATAGGTAGGCCAGTCACTGTAGATTTGATAGAGTTGTCTACTTTGCACTAATCTCTAAAAAGGCTGTTTTAGCTAAAGCTTTAAAAAAGTCAGCCTGAGGCAAAGCACTAATATGAAAATTTTTAGCTTGAATAATTGAATTCTGTAGAGTGATAATTTTTTAAACGTAGAATAAGAAGGATTTATGCTTAAAAACATTAGGTGACTCTAAATATATGTGACAGTCAGATTAATCTACAATAATAGCACCAAAATAGAACAAAATAGAGAAAAACCTCTTCTCTGCTGGTTGGATAAACTGAATGAACATGAGGCCCAGGCAGGGATTGATGCTTTCCTTCAGTAACAGTTGAACCCAGTCCCACTCTGAAGCATTCTGTTACAGAAGCCTCTGTCATTATGAAGACAAGAAAAAAGAAAAAATAAATTTATAAAATTGAGTGATTAACAAACCCCACTCATTATACTCAAGAAGGAAGCAACTCAGGCAGTTAGCATACTACTGGTTACCTTTACTTTTTCTCCTGAGGATGGCTACAATAGCTGAAACTTGCAAACTCAGCATACAGAAATATTAATTATTAGAAAAATGTTATTATGCTGATATATAATTAAAGGATGGATTTAATTTGTAATTAAGCTGTCCTGTGTGAATAATGTTGGACAAAATGAAGTTAGCAAACATTAGCAAAAGTTAATACACCTGGTGACAATCTTATTTTTCATCATAAATAAATAATTCACAAAATACAGTATTTTGCGTGTCTACTAAATATAGGGTACTATGCTCTCTTAGCGGAGATTAATTGTATTTTAGAAACATATTTTAACTGGGTGAAATATACATGCAGAGGAAAAAGTGAATGTGGAACAGCGTAAAGCTTTGCTGACATAGATTTACATAACACGTAAATGATACAGTAAGTCTGCGAAGGTACCCAATAAAATCCAGGTAGCAAGGCAGTAAGAAAGAGCTTAAAGATTAGTTCTGAGTCTCTAAGCCCCTCAGGTTTAGAGCCCCAGAAAGAGCATTGTCAATGATAATGAGGACTACACAACCTTTCTTTCCAAAGGGTCCCAAATGCCTTACAAGCGACGTTGTGGCTTCTGGACATACCTTTGCAAAAAGGCGATGCTCAAAGGGAAGTTGAGGAGCTCCTGGGTGTCAGACAGGACCTGCAACTCCAGCTTTTCTAGAGGTAGTGGAAATGGGTGGCTGTAGCAGCACAGCAGCTCCTGCCATGCATTCCTCCCTCTCCCCAGCTCTCTGTAGCTGGCTGCGTCTGCCCCAGCTAGGTGGGAAACGAGCAGGTGAAAAAGCTTGTTCAGTTCATTCAAGGGAGGAAAGGGTCTGGGAGGCACATACTGCTGGACCAGCTGGGGTGGGGAAATCTTCCATCGCATCCAGAAGCACAGGGATTTTCCAGTAGCTGCTATCAAGGAAAAAAGATAAGTTTAGGGAATTCAAGCCATATCCTCATGTTTATGTAATAGAGGAGTTTTGACACTGGATTTCATGCTAATTCTTCTTTATTTTTCATTTTGATTATATAAATTATTTTCGGGACACAGATGTCTGTCTTCAAAAGCCATCTTTTTTATTTAAAAAAAAAACAACAAAAAACCAAACACACACACACCCCAGAGTAAGAAACATTAATTTTAAGTGAGAAAATTGTCTGCTTTGGGTCTTTTTTTTTGACTAAATATTTTTGGTTACTAAAGGTGTTTTAAAGGGGAGAGAGAGAGAGAGAGGGAGAGTTTACAGTGCTCTGATTCTATGATCAGCCAGAAGGTAGAAGAATTCTTGCAGAAACAGAAATCTCAGCAGATTTCAAGACACTGAACAAGTCATGAGAAAAAAGCACTTTATTCTTTAACATGAATTATGTCTTGAATTTAGCTTGAATTTAGCACCTAACCTAACTGGGAGATCCTTCCTTGTCAAGGAACACCACCTACAAGAAAACATTGTTTTTCCCCAGTTAAATCCAGGCCATTTTGTAGCTGTAACTGGGTAAAAGATTAAAGTGAATCATCTCCTCCTCAACCTTCGATTACAGGCTAAGCAGAAAACACCTTTCTTCTGCTAAACTTCTGACTTCATTATCTGATGTATTAGTTTGACAATTTGAGAAACTGATTACCAAAATTAATATCATTAAGGAATTGAGTTGCTAGTTCAACATTAGTTGTGGGTTCAACTATATTACCATACTGTTTCACTCATAATTAAAACACTGAACTCATAGCAGAGAGCCTGTTTGTATATGTAGAAATCTGAGCTTTGAAAAATATAAGCCGTGGTTTTATTCTTACAAATATTTAATGATTTCTTTCATCCATATTTAAAAAGCCATATATATATTTACAGGAATTTATATATACTATGCATTTAATGTATGTTATAGCTTATTAAATGTCACAATTCATTACGAGACACTACAAAATGCCCAGATACACTTTTAACTTTTAATGTAGTGTATTGTAAAAACCAAAACCTTTAATATGTGATACACAGGTTTACAAAAATGGTCTTAGTCCTTACGAGTCTTACTGGTGTGGAAATTATTTTAGATTAATTTTTAATTGAATTGGAGCTTTCTTGTGCAGCTCAGCTCTGTATGGCAACCAGACAAACCGCAGTAATGCAGTAGCTTTTGATCTTTTGCCCATATGTTTTGGCAGCTGAATCGAATGGATTTGGAAAGAGGCTTACATGGAACTGCTGTCTTCACTGTGCATAGGAAAATGAGTGATTATGCTATTGCTGGTGATAGTCTCTCTTGCGTTTGGTTCTGGGTTCTCTGCAGTGTTTGCTGTAATAACGTATATATATATATACACTCACGTGTGTATGTGTATATACATATATAAATATTTTTACACATATTTATGCATAGATATGCATACAAATATCTTCCCTAAGCCTTCTCTTTGAGTTTGCAATGGAAGAGCATCCCTGACTTGGTAATAAGTTGCAGAGATTATGCCTGTGTGACGTACATAGCATATGAGTGCACCCCCTGGAAAAAGAGCATAGTTGAAGTTGGAAGGACAAATGTTTCACGTCAGAAACACCACAAAGATATTTGACTAAGACAAAACTGTGGATATTTTGTAGCTTGGTTCCTAAGACAGAAGTTAATTCTTAATTTATAAGTTAATATTTTTCCGCTCAAGGGAAAAACTCAGAACTTTGGAATTTTGAAAAATATCAGAACTGAAGTGTTTTTAGTGGTAATGTGAAATACTCTTTCCTTCTTACAACCTACAGTGAAAGTGTCATAGAGGTGTGTTCTTCAGGCAGCCTGAATATATCACATATTCTGAAAGTGTTAGAAGTGTCCAAAGTCATGCAGAGAAAAACTTTGCTATGTCTGGTGTCACATTCTGTATTTTAATGGCTGAAGCAATAGTTTTGTATGCTTTTCCTTTCTGATCAAACATAACATCATCTGTTGTTATCAGTGGACAAATATGTTTCTTCCCTTTCTTTTCAACTGAGACTCTGAATTCTGCCCATTGTACTGGCACCTAACAGAAAAAGGAAACTACCTTCTGACCTTATTTTTGTAAATAAACGGCATATGAAATTATCAGGTATAGTATCCTGCAGGTTCTTCTTTCTGCCAAAAGACATACAAAGGGGGTCCTTTGCTCATTCTGTCCATATATATATTATGTAAAGCAAATATATTGCCATTTAAAATGCTAAAAAGCCTATTTTGTGTATAAGTAATAATAAAGAGATGGTGATTGTGCAAACTCCAAATAGGGTCGTGTGGTGACAGAGAGACAGTGGGTGCTATTAAAAGCTTGACATTTATCACTCACAGTGGTTAAATTTGTCATGGTGTTTGTGGCATTTGCCAATCTAAGTATAGAGAATGCCACAAATACCACAGAACAGATAAATACTGCTGTGCAAAAACCAACAAACTGCTGGTGGTGCTTTGCTACAGCGCTCTAAGTTCTGGAAATGCAGTGCAGGTGCTTCTAGCTAGGAATTTCTCAGTACGGAAAAGGAAAAAAGTTTGTTGTGCTTTTCTTTTCCTTTAGCTTGCCGATTTAGACTGAAAGGTCTTTTGTATAGGAAATATTTCTGCATCTCTGTCTGCAGCCTCTGGAGCAATGGAGACCCTATCAGAGCTTGAGTGTCCTAAAGCTAATAAAAAACGGTTCATGGCATATTGTTCACACACGCAAAATGGATTCTGTCCCATACATGAAGTTTAGAAAATATTCCACTAGAAAATATGCCATGTATCTTGTGACAAACAGCCCACTGTGCAAGCCTTGTTGGAAAAAAATGGCTTTTCAAGCAGAAAGTTGTACTTTAGGACATAATTTAAGAGCTCTCGAGCTCTGTTTAAATCCCGAGGGACAGAATGGATATAATCAATCACATTGTACACTTACTCTAAGACACACAGAAAAATCATCCTTATTTTCTTTGCAATAACTGCAGAAAAGGCATTAAGATAACAAAGTGCATTATGGAACTATTTTTTCTTCACCTGGTAAAACAACTGTGATGGTGGCAGAGGAGATAAAGCGCCATTGTCTTACAGCGTTGGGTTTTTGGAGTCTAGGTGCCCAAATCCCATTTGTACCTTGGAAAACACTGTTCCTTGACTTCTCTCCTCCAGGTTCACAGGGTGAGCATGAAACGGACAGCTGCTCTCGAGTCTTATCCGTGGGTTCAGTTCTGTCTCTGCGTGACTGGAGGAGGTGCTGTGGTGCTAAAGCAACAATCCTCATAGGTATTAAGTTGTGTAAAGGGTATTTTGCTACAGCTTAAGAAAATGTAGCAAAAAGTTGAAAGAACATAGCCATAATTGTGACCAAGTTCTCCACCTTAGGTGATGATATGCACTTGATTCCTTAACAGGATTCTACCTTCGTAGGGCAGACTGAAGCCTGGAGTTAGATAATTTCCTTGCCTTGGAGCTGTTGAGACTGACTATTTGATTATCTCTTAAGTTTTTGAATGCATCTGGTTACAGCAGATGGCACTGAGAGTATATAATGAAATTCCTGGGCTATCAACAAAACCTTTGTGTTACAAGTCAGTCCTGCTGTCAGCCCTTGCCATGAACTCTTCACATTCACTTGGCATTCTCCCCCAAATTCCTGGCTCTTTCCACAAATACAATTTGCCTGGTGAAAGCAATGGAAGGAAGTATGCTAGAAGGGAGGGTACTGTATCCAGCTTCAGTCATTTCTATAATAATTTAAAATTTACCCAAATCATAGCTAAGTTGACCTCTTTAAAAATCTCTTGAAGACTGGAATGTATTTTGCTTCAATGGGTACAATTTTGGAAGACTAGAACTTCAGACATAACTTAAATGTAGAACAAAAATGCTGCACTGTATTCCTAGGTCCATAAAAACAAAAGTAATGGCCAAATTCTCAGGTTAGATAAATTGGAATACTGTTCTTGTTTTGAAGACAATGATACTAGTAGGACGGTCTAAAGTAGGTGAGGATGTGGCTATTTTTCTGAACAGTTTTTTCTTTTTTTTTTTCCTTCCCATGCTGCAGTTCTGCAGTGTGTGCTTCTAATTAGCCATCGGATACAGTGGCTGAACAGAGTCAGGGGGAGACACTCTTAAAGTTTGTCTTTGCAAAAGGGCACTTGCTGTGGATTTTTAAAACTCTGTATCTTGGTCTAAATTCTAGTGCAACCTGCTGCAGGTGCTGAGAGTTAACTTAAATGCTGGTGCATGCAACTTTTGAATTGTTTATTATGCCCACCAAAATGCTGGAAGTTTTATTTGTTAAAAGCTGCTGTATATACCTTTGAATATACTTTTTGACTTTTGAGAAGATGATTTTCATAGTAAATATCAAACATAAGAGACACTTTGTATTCTCTTAAGAATGCAATGCTGTGCAGTTACAGAAGACCACTTAGAATCTGAGTCATGTACTACTTTAACTTTGCCTTTTCTATGTGTATTGGGATTTGGTTTTCCTATTTACGCATTCACTTAATTAAGAATAAATATATTTAAGCAAGCTATTCATAGTCATTGTAGCAGTGCGCTTGATTTGTTCCAGAGGCAGCTGTGATAGGTCATACCATCTCGGCAGGACAATCATCGCTGCCCTGTGATGCAAGTACCTTGGCCCTTCCTAGTTCTGGGAAGATTGTTTTTCCCTGCTGCCAGGGAAAAGAGCAATTAAATATTTTTTATTTAATTCTTTTGATATTTCTCTGACCAGCCCTCCCGTGAAAAGAAAGGATAGCTCTTATTTTTCATGTTAAAAATGGTGTCTTACTTTACACTACATTTCCCCCCTCCCCCCCAAGTCATCTTAAAAACTGAAGAAAAACCACGTTATTAGGAAGGGGTAGTCACAAGAGAGACCTTATAAAAGGGGAAACTCAGTCCCTGTTCTCTGCTTGAGGATATTTCTATCATCATAGCACAGGTGTGAGGCTTGCCACCCAATTTAGCTTGTTGGCCGCATTGTCTTTCACAATGAAATAAGCTGTATTAAGTGTATTTTCCATTCAACAGAAACTTTGCCGGCACGGTGTGTATGACTCATCCACCTGTCTAGTTGGTGTTCTTTGGATTAATTGATCTATCTTCGAGCTCATGTTTTCTCTCATGCCTTGTTTGTCTTTGTGGCAGTCATATTTGGATTTCACACATTCATTTTCACTGTACGTAGTGCCTTCAAGCCCAAGGAACAGTTTGCACTGACATTTCAGGTAGCATGACACTGGATTTTGATAACTAGTTGGTGTAATTAAACTAAATATGCTTCAGAAATATTTATTAAAGCCCTGTGGGGACTTGGCTGGCATTTTTTTTTCCTCTCCCCCACTGCACTAGCTTTCCTGCACACCTTTTCTCTTTACAATACATTTTCTGCCCCAAGGGAGATCCTTCACTGCGAGGAAATATGTGAATGAAATGTTTCAACCAACACTAATGAAACAAATCAGATCCATAATTTATCCATGTCTGTTTGACATACTACTTACTGACATATTTTTTAAACAGGTCATATCTTTGAGGGCTTATCAGTAAATATGTGAAGCCACTTGCCTGGTTTTTGTCCACTGAAACTATAGGATGGATATACTTACATGGTGAAACCAGGGCTGGAAATTCACTGATTTCTACCCCTCCACATCAGAAGAGGTCTGGTTTTGAGAAAACACTGGGTAGCTGTGTCTCAGCATGAGGCCTTGAAACTCCTGTCTGAAAATGCTCTGTAATTTTCATCTGTTTTAAGCATGTGAAAATCTTTACTGCACCTAAGGCTTAGGAGCCCTTGTCCTTCTGTTTTGTTCATTCACTGTAACCTGTCTTGTTTTTTTAGGCAGAGTGAAGCCTCTGGGATGAGACAAGTCCTTCACAGGCTTGGTCTTAGAAGTTTCCACCAGCAAGTCTGTGTTTCATCAGTGCTCTGTGCTGGAGAAGGAAAATGACAGTAAATCTGGATAGGGAAAGGGAGGCTTACTGCCCTGTGTCAGGAGATGTGACCGCCTTATTGGTCTGAACACAGCCTGAGTGAGTCTGCCCTGAGGAATTTGTGTGCAAAACAGATATTCTGGAGGGGATGACTGGAAAAAAAAAATATTCTGTATTTCTTTTATTGTGTTCCTGGCAGGTACAGACATGTACAAATGTAAGAGATGCTTCAAAACTTGAAAGCACAGAAAATGTAGATAAAACCCAATGCAGTATTTGCAATAAATCTTAGTAACTGATACAAAATAATAATTGATAAAAATGCACTCATAAAATATTTACCCATTTGCATGTAAATGTAAATATACGACACTGTTCTCACTCTGTTGCAGCCTTTGAAATCCAACTGACAAACATGTTAAATGGCAGATTCTATAGTTCAGGGTCTGGTTTAGGTGTTCAGCCTGGCAAGAGGTGGGTAATGGAGCCTTTCAGTTTCCCTTGACCCTCAGCTCGGTGTGGAGCTGGGCAAGCAGTAGCGGCAGTGGTACCCAGGGGTGACCCAGATGCTGGGCGCGGTTAGTGGGAACCAGCCTGCCTGCACCAGGCCCCCGAGGTTCCTGGGAACGTTGTAAAGAATATGTGGATAGCGTAAAGGAAGATACATCTTTCCACACTGTTTCCCACCCAGTAGGACAGACACAGCTTTAGATTAAGGAAATCATGGAGCAAAGTACCTCTTTTTTTTTTTTTTCTTTCCCTCCCCCCTATAAATCACTAGTAGCTAAGTTATGTTTCTCACAGGAGAACAGTCCTCACTTTCTTACAAGAAAGTGTGAAAAACGTTGCAAACAGCTACAAAGCAGAATTTCTAAATCTACAATGCCAAGTAAGTATCTGATTAAAATGAGGACCAATTTGCATAGGATGTGTATAAATCAGTGCAGCCCTTGAGCAGCTCTGACCTATGTGAGATTTTACATGAGTTTCACCATTATCTAGAAAAATAAACTGCAACTTCCAATACCATAGCAACATTACACATAATGTTGATTTGTCTTTTTTTTTTTTTTTTAAAAGCACAGAAATAAATCACGTGCAATTGTAGGTGTTCTACAAAGTTTTATGAATAAATGAATTTATCTTTTTCACATGCTGTGTCACAAACTCTTTCCTGCAGCACAGTCAAAAGTACACCAATCTCGCATAGATTCTGGAAAATATAGTTATGAATTGAGTATTTCAGAACAGGAAAATTTTTGCAAAATCTATAGGTAATCAATTTTCTGTGGGATAAAAGAAATTGATTACGGTAATCACAACTTTATAAAACTCAGGGCTGTTAATTAATAGAAAATTTGGATATTCCAAATTTGATTTTGCTCCATTTTGGAGCAGGAACATTACAAAAATTTAATGAAATGGTCATCCTGGAAAACTTTTTATTTAGGGTAAATGAACAAATGGTGTTTTGAAAGCAAAGCAAGCTCCACAGCACTGAGCAAATGCTGTCTGTTAATAACAGTTGTGGAAATCACAAAAATGCCAGTTTAAATCAACACCTGTGAAACTATTCTGAGTCTGAATTGGTATTTTCCAGTGCAAGTGTGTAGATCTATAGAAAGACTAAAGATTCTAGACTAAAAAATTGACACTCTTGAATGCTTATAAAATGTAAAGATTTTTAAAAAAATATTTTATGAAGTGTACTAAATAAGTTCAATTCTTCTCTCAAAGCCGTGACTGTAAATTCCACATGTCACTGAAAAGATAACTCACTAGCTGTTACCTATGTCCTTACCTGGGAAAAAGCCTAAAATCACGTGGGTTTTAAATTTATTCTCCCCACACAGGTCATTTAAATTGCCTCAATAATCTTATAGAAGAGGATTCCTAGAGAATAGGAGTTCCTATGGAATTTTTTACCAAATGTTATTACATACTTCTATTTGCAGTCTGTCATGCAAATAGACACTAATTATAAAACACATGCATAAATACATGCATTTGCACACACATGCGTATGTGTGTGTCCAGATTTATACCTTATATATCTGTAATGGATTTAATATAAAATATATTTCACTCATTTTTATTGTAACTGTAGAATCTTTGAATGACAGAAAGATAAAAAATCCCTCTGCATTCCTTAGTGAGCTCCCTCTTTTCACTCTCGTTCACTGACATAGTTTACTTTCAAATCAGTAATTTGACTGCCCTAGTTATTATTTCAACCCAGCCTCTGAAGGCGTGTTTTAATGTAATGTGAATTCCCTCTGAGGCTGGTGAGATGGGGACTGAGGGGCACTGGGAATACTGAAGATATATGTTGGTGTAACAATCAAACCAATGGAAAACAACTGTGCTGTAAATCGTGTCCCTGAACTGATACAGCTGGGAGTATAGAGAATCAGCCTTTGGATGAAGGCAAATGTAGACAAGGCAAAGCAAAGTAATAGATCTGAAAAAAATGCTCGATGTAATGTATTCATACTGGAATACTGAAATTGAAACATGATTTCTCATAAATAATTTTCTTTTTCTACGGAATATGAGAAGCATCAAAATGCTGCTTAGAGTTCCAATATAGAGGGCTATTTTCTTACTATTTGATCTTAATTTTTGCTGTGCTGGGTATTCTGAAGAACTCACTAACTTTCAACTTTCTCATAATTCATATTCTGCCCTTAAAGATTTAAAGTGTTCTGGTGTAAATAAAATCTTAAGAGGTTTTAAATTCTAGCTCCACTAAAGCCAGTGGGAATTGCCATTAGTACCATGAAAATTAGCTACCATGGGATGGACATCTTATGATATAAATTAATTTCAAAAAATAACAAATGTAGTATTATCATTGAATTTAATTAATTTTCTTCTGATTACAATTCATACGTTCTTTTGATTTCCAAGGACAAGAGGAAAATAAGATTTGCCAAACTGAGTCTCATCAATATTCTGTATTGATTCTGATATAAAATTGGCCGATATTTTACCATAACGCCTTAATCAGATATATAGGGCTCGGTATCTTTTGCAACACATATCTTTGAAAGAAAAGACTAGGAAAAAAATCAATTGTTCATCACTGAAAGATAATTTTCATTCCCATATTGAGGTTATTATGATGTTGGTATAAGCATATTTCTTTGCATCCTTACAATGTATGTTAAGTCTGATTATATGTAATCTTTCATACTCTTCCATGTCCAAGGTGTTTTTGAAAGAGTCTTTCTTTAGTTAGTATGGAACCTTGAAGTAGACTGTAATAGGAATCCACATAAGATTTGGTTACAAATTTACACTTAAGCCATCCTAGTCCATGAAGATGCGTTATTGGATGCTTTAGCACAATGTGAGTGCTCTTTTGAGGCTGGTGAAAGACAGAAAGGAAAGTCAAGAGAGTGGCAGCAGATGATCCGGCCCCTGGAATATTTTACTTCTTTTGTACTTCTTCCCAGAGCCTGTCAATTCATAAGGTTTTTATTCAATGAAGTTTCCGTTTTTCCAGCTGCAGCCTGTCTGCAAATAAATCAGTTTACTCTCAGGAGTTTGCAAGAAGTGCAGGCCCTGCTGCATTGGGATCTGTATATATGCCAGAAGTATATGCAATCGTGATTCAGTATATAGATCCAAATTATTTCCAGGGAAATTGATTTGAGCTGTTAATTTGTGCATGAGAAGGTACTTGTGGACAGCTCACAAGGCCCCCTTGAAACTTGAGCTATTTTGTATGTCAGGGAATAAAATATTCTGTAACTAGAAAAGTATGATACTTCAAATTTGCTTTCTAGTTAAAGCAGTTATATTTAGATACTTTAAATTCTCTTGGTTCAGAACATTGTGAAATATTTACTTAATACCTGCCCCCTTTATGAATATTTCTTATACTAACCCCCTTGGCAAGAATAGTTATGGAAATTCAACATGGCCTATAAGACCTCACTTTAAAAGCTTGTGAATATTCATAGATTTATTCCTTCTTTATTGATAACATTCATTGATATTCCAAAGAAATTTCCATTTATAGCAATCTTCAGTTGTAGATATGGGCCTCTGATGCATAATAGAGTCCTGATATGATTATTAGGGTAAATATTTTGCCTTTTCATGCATTTACAGGAAGTCCTGAATTCTGTGCGCTCGAGACCTTCCTGTTCTCAAGTGTGCAGTGTATAAATGCAGGCTGTGTTCCACCTTCACAGCCAGAAACACAGTGCTTGCCCCGCTACTGACAGCTTCGACACGAACACTGTAGCCCAGATGTGAAGAGTGTGCTACTTCTTGGCAGCAAAACGAGTGTTCTTGAAGTGTTGCTTTCTTGTGTGAAGGACTGAGGTCATTAACACATCCAGATCTCATACCTTTTGGGGAGTCTTGACTTTTCAGACTGTAGGAAAAATACACTTTCTGTGGTGTCTTGTGAAGGAATTTCATTTGACAAAAAAACACAGAGAGGGATTTCTTATTAAGATGAACATAGCAACTGACTGCAGCTAGGATTGTACACATATGGTGGGGGAAGAACGTACGTACAAATGCTCGTTTTAATGAGAAAGTGTAGTTGGAAGTGGATGACCTAGATGATTTTATGAATAAAAGATACAATCTCATGCAATCATTTCATTAATATACACATGGCACCAAATGAAAACAGAGCATACCAGATGGCTACGAGAGGTCTTAAAAAGGCATTTTCAGTTTAGTAGCTAATGACTTAGATTAAATGGACTACACCAAATACTACCAGAAAGTAAGCACTTATGATATCAGTCTTCCAAGGAAAGTTCTACTGCTCTGTGAAAATAATGCTGAAAAATCTGGGTTTTTTTGACACTAGCTAGAATATGCAGTCACAAAGCAAATATGGGGCAATGTGTTTCACAAAAACTTTGAAAAGAAAAAAACATTATTTTCTTTAGGAATAGTTTACAATTTTTAATTAAAAGCTCTTTCTTTGCTCCCAGTTTGCTACAATTGGTGAAAATAGTGGTTTGCAATATACTAATGAAATACAGTCATGCATCACACAGTTTTGGAATCCAAATATGACAATTATTTGCTGCAATTACGGATCCAGTGTAAACAATAGCAAGAAAAGATCATTGAGGAAGGTCATTGGGATAGTACTAAAAATATGCAGCTTTGTTTTAAGATAAATCTTTGGAATAGATATAGGATGAATGTAGAACTTCAAAAGGAAGTAGTATGTAGGGAAGTTTCGTGTAAGATCTGAATCATGTTTTTACATTTGTAAACCTCCGCATAGAAAATAATGAAGCAGGGGAATACTGTTGTTTAGCACACTGATAGCAGGTATGGCACTAGCCATGTGGCTTCTTCATCTTGCCCAGTCACGCCCTCCATGTCCAGGGTGCAGGGGGTCTGACAGGAGAGTCAAATGTGTCAGCTCTGCTCCCCGTCTGATCCACTCCCTACTTGAGGAATGTGCAGCCTGCGAGATTTGACTGTTCTCTGGACCATTTACAAAACCAGATGAGGGCAAAAGGGCTGGATTTCTTAGAGAGAATCTGGCCTACAGCTTCTTAGAGACAGATTAACCTCTGTTTGGCATCAAACTGAGGACACATACAGTCTCATTCTTCAGACCTAATCCAAGATCAACTTAGTCTATATTATTTTATCACAAATTAATATTGCGGCAGTGGCATCTTTGAAGACACGCAGACTCCAAAGTCTTCTTTTTGCAGAGCTTGTTTGAGCTCCTGTTAGGAACAACGGAGTTTATACTGAATGTTGTCTGTAGAGGAATACTCGTTCTCTTTGAATACAAAGCAGAACAAAGAAAAGTACACCATCCCACCCAAAAGCCTATGCATGTAGTGGGAAGCTGATTGTGTTTCCTTTGTATGCAACTGATAAAATTACTGAACAAGACAGGCTTGGCCCTGCTGCAGACTGGTATTGCTGCTTCATTAGGAAAAGGTTCTTTGTGAGCCGACAGACGTAAAGCTTTGATAATCCGGAATGCTTATGAATGAAATACAGGCATGGTTTTCTAATGTGAATATCACAGACTGTGCATTATACATCTACACCATTCTTGGCCGCCTGCTGCTCTGCAAATCCTGGCTTTACCATAGGCTGAAACATTCAGGGGAATGGTGTAAAACCTAAGACGAACCTTTAGAAGCTGAAAATCTTCTTATGTCTACAACTCTTTCTTACAATGATGACTATACATAGTCTGAGCACTTTGTGAATTAGACAATTTGTCAGATAAGCCCGCAGGTTGCTGTTACACATGTAATGAATAATGGAAATGCAGATAATTACATTCTTCATAGACCTTTCACTGTTCCACGAAACACTTGGGGAACAACATGCTGATTCTTATTACTTCTGTTTTGACAATAAATCAGGGCTCAAATTAATGACAGCAATTCATAGTTCCAGAAACTGTACAGGTGAGTTTGAGATATATCAAAGTCCTTTGAGTTTTCCAGTCACTAAAAACATATGTTGGCATCACGAAAGAGAGTCTTACACTGAAATTATATTTTTTCCCAAACTCACTAAGGTCTGAAGCTCGGTAAACTTTCTCAAGTTTAAGGCCAAGTATCCTGCATGTGAATATGGCAGGGTGGGTGGGGGTGGTGGGTATGAGGTTGCTGTTAAGAAAGAAAAGGTCAGCTATTTTGGAATGAGATGCAACTCCTGTAAAAGCAGGCCTGAAGGTATTTAACTTTAAACTATGTTTAATTAAAAGCAATTTCATAACAGGGTTACATGTTTGTAGCATTCATTTATGATATTTCCCCTCCTTGTCTCCACAACTGGGTTGTCAGTACTAAGTAGAACTCATCACACAGTAAACACTGACTAACTGCATTAATAGGCCAGTGTTTGATATGATCAGAATTTAAGTTCTTTTGATTTACTTGTCCTAAAAGCTCAGATCAGTGGGTTTTCTATCCCAGTGCTAGAGAACAGCTTTCCTTTGTAGAAATTCTTATGTTTGTCTATGAACCAAAATCTCCTCTCCTCTCTTCAGTAATTTCAGTCATGGGCTTTCCCTCTCTGGTTTGCTAAATAGGATTATCATCATTAGCTTCTTAGCATATTCCCTGCCTTCTCTCCTTCTACACATGCATTATTGTTTCCTTTACTGATTTGATTTATCTCATTTTCAGATCCATCTCCAAACAGATACTTTGGGGTCCATATGAGACACTCATGTGTCAGTGTAGTTGGATAGATATTACAGTCCTCAAAAGGAAAGAAACAACCTCTCCTTTTCAGTTACAGTGTTGCGGCAGCAGCACGTTTTACAAACTACCTGCAGGAAAACAAATGCAGGAATTGTGAGAACCAGCTTTCAAGAAGAATGAAGTCAGATTTTAAGGAAAAAACAGTGATTATTCAGTCTTTCCAGTAATTCCCAACAGTGTGGGAAGGAAACAATCCAGATTATTGAATGCTTTTTCACAGACTCTTGATTGGGAGAGAAGAAAAATCTACCAATTTCTGCGCAGAGGTATTCACTGATCTTCTCTTATTTGATACTTTCCTAATTCAAAGATTTGGGGATCCAATCAGGCACCGGACCCAATATCACGTGAATCAGAGACCATCTGCACACTCCAAATGAAAAGACAACAGACCTTGAGGGTTCTAAAGCATACGGATGTCCTCTGCACAGATGAAGCATGGTCCCATCTTTTCAGAAAACACTTAACACCATTAATACGACATGGAATTGGTTTATGAAAGCTGCAAAGAAAACAAAGGACGACACTGTTTACAGTGGCCCCAGCAGTTCTGCTTTTGGAAGACTGATTTTGGCAGTAGAAGCATTATGATCAGGCTGACTAGGGTTTTTCTTACGTTGCTTTTTAGTGAGATTAGTTGAGCAAAAAAGAACAGCAGGTATGAAGCTATGCTTGATCTTTATGGAAATATACAGAATACATTTTACACTTCTCCACCAGAGAACAGTTAATTTAAATTGTTGCCAGTGTTTTGTGTGGAGTTGTTTGGTGGTGTCTCAGGTACAATCCCTAAGGGTATCTGTAAAATAAACAAATGTTTTAAACACAGTATAATAGTTTATGGGAATACGATATGTGGGCTGATTATAATGCAGGGGTTTATTTATTCAGGATACTTTATTCTTGTGCTGCTTAGAGATGTGTTGTGTGAAGGTTTGGCGTCTTTCCTAGCACAGATCCAATCTCAGTCTCAGAAATCTCCGAAGTGGCTATATATACATTTCATTTCTCCTTAGTGATTCTTGTATCCGTAATCGGGGGAGAATCGGGATGCAATTTGAAGCCCAGTCTCTGCCAAGGGTGGACAGTTCTGACAGGTGAGGCTATCGCTGTGCACCACGGCTGTCGTGCGGGCAGCAGGAAGCACAGTCTCTCCCTGGGAGAGCAGCGCAGCCCAGCAGCCCCGGGAGTGCCCCCGGCGCTCGTGGCGGGGGGACCAGGGTGTCGCT
>JAVJGI010000063.1:57645459-57666653 GCA_035590275.1 Ibycter americanus
GGCGCGGTCAGCACTGGACAGCTCCCGGCCGCGCGGCGGCGGCGCGCGCTGACGGGCTTCTGTGTTGCAGGATCCTGCTGACCGTGGTGGTGATCTTCAGGATACTCATCGTGGCCATCGTAGGGGAGACGGTGTACGATGACGAGCAGACCATGTTTGTCTGTAACACGCTGCAGCCAGGCTGCAACCAGGCTTGCTACGACCAGGCTTTCCCTATCTCTCACATAAGGTACTGGGTGTTCCAGATCATCATGGTGTGCACTCCCAGCCTTTGCTTCATAACGTACTCCGTTCACCAGTCTGCTAAGCAGAGGGAACGGAGGTACTCCACTGTCTTCCTCACCTTGGAGAGGGACCAGGATTCAATGAAACGTGAGGACAGTAAGAAAATCAAGAACACGATTGTCAATGGGGTGCTGCAGAACACTGACAACTCCACCAAAGAGGCAGAACCAGACTGCTTAGAAGTGAAGGAAATCCCCAATCCTGCTATCAGAACTACAAAGTCAAAGATGAGGAGGCAAGAAGGCATTTCTCGATTTTATATCATCCAAGTGGTCTTTCGAAATGCCCTAGAGATTGGATTCTTAGTTGGACAGTATTTTCTGTATGGATTCAATGTCCCTTCCATGTACGAATGTGACAGATACCCTTGCATTAAAGAAGTAGAGTGCTATGTCTCTAGACCCACTGAGAAGACTGTATTCTTGGTATTCATGTTTGCTGTCAGTGGGATATGTGTGGTGCTCAATTTGGCAGAACTGAACCACTTGGGCTGGAGAAAGATCAAAATGGCAGTGAGAGGAGTACAGGCAAAAAGGAAATCCATATACGAAATCAGAAATAAGGACCTGCCAAGAATGAGCATGCCTAACTTTGGCAGGACTCAGTCAAGTGACTCAGCTTATGTGTGAGGCTGTGACAGAACTGAAACACTGTGCCAGGTGGAACAGACCCAGATACCATTAGGGAAAGGTACATTGCTTAGGCAAGCATTTTATCAAACCACCAAGAAAGCCATTAAGGTATTGGATCTGCACTTACTGAACTAGCTGCAAAACGCAGTGCTATGTAAAAGACTGAAAAACCAGCTATAAAACCATGCTTGATCTAGCCTTACAGCACAGCTACTATTATTCCTGCTTTTCTTTCTAATGATTGGGTGTTTACCTGTCGGTGGAGCGGCTTTTTGGTCGTCATTAGGATAAGTTTACAGTTTGGACTGTCTGACTGATTGTTGTAAACGTGTAGAATGTTCATATTAAAAATCTGCAAGGATACTCTCTGTAGGGGGTGGGATGGGGTGGGGGACACTGTTGCAATGTGCAGATGTAAGCATGTTTTAAAAGGAGGGTAATCGCACTGTAAGGAACCTGACCACAGCTCAATCAGGATATCTGCGTTCACCTATCTCACAGATGTCTTATATTATTTTGCTTGTCTAAATCACAGAGTTTATTCCTGGTGTGTATTACTAGCTATTTCCTATCATAGTTTGTGCATCAATTAGTTATGCTAAACAATAAATGCTGAATATAATTTTGCCATTTTTTTTGTTTGCCTGTCCACACACACACACACACCAGAGACCTTAATCATCTCACGTTAGTTGTGATCTGCAAAATAGTACATTTCAGTTCATTCCCTAATATGTGCATGAATAAGACGGAGTTGGTTCATGCCAGCCAAGTTATTTACCTGCAATCACCTATGATGACACACATACCAAAGGAACAGAGTTCATTGCTTTTAACTGTGAATATATCACCTTCTCTCTGCTCTTATTTATATAAGTGCCATACTTGAAACATCTAACTCTGTACTTAGTCAAAAGGTTGTCTTGGGATACCAGCTGGAATAAAGTGATTTTATACTCTCCTTTGTTTATTTTATGCTATTTGTTTAGTCATTGCAATGGTGTAAAAAGCAGCTAAAATCTCTGTCGATGAATAAAGTACTTGCCTTTTTTTGTAAGCCAGAGAGATTTGTTCTTCTTTATTCTTGTATGCAATTGTAGAAATGTATAGGGTCAAAATAATTGACTTTAAACAATTATTCCTCAGGGTTTAAAGTGTCTTGTTGATATTCTAAACTCTAAGTGACAAAACCTGGGAAATCAGGACTATTCATTATGTCTGTTTTCCTCCTTAAGCAAGCTTCCTCTGTCTTTAAAGCCTGATCCAAAGCCCACTGACACCAACAACCTTCTTTCTGCTGACACTAAGGGCAACACAATTGGCTGCCAAGGTCACGCTGGGAATAGCCAGAATACATTTACCTATAAATGAAACAATTGCAGCTTTTCATCAGGGAATCCAAATAGTAACCTCAGCTTTTCTGCCTTACAGCTGGTTCAAGACACACACTGTTCATGTCCCATCATCTTACTGGTAAGCCACTGGGGCAGTCAGAAATAGATCTCTGTTAACAGCAACTGTTTTAATATACGATACTAAGTGTTACTTAAGGACCTTTTTTATTCCCACTGAATTCAACAGAAAATATCCCACTGGCAACAGTAGGAGTTGGATCAGGACTGAAAAACCATAGAAGTGCATTCCTAACTAAATAGTATCCGCCCTTTAAATAAAAAGGCCAAGGTAGTGCTGGAAAATTTGAGGATATTTTACAATATAAGAAGGAGACAGAGGCTCAGAGTTACAAATGGCCTTTTGATTGTTTTTTATTTCAAGGCTGAAAATAGATTTTATTGTATTTTGGCTTGGAGATAACGCATATAAATCTTTTCTTCTTGGCTTAGAGTAAATACCTTAAAATTCCATTCTTGTGGTTTGCCAGCATTGTCACTTAAAAACATGTTGATTAATTCTTAGATAGTTTATTCATTATCACTTTCCTCTGTGGTCTTTTCTTCCATTGTGAAACAGAAAAGGCTTTTGAGATGTATCATGTTTTTAAAGATTTTAAAAATATTTTCCTTATGTATAAAATGAACAGTTATTCCAATTTGATTCTAGAAACCTATGAAGATGGATTTCTCAAATGATTCTTTGCGATACAAATGCACGCTGATATTGCTAGTTGACTGCATGCTCACTGGAAAACTGCACGTTATTTTTAGAAGGGCAACATGGCAGCTAAAATCTCCATCTGCAATATAACAAGCTTCTGAAGATTATTATTTGACACACAAATCCAAGTCTGATTTTCATTTTGCAGAGTCCTGGGATGGTTTTCAAAACCTGCTTTTGAATAGATATTGAAAGGAAAAATGTTGTCTGACAGTCATAAGCATTGCTTTGACGTGCAAAGGGCTTGATCCAGTGCCAATTAAAGGTGAAGGAAAAAAACCCTCATACTGAATTCACTGGGCTTTGGTTCAGGTCCAGCATAATTTCCTGTTAGGCAGAAGCCCTGAGGCAAGTTACTTCCAGTGGCTGCATAGCAGTGTTCAGTCAAACTCTAGTGCAGGTGCATGTTTGGAAAGCTGTGAGGTTTTAATATGTTAA
The DNA here is from genome assembly GCA_035590275.1 of Ibycter americanus. Classification (NCBI taxonomy): domain Eukaryota; kingdom Metazoa; phylum Chordata; class Aves; order Falconiformes; family Falconidae; genus Ibycter; species Ibycter americanus. The sequence continues at coordinate 57,648,930 of JAVJGI010000063.1, forward strand.
AACCCTTTAGGTAAGACCAAGAAAGTGTCTGTTTATAATAGCCAATGCCAGTGACTCAGTTCATTCATTTATGTTTATGCAGTTGCATGTTTTGTACTCCAGTAAGTTGGGATTCTTCAGAATTTTCCAAAGAGTAATACATCAGGAAATGCAAATGTTAATTTATGCAATAGGGTCAGTTGTAAAGTAGGCAAAGACTCATATTTGATCAACAAAAATGCCATCCTCCATATTTACACTAAATAGAATATGGCTTTTCATATTTCAGAAGAGAAATGAAATGATGTTAAAAGATGAATTGTTTTAATCTTCTTTTTCAATTGATATTTTTCATTTCTTACCGACTATTTGTTTATCATGGACAAGGGAAATATTGCAAACACTTTTTTTGTCAATGTATCATGTGAGAGTCATGTGATTAATGCTAATGGTCTGTTTCCATGAAAGCTGACTATTCATTTACAGAATAAATGCTTTAATATTGTCACAGAAATGGAAGAGTGTGTTAACTGAACAGAACTGAGTGAACACAAAGCTGAAAGGCACATTACGGGCTACTTCGGTCTTGCTCCTGCCTCAGTGAAATAAATTAGTCTTGCCATTAACATCTATGGAAGAATCAGACATTAGATATGAAAATTGTGTTCATGTTTATTTTATTCATTGAATACTATATTTTGTACTGGTGGACAGTATTGTACGTCATCACACTTGTAAACCTAAAAATGATTTTCACTAAGCTGCTGTGAAAAACTGCAATAGAATTTAATACACTTTTGTGGAATTTTAAAATTCCTAAAAAAATGATATTATTTCATTTTTACATAGGCTTGATCTTGTATTTCTCAAACCTGTGTGAATTTCAGAAACTATTTACATAAGGGTTTTGAACTATTTCACCAAGTATGTACAAGTTGCAATGAGATTCTATAATTTTTTTTTTTAAATGTAAGATTTTTTTTTTAATACGAAAAACTAGCTACATTTTCACATGGGAAGCTGAATTGACTATTCCTATAAGTAGTTCAGAGACCACTGACTTTGAAGAGATATAAGGGTTTTCATCTTTCTTAAGGAAAATCTGAAGAACATAGAGATCAACTGAGATGAATGAATCACAGAAGTGGTGAGATGGATTTTAGTTTGTTTTGTGCTAGAGAAGTCAGAAACACTCAGAAACTCCAAAGTGGGCTCAGTGCTTGTCCTGCATTATGTCTAATAGGGTAGGACATAGCTGCTGCTATGTAGAACCATAGGAAAAGATGTACACGAAATGTTAAGGTTAAATGTGAGGAAGAATTTTTTTCATCCACATCTAAAGAATACCTTTCTTGTAGGGCAATTGGACAGACCAGGTGGACATTGTCCTAACATCTTTCTGGCTTTATTTTTTTTGAATATAAATGTTGTGTCTTACTCCTTCAATGAAACAGGTTAGAAGCTTTTGTTTGGTGTACAAGTATAGAAATGAGAATAAAAAGTTGAGATGTTTAAGGAGAAAGCAGGCATGGGTTTTCCTCATTTAGGGTCTGATCTTGTTCATGAATTCAACAATGAGACTTTGTTTTCTGTGGGACCAAGTCATTTTCCAGCTGGGGGAAAAATCAGTTCCATTATTTCATGAGATTAACAGAAGAGATTACACTGCTTTTGTATTGCACACTCATCCCTGGACATTTTGGAATACTTTTCCTAGAAATTCTATTTCATTATGAAGCTTCAAAAAAACCCAACCCAAACCCAGACTTGGTTAGTATCAGCTACTAATACCAGATTCTAAACCCCACCGTCCTCTCAATGAAACTCTGATAATATCCCTGTGAAGAGAAAATGCACCGGGAAGTACTTTATATTATATCTATTAAAATGTACTAAAAAAGTCAACCAGGAGTCAGCAGTCCATGAAACAAGTGTAGAAATGGACAATTCCATAGCCTTGCATTAATAATAAACATATATATGTGTATATATAAATATGGCTAAATATATGCAAGATTGTTAAAAGAATTTTACCTAAATTATATTACTGTGTTATAGATTGAATTTCAGAGATGGCTACAGAAGTCACATATCCAGAGACAATTAAAAATTGTGCAAGTAATGCACAGGCATGTGTTCTTACAACTATGTGCAGTGACGTGAGCGGATATTTAACATGCAAAAAACCCCAACAATCACCCTTTTCCTGTGAAATTCTGGGGCTTTGGGCTATACTAATTGCTTTAGCAAGTTTAACTGAGCAGCCGTGTATCTAAGTTTTAGCTAAGAGAGGCTTGCCTTCACTGCATTAAAATCTATCAGCTTTTTCCTGGTGTGACTGAAATACAAGATGAATCAGATCTCTAGCTTGTGGAAACCCACACATACAATGATTCTCTGATATCCCCTGAAAGTGAGAATCACTCCTGTATTCAACAGCATGTGACGGTAAGGGAATTTTCTAGTAAACTACCTCTTCTTCTGTGTGTGGCGTGGCGAGACAATACAGAGAAAGGTTACCAGTACCTGGAGAACAATTAATACATCCTAAAGTGGTTAAGTAATTCTGGACTTCTAGTTTCTTTCACTGAAAACAGCATTTGCTGCATGATTTCTCTATAAATATATTTCATGGTACATAATTAAATGTAACTTTCATTTTGGAAATATTTTATGAAGTTTCTGATGTAATCATGATCAACTTTTGTATTTTTTTTTAGAGAGAAAGGTCAAAAGATAGCTGGTTGAAATTGACTTAGTCTTTCTTTTTAAAAAAGTGTTATTAATAATTAATTGTATATTTTAAATCTGTTAACAAATTTTTTTTTTTTTGGAGGAGCACTAAAGTAAAAAAGTATTTGCACCAGAAAAGCAGCATTGCCTCTGGAAGAGATGGCTTCCTTTTCAACAAGCTTTATTTGTCAAATTCATAAGTTTTTTGGAAAAATTAACATTGAGCAGGGATTTTTTAACACATTAAGATTTACAGGGTGTGAGGAGATAAGATTAAGGAAGCCTCTAAACCAGCAAAATTTGGAAAAAAAGTAAGAATTTGTAGGTATTAAGGAAAACCAGGTGGGCTATGCACTTACTTTTCTCTACTTACTATGCAGTTTAAGGATAAAAGCAATGTTCAGAACACATTAATGAGCAAATACAAGATACTTTGCATTATCTTTTATGTAAGAAAAACAATTCTAGAAATTATTTACAAGTATTTTCCAGCTTTTCTTTGGAGAATCTAAATGGTACACTACACTGTGCAAAGCCATCGTGAATACTAACATCTGTGGCTTCACCCCTAGCTTTAGTGAATTTAACATATGGAGTTTTTTTGAAATGCACCATATTCTTCACCACTGGTCTGCAAGGAACACCATTTTGCTATCAAAAAATTTGCCCATCAGAAAACAGACGGTACTTGACATGGATATCTAGCAAACTCAGATGGAGTGATCAGACTTAAAGCTTCACATTAAAGGGTGACTTGTGGTTAACGTGTTAACAATGGAGTTACTGCATGGTGAGAAGAACTTAAATATAAAGGCGTTTTCACATTTGCACTGCATGTGATGTACTAGAGATTCATGTGTTTTGAAGAAAGATAATGTCTGTAGGAATTTCTTTACTTTCTCCAAGGAAAAAAGAAAACAAAACCTGCTCTAGCAATGTCCTTTGTTTGAGATAATGTGTATGATTTTATATATGTACAGCTTCCCAGAGGGAAGAGTCTACATCTGACTGTTAAATGCCTACTAGCAAGTGTACTTGACTAATATTTCATTTATGTATGTATAGAGATAATGCATTCAACTTTACCACCGTTTTTTCACATGCAAGTGGGAATATAAGTTGCAAGAGCAAGGAAAAAATTTGTTGTATCTGCTATATATTTGTGCTAATGTCCTCAAAGAGAAATACTTCATATTTCTATCTCATGAAACTGTTGAGGTTTCTCTATTTATAAAACAAGTGGAAACACATTTCTAAAAAGATTCAATATTTTTCCATTAATTTCACAGCTGCTTTGGTTTTTTTCCCTGTGTGATGCAAGTTTTCTTGATGTATTCTTCAGTTGAATATTCTGGTTATTATTTAGATTGTGTCTTGAGAGATGTGTAATTTTTCTGTTTTTCTCTTTTAAGTATCATAATTAACTGAGATTCTGCACATATTTTAAGGTATTGTAATTCTTAAAGAGTGTCAGCAGATACAGTTAGTTTTTTTTGCTAAATTTGCATGAGGCAGACAATTATGTATCATTGGAATTGTGGGGTTTGGTTTAAAAAAACCCCAACAAAACAGAAGGCTTTTATTTATCACTTTAATTATTACTCCATTTTAAGACATTATGTCTCCTTCATTTGTTCACATAATTTGTATGTAAGTGGAGACTGAAGATGTTCTCTGCCTTCAGGTACGTGCATGCATCTCAGATTCTGACTTTAAACCTGTAAAATCACAGCGTATAAACAAGCAAGGAATCACAGTGCTTAGTGGGACACATCAAAAAAAGAAGTGAATTTTAGAGTGATGTTGATCTTATAAATAACATATACTAAATGAAATCAGTCTTTATGGTTTAATCACACATAAATGAATAGCTACCTTTGCCTATTACCTGCCATCTGACTGAGAAAAAGGCAGCGTTGGTTGCTACTGATTCTTGTTTCAAAATTGTTAATTTTCAAATGCCTCAAATTGTTGTTTAAAAATTCTTTAACACGATGCAAAGATTGGAATGTAACTGTGCAATTGGCTCATCTTCTTAAGTTACTGAAGCACAAATGATAAATACATCTCTGTTGATAAAAGGCTGCTTTGCTTGTGTGCATGTACTCTTCAACTTTGCCTAGCTGGCAGTCAAGAGAGAAGGGACTTTAGCTGTGCAATGTTTGTTAGACTGCAGTAAAAGCATAGACAGATAAAATATTTCTAGTATGATTTTTTGATTTGGCAGCATGACTCCTATTAATGCTAGTGGAAGTTGTACAACTGAATCTTAGTGGATTAAGTAGAAAATATTAATCCCTGGTGTTTGCTCAACAACTTGACCTTTCTACTGCAAATTAATACAATATTTTGAATTCACTTTAAACCAATTAAACTTTGAGGTCCTCCTGTACTATTTCATGAAAACACATATCAGGGAGAAGCTAGCTTGTCAGCATGAGCATATGGTTATCTAAATTTAGCCTCTTTTATTGAAAAGGTGTCAAATTTGATACACTGAAACTGTCACACCGTCGGAATAGCAGCTTACACTTTGCAGTATTACAGGGTTTATAGTGATACACTGTGCCAAAGAGCTATGCAGTATTGGATATTTGACTCCTCTCAGTACTGAAAAGCCTATGAATTCCTTTCCCATTTGTTTCAATGACCTTCTGCTTTGAATAAAAAATGGGAATCATGCCAATAGCATGGTCAGGAGGTCTGGCTGTGCTAAGGGACCTGCCCACACTCTCTCCTTCACAAAAGTGTAAGCTTCTAAAACAAAAATATAAAAATAGAACTGTGTTTAGGCTGTCGGTCCTAGTGAAATAGGACTTCTGTTGGGAAACTTCCCCTGCTACTCTGAGACCATGAATGATACTGTCAGGCTGTGACAGCTACCTTAAGGCTGCTGCACTCCTGTGTGCAAATATTTAAATGCAATAGCACCTGAGTGGCCACTAGTCAAGTGCCTGTTTTGAAGGTATTGTATGGCTTGCACACCTATTAAAAAGAGCTAACCCCCCTAATTTTTTTTGGCCAGCATCACTCCATGCAACTACCCACCATGAAGCAAAACTCTATTTCAAGCAACTGTGTTTTCTCAAAGTTTATCCTAGGACAGTGGATCGTATTCTCACAGGAACTAAAAAACACGAAACTGGCTCCAGTCTGTTCAGCAGCATAAGCGAAACCACAGGAGAGAGAGAGGGAGAACAGGAAGAGCTGACTTGGCCAGTTTTCTGCTGCTAAGGAGAAGCAGGGGAGGAAAGCTGTGACTGCTGCTTGTCCTTGCCCTCACCCCTGGCCTCACTTTTCAGAGGCGGCTGTCACCTCGCATATGTGGCTGTTCCCTGGACCCACCCGCTGCGGTGAGCTCTGTGGTCGTACCTGTTTGTTCTGTCCTGCCTGCTTGTGCCTTTATAGGGAATGTAATGGGCCCAGCAACTGAAAGACCCTGGCAGTTGGTAGTTCTTGCTTGTCCAGGCATGGCTTATTGTTCTTCAGCAAGACATGAAGCATTTTTCTTGTGCAAAACAGCTGTCTGTGATATAATGCCCAAGGCAACTCTTGAGAATTCATGCATTTAATCCATAAAGCAAAAAAAAGGTTTTAATAAACATAAGAGTTGTTTTATGAAATTAAGGCTGTAGTTTCTCAGTTGCTAAGAGAAATACGCAACAGAATTCTTTGTTGGATCATTTATCCAGAAATGCTGACTCATTACAGAATTAATGCATATTTCAACTTGAATTCTACCTAAGAAAGTGTGAGGGTACTTCTCTCAATGCCAATTAGAAGTCCTTAGACTTATCTGAAAAAGAACATAAAGTCACATACAAATTAGAGTGAAGAGTCAAAAAATATAAGGGCAACATTTTTTAAGCAGTTCCATTGAATTTTAAAATAAAAAACTACATAGAAAAAAAAAGATCTTCCTTCTTCACTTCTGATGACCATAATATGCAATTGTCCATTCACTAACTTTTTTTTAATACTTTTTATAACACCTTCTTCTGGCACTCAGCATACACAGAGCTCCAGGATAGTTCAACACTGAAGATGAACACGTTTAAATACATAAATATCCTCAAGTGACAAAGGATAAAGTTGAAAGAGTCTTCCAAAGAAGAAATATATGTTGACTATACTCTCTAAAAATACATCGAACTGTGTTTTAAAACAGAATTTATCAAGAGAAATTTTAAACAAGTGCCAGGAGAGACTAGCAAAGTTTTTAAAGAACTGGGTGTGTGAGTTCAGATATTCACTAGAAACTGTTTAACATATTGTTGGGTGAATTTATATTTTGCTGGATCTGGCAGCGCTGAGAGGGGTGAGGCTGCCGCAGCCCTATGCCCCAGGTCCAACCGGTAGCAAGGCTGAGCATGTATTCCCAGCAGACACATGCACACGCGTGTACATCACATATACACGCCACTGGCCACACAGATCAGACACACACAGAGCACACACAGGGACTCCCTCCCACTCCCCTCTCTGGCTGTGGGATGGAGGTGCACTAGTGAAATTACACCCATATATATACAGACATACAACTTGGATCCCTCCGGCAACCAGGCTCAGACACCCAGTCTGCCCAGCAGCTGCCCCTGGATCCCAGTCTCCCCAGCTGCCGCCACCGGGACACACAGGCCCCTGAGGCTGCAGCCCCTCGCCGGCTGCCGGTGCAGGCCCTGCACTCCCACACAGACACACGTGCACACACATCCCCCAAAGCTGGCCCTGGTGTCACTCGCTCGGGTCTCTCCGGTCACCACCCCCCAGACACACGGGCCCTCCGACCTGTGGGCTGACTCCTGTTGCTGGGACCCAGACCCCCGTGCAGATGCCCTCAGCAGAGAGTCCCTCACCCAGGAAAGAGTTAGCGAGGAATTTAAAAAGAAAATAGGACAGACTGAGCTGGTCAGGTGCAGGGTATGGCCAGACAAGCATAACAACAAGCACGCTGCAACAACTGGCCCTTCTGTCTCCCCTAATCCCCATGCTTGTTTCTCCCCAAACTGCCTAGACACCTCCCTTTCCCCACCTCTGGTTTGTCCCCTAAAGATCCCAGAATAAATCTTGAGATGCACTTCCCCTGCATCCCATAATATATGCTATGCGCCCTAGGCAACCTTTTGCCTTCCCCATGTCTCCCCTCCACAGGGGCAAACCCACCAAAAAGTGCTCTAGGCCCATCTTGCTGGGCTTAATACTCAGACTCTAGTGCTGAGGCTCTCCTGGGACAGCCCTAGGAGGAGCCCAGACAGAGTGGCCCTTCCTTGAAGTGCTTAGCCCCCCTCCTTGCTTCCATACTCCTGTGCTTGTGGAGATGGGCCTTTTATGGGCTAATGGCTCCTGTGGTGGGGGTGGCAACAACTGGGCAGGGTATTATCTAGCGCCCGGCTCGCCCCCACCATTATTGCTCTGTCCTCTCTTGTTGGCTTGCAGATGAGCTTTGACCACATAAAACTCTTTTAACAGATATAGACGTAGCTTTTCAAAATTTTGCTATTCTTCTGTCAGAGCTTATAGCAGAAATGCATGACAGAAAAGCTTCTAAAACTGCCTCAGCTGTATCTGTGTGAGGTCCTGCAACTTATTTCAAGCTGCTGAAGAACGAGCTTTAACTATCATGGTAAGCTTTGTGAAGAAACTGAGCTGTGCAAATACGGAAGGTTTTTTTGCTTATTTTACAAATCCCCTTTTGTTATTTCTTTCCTCAACTAAGTGAAAATATTTCAGAGTAACTTGAGTGAAAGTTGGCTTCATATTTGTTAAGGAATTCAGTCCTGGTGAGACTCCTGCAGAGAAGAGGAACTGAGAGCTGAGGCTAGTGACTTCTTAAGCCATCCTAGCTGGTTCTTCTGCAGTACCTGTCAGCACCCTTAGATCCAATTCTCAGTCAGCAAAGCAGCTTCTGTCCTTCAATGACATATGCTAAACTGCTTCCCTGGATTGAGCCATTAAGCTCTATGGCCAATTCAATAGGAAGAATGCCATGGCTGCTGTAAAGGCAGCGGGATTTCTAAGCATTTAGGGTCATTTGCATCTAAAGCTGTCATCTTAAAGTGGAAAAAAAGTTACCCTTTTATCTGTAGTGTAATTTCCATGATTTTATTCTTATTGATAGTACCTGGAGAAAACTTAAAATCTGGAGAATTTTGCCCATCTCTGGTTTACACTGTCTTAAAACCATGAAGGGGTAGATAGGCCTGTCCCGTTGCTTTTGTTCTGGTTTCATTCCCTCTATTCATCTGGTTAGTTCACATGATAGACTGCATCTGAGCCCTTAACCTTGTAACTCATCCCCTATTTGTCAGCTTGATGGTTGTTGACAGGCACAGAAGAAAGTATTTCAGAGCATATAAAATGCCTCTCATAAATGTGCCGTTAGAATCCCAGCAATCGTCTACTTGAATAATTTTGCACTGTTTTATTACAGATGGCAGGTCTGAGTTTGCTGTGAAAGAGGCAGGAGCTCACCGCCTCCCCTCTTGCAAAGGCAGTGCAATAAGTGCAGCATGTGCAGAACAAACATGAAGACGTAAACACATGAATGAAACAGAGTATGTAGAAATGTTTGCAGTATAGGTTATGCATTGTGGTCTGGACGCCTTCCACCAGCGCAGAGAGGGAATAACTCCATGGAGATTTGTAGCATCAGTGCAGACTCACATTTGCACCATTTCAAGTGAGAACCAAGTCTGGCACTGTTTTTACAACTAAGCAATGTCATAAAAATATAATTCAAATTAAATTCATTCTGTTGTGCAATTGTTACAGTTTTATGTCAATATAAACTGTAAGACACTTCAAAACGAATATGACAGCTGTCTTTTTTATTCCGGTCAGATTTTTGGTCAGCTTGCTAGTTCCCCATTAATCTCACATATGTGTCAAAATGTTTATATATGTACAGTGAAGATCTGAGGCTGTATTGACTCCCTCTGCATTTAAGCTGACCTTTCAATCCTTACAAAAGGAAACACGAAAGATCCTGTTCATTGCACAGACATCGTAGGCCTTTCCTTCCATGTGGACCATTCCCTGACAGCTGCTTAGCCACGGGCTTAGTTTGACTTCACTCAGGTGACTTTAAAAGCTAATGACAGAAACACTTGTTAAGAAAAGTGAGCGGCTCAGCCCCATGGCATAGCAGAACACCTTGTTATCGTAGTGAGAGAAAATTCAGTCACCTTTATTTAAGAGTTATTTTGTGCAACCACTCGTGTTGAATTTAGCAGTTATTTACAGTTACTCCACTGGCCTGACTATACTCTGAGGAAATGTATACATCTCTGTAAGCCGTCTCCTCCTCCTAGCCCTTGCTGTCACTTGCTCACTGTGAGGGGTATTTCCACGCTGCCGTTGCACAGATAGGCGCCGATGCTGTTATGAGCTTTGCTGTGGTGTCAGGGAGCTCACATCACACCGCTAATATCTGCTGAGTGCCAGTCTCCTGAGGCGCAGTGGCCTCGGTTTGGATGAACTCAGGTTTTGTTATACTCTGCTGTCGGCAATTTAGGGACTGTAACCACTGTGATCTGTGGGTTTTCCATGAACCTTGAGATTTTGGTAGAGCTTCACTGTCACAAAAGGGGAAATGGTGAAGCAAAGCCCTGTTATTAAAAGCCCATGGTAAACCAAGAGGTCTTAACAGAAGTTTTATGAAAAATATATTACATGTTACGTCACAATGGAAACAAAAATAACAAGCTCAAATGTGGATGTTTCTTTATTGTAGCAACTTCTAGTTGCTTCTGTATGGCTTATTCTCTTTGCTTCCTTCCTTGAATGTGTGGGGCTGTGGTTCCTCTTTTTTATAAATACAGTTTTTTTCATGGACTATGTTTTGACATATGTACAAGTATCAGTCTGTGGATGATGGGTTGGAAAAAAAAATGGCAAAGATAACTTACACAACATTAGTGAAATCATTGGTGAAGCCTAGAATAAAACTTGCAGGAAAACTGAGAGCTTAGTGTCTAATTTAAAAGGTTGGTATCTCACTCTGATTTCTCATGCTCTGCCCTTAATGGTGGGTAAACCCTTGTTCTTAATTATTAAGAAGCTATTCAAGCATGTTTGAATGTCTCTGTTAGCTGATATATCATATAGATTGCATATCATGTATTTAGTCACATAGATCTAGGTCACTAAGGAACTCAACTTTGCCAGGCTAATATTGTTCAGCTTTGTAGCTCATATATGAGCTATATTACTAAATCAGTCATTACTAAATCACATCAGTGTAATTCAAAGTCTTCTCCTACCTTGTAACAAAGCACAATGACCAAAAGACTGCCCTTGGTGTTCATGAGCAGCTGAAAGCTGTTTGAGAGAGATTTTTAGCTAACTGCTCCAAAAGCTTCCCCAATGCTATTTACCCAGTTAAACTGTTATATGAAAAACTGTTGCTCTGAATTTGGTCATTCAAGTTAAGAGCCTGTAGTTAAACAGTTTTTCCACATCCTTCCCCCACCCTCTGTCTTACAGTGCCGCAGAAAAAAGAATAAACCAAAAATAAAATAGCAGCCATTCTTTCAACCTTGAGCTTCATCCTTTATGCCTACAGAGATGTTATGGCTCTACAAATACCCTGGAAAAATAAAGCAAGATCTAGAAGTGAATTAAGCCTGTACATCTGTGGAAGGGCAAGGGAAAGAGACAGGTAGCACTTCTTGTACAGGATTAGCCACAGTGGAGGAATGTCAGCTCATCTCAGGTCAGGGGCTGCACACAGTTCACAGACACTTCCTATGGCACTCCTGCATGAGCCAGCACTTGGGGCTGTTAAAGGTGTCACAACTTAGGTCAGAAGTATGCCAGTTGATGTGTCTGGAGGGTCTGACCACTATCTAATACCCTGGACAAGAAGAAACATTTAGAATTTCAGTTCATTAATTGGCTCTAATCCTTTAAACCCAACCCAAGATGCTTATAAGACAGTAACGTGTAATTCAGCTCTCCTGAGCAAACCCAGATGAATAGAAGTGAATCTCATTATGCAAAAATGTTGAAGGTGAAAGAACTGAAGTTTCCAAAAATATTCTCCATATGTAGTGCAGTGACACTGATGAGAGCTTGGTATCAAGGGGAAAAGTGAGATACGCATCTAATTGCAGCCTTGTAGCTTCTGCAAAATTATTTGGGTAGATTACCATTTACCAGTTTTGCAGGTCCATTTTTTCTAACCGCCAAATAAAGTTTTCATCTTAGTGAGGAATGGATTGTAATCTTGAACTTCCTATCTTTATTTCCACAAAAAATGTATGTGCATATGAACTTGTACAGATTTCTTGTGAACACTGCAGTCAACATTTTTTTAGTAAGTGTGAAAATCAGTTTTCATTTTTCAAAGTGACTATTTGTTCCAATGAATACAGAATCTTTTCTTAAAAGTTTCTTCTATTCGTTTGGTGTGCAAATTCCAGGTACTTTGTGCAAATCTACTTGAAAGAAATTTCAGATTTCTTCCTTTGGTAAAAAACCCTCTTCAGCATAAGTCATTCCATTGGCAAGTTTGCTTAATTTATCAATTTGCCTTTGAAAATGAAAACTTTGTACCTGGTCTGTTGTGATTGATTATTCTGTTTAACTGAGATAGTTAAATAGTGCCTTGGTGCCAGGTTAATTTCAATGACCAGCTTTGCTTGAGACTTGGCAAAGGTAGTGTTGAATAATTACCACTTTTTGTCACTTTCTTGATTATTTAGTGGATATCGCACACAAACACAGCTATATGGTCAAGTGCTGCTGCATTTCCACTCTATACCTGTGAAGCAAATGTTTCTGGCTTGTCTATGTGACACAAATATGTAAATTCACAGCAGACTGTTGTCCTGACAGAATATCTGCTAGTAATATTTGTTAACCATAAGAATTGTCTTTAATCTTTGTAATCATCCTTATTTGTTTACAGTGTTACTCTTACCTCTGTTTTTTTGCCTCTCAACCAGTACATACCATTTAATACTGTTGCTCAAGTCATGCTCTTTAAACTGTCTGATTTCTTTTTTTTTTTTTTTTTTTTTTTTACAACTAACTGTGTCTGCTTGAGAAAGAAACATGAATGGTATTACAACACTGCAGGTCTTTCAAACACGGTGGTCTTGCTGATAAAATAACCATGGGATGCTATGAAGCTAGAATTAGATGGAAGTTGCAAACTATTTCACAAAGATTAACAGCTCTATGAGATGAGCATCTAAGTCCAGACCAGGGAAAAAATCCTGTGGGAATCTTACTTCTTGAGCTGACTGGCGATAATCACCCTCTTTACCAAGAAACTTCTATCAATGTTCTTTGTAACTTGTGTGACAAAAATCTAACCTGCTTATATAAATACCTATTTTGCTCCATCATTAATTACAATAAAAGAGGACAGGAACTAGTGAGAGGAATAATGGACAGACCAGGCTGCGAAGCAACACTTCTAACATTAATTTGTTCTTTGGTAAAACCTTTGTTTATTGAAACTGTCCAGAAAACCAGGTAAAAGTTTCATTTGTTTGAATTTTGACTAGTGTCAGAGAAGTCTTGTTGTTAGAACTACATTGCAGGAAAAAATAAGATGAAGAATATTGATGCACTTTCTTAACATTAATATAAAGTTAATTCTCATTTGCTAATCAAATATATGAAGATAAAACCAGAAAAATAGGAGATAATGCTTCACCATGTATATAGGACAGGTAACATATTAAATGTAGCTATGGTTCATATCTGATTATTCTGTGAACATTTACACCTGTGCAAACCTATTGACTTCCTGTTGGTTATGTGTGTGTATGTTAGGGTAGAATTTGGTCCAATGACTTCATCTGCTGTCACATAATGTAACCAGATAATTTTGATAGGAAAATCCACAGGGAGAAAAATGCCTATATCTGTGTGAATTAATTTGATTTAAGTACTGCAGGATGAGATTTAATGATTAAACACACTCTGTTCTCTGGTAAAAAGAAACAGGTACCAGATGGCATGCATAGCAAAATATGTTTGCTCTATACCTGTGGGTTTTGAAGTAAAATACAACCTTCTTAACATCTGGCATATCACCTCAGGACATCTGAAAGTGCACAAAGTAGATGGATATTATCAGATTACAGACGGCTATGTTGAGTAGATTTAATCTGAATTTTATACAGATAGTGGCATGAAATAGGAACATCAACAGCATACCAAAAAATACCACTTCCATGCAACATTTTATATCTAATTTGTAGATTGCTGGCTGTGCAATACCAACTTTCTTAAAATAGCTACAAATGTCATATATAATTTATTCTGTAGTTTCCATTGCTAGACAGAAAAAAAGGACACTGAGAGTTATCTAAAAATGTGTTGACATGCTGGCTTATATATAAATAATAAATACTTTTCTACTGTCTCCTAAGGGAGCTGTCAGAGAAGAACTCCAACAACCTACAGTATCTTTTCTTCTTCAGTAGGGTCGACATATACAACATTGATGTTCCAGTCAAATACAGGATCTGCATAAGTCTATATGCATCAGTAACTCAACAGAGTTATCTTATGGAACCATATGTATACGTTAAGTTCTGTCTGAATTGCTCGGGAGGTTATGTTTACAGTGCACCACGCAGGAGTAGGGAATACTACAGTGACTATAAGCCTGACTTTCTCCTTGAACTGCTCAGGGTTTTTAACATGGGTAGCTTTCCCCCGAAACCTCAAACTAGCTCGTGTCTACTCAGAGCACTTTAGAGTGCTGTGAATATTTCCAAACTGGTCAATTCCACATGATGTTGAGTGTCTCCTTTAAAGTTCCTAGAATATCCAAATTATATGGCATATAGAATAACGTGGTTGTAATCATGCAATCATATGAGTTGACATTTTCAATGTCTAACATCTGCCTGAAATACGTATTTTCTTTTTCCCCCGTTAAACTGGATAAAGCATTCCTTCTGAATAAAGAGTGCAGGAAAAATACACTTTTCTTCTGTTGTACCTGAGCTGGTGTATTGGATTGCCTGGTTACACCGTCTGTAGCCAGAAGTGTGAGGGGAGTAAGCAGGCTGATATCCATGCTGGATTGACTTTGACTTCCCATTTCAAATGAGCAGCCGAGGAGCCTGAAACCAAGGCTTCAGGGACAGAAGACAGTAGTAATTCTGATGCCATGCTCAACAGCCTGGAGGGACTGGTGGAATCTCTTCATGCAGCTGGCGTTTAACATGTAATCCAAACCCCACTCAGATGGCTTGTGCGCTGATGGTGGTTTGTAGTTTGAATACCCACAGAAGAGCCTGACAGAGATATTTGGCCAGGATAGCTGCCGCCTTTATCATATAAAAGTGTCTTGGGTGTTCTAATGAAAACTAGCTGGGATAATGTCACGTTTTCAGGCATTGAAAATAACACAGTGGGAATATTCTGAAGGAAAATCACCAGACTCAAGTTGATCAAATACTTAAATGACAGCCTGAATACGAACACTTTCCTAGAAAAGTATGGTCAAAGACTGTGCCATACTGAGGCCTATGAGTCCAGATACTTGCTTAGCCAGTTTTATTAAGCTTCATAGGAAGTAAAGGCTACAGTGTTTCACTTGTCAGTTTTGTTCAATGGAAATTTTTTTCAGCAATATGATGATATTTACAAGAATTACTGCTTTGCAGCAATATGTTTCTTATGTTCAATCTGAAAATTAAAAGCCTGAAAACAATCTCAGCTTTAGGTATGCACGTCTCAGAACCCTAAATATTACTCAGACTGGTTGATTTTCACTTCTCTATCTCCAGTGTCTGAAATTATATCTGATGAGAAACAAAAGTATATTGCAGGAGGTTTTTCCCTTTTCTTTTTATTCTCAGTGACTGACACCTGAGCAGTTTTGTTGACAGCACCTGTTCCAGATAATATAAAAATATCTGTTTTTCTAAGAATGACCACCCAACATTTGCAATAAATGAATCATGTGCCATTCACAAATGAATCACAATGGTTTAGTTCATTACAGGACCTAATGAATACAGGAATAAATGTTACACTGAGAGACATTGCCCTGATTCAGGCTCTAAATGAAGCAGCAGTCTTTCCTTTTCCTTTATATCAATAATTAAATTGGATAGCAGACATTCACTATGCAGACACCTCCAGTCTTTGTACATTCTCCCAAATCCAGTCTGCAGAATAGTCTTGTAGCAGTTATGACATCTATATGGTTAAAATCAAGGCTGTTCAGTCTGAAGCCTGGTTCTGCTGAGTTCAGTTATTTAGATTCCAGTCTCATTTCAGTTTAATGTAAAAGCAGGAGTGACATGAGCATTTTCTGTCCTTCACCACAGCTGGGAGAATAGGCATTGTCAGCTGCAGCACACTGTCAGTCTGGAAACCTGCCATTCTGCTGGGAAAAAGTTTATGGTTGGTCTAACCTTGTTGGTTTTTGTGGGCAGGTGGACTTGCGGGCCAGAAAGCTGGCTTGCTGAATCATCTACGTCCGTTCTCTGTGAGCCATTTTAAAGGCTCTGTTTTAAAACATTGCTTATTCAAGCAAGTTGTGTAAATAATTAACAAAAAAAGGGATGGGTGGATGAGGGCATGGGCAGGTCAGTAGACTGAGTTATTCTGCTTTCTTGGCAGGCAGTAAAAGCCCAGTGGGACACAGAGGCTGTCTGACTCTTACTCTGTGTTCCCCTTTAGAGAGCTCCTATCTGCCTCCTGTCTCAGAGAGAGATTGCTCCTTGCCTACCCAAGCGAGCTGCTTTTTTGAGGTCATCTAAATTGGATCCACAGAAGCAGTATTCTGAGCCTGGCCAGAGTGAAGTGCTAGTGCCTTGCAGCTCTCCAATGCACTTCTGTTTTTGCTCCCATTTGCAGAGTATGAGAGGTACTAAGTTCATCTGACACTGCAAGTTGTCCTGCTTCCTCCGAACTGCGGAGGACTCTTGTGACCTTGTGGGTATGTAACAGACCTGGTCTGGTGACCACATGTGATCTAAGGAGGGCAACTGAAGTGGTCACAGCAGCCTCATCTTAAAAATAGCCATCTTTCAAGTGGTAAATTGTCTCTTTGGGGAGGAAATGTTAAACTGTTGTAATTTGTTCATTGTAATTGTGAGACTGTAGACTGGGTTCATAACATTTGTGTTTTATTGTTAGCTGGAAAAAAATATTATGAGACTGGTATCATAAAAGACTATTATCTTCAGCTTGCCTATGTGAGGATGCCAGAAAAGGTGAAATGCAGTGGGTAAAAAAAAATAAAATAAAATAAAATTCCTGGCCTCATTTTTGAGGACAACGGAACCTCTATCCTTGCACTTCATCTCAGTGTAAATAACAAGGATGCCATACTTAATTATGGAGCTGATGGGCTCATAGTAGGCCAAAGAATGAAGGTATGACAGGTGTATTTGGTAGGTTAGGATTTCCACATCTTCTGTGGTTAAAAAAAAAAAAAAGAGATATTCTTAATTATCTTGATCCATTCTTCTGAACAGAAACTTGTGTGTCTGTGAATTGTTAATAATTGATAAGACAAGTGCATATTTACTGAGAAATTCCCACCTCATCCATTATCTAAAAGACACAAAAATATCCCCAAATAAGGGTACACTAATGTAGGTCTACAGAAATTCTGCTTCTTTGCAATAAAAATAGCAAGGCCAAGTGCAGAGGTATGGGTTCGGTGGTCCTTGTAAGGAAAGGTACCCTCTCAGCCTGTTTTAAGACACCTTTTCTAATGAGCTGGGTTAGAGGATAAATTGTACCACAAGCCTTATGCTGAAATGAAACAACTACAGCAAACATTAACAAAAAGGTTATGGTGGTGGCAGAACTGGAAGAACACTTGACAATTAACGTTCTCACGTGTGAAGAATGATCTTATCAGTTGAATAGCTCTGTTCAAATTGGAGATACAAGAAGAGTACCTGGACTTGTCTGGATTTATCTGCTTTCCTCCTGTAATCCTGAAAACTCAGCTGAAAATAACTACCCAACTTCCTTTTTACTCTAGTTATTTAGTTGTTCTTCCTATGGAAGAGGACAAGC
>JAVJGI010000063.1:57666753-57698744 GCA_035590275.1 Ibycter americanus
AACTCAGCTGAAAATAACTACCCAACTTCCTTTTTACTCTAGTTATTTAGTTGTTCTTCCTATGGAAGAGGACAAGCCATATGCTTAAGCTCAAAGAGCTTCTTTTGAACTCTAGTGGGAGCAAATACACGCCTTCTCATTCTCTCCACACTCTACTGTGTCCTTTGTTGAAGGAGGTATTGGTTCTCTCAGATCTTTGTAGACTTGTGGCAATTTTCCTCTATTTTCCAATTCCCTTTCCCGACCATCTTTTCCTTGACAGTGGGCAATTGAACTACATCAGAATATACACTTCAATATCTATAAATTCCTCTGAAACCTTATTTAGTGTAGAATAAATTTTTCCTTCTTTGGTAATTGTTTTTGCTGCTTTCCCCACGCTAGTACCCGGAATCAATAAGGAGACCTTGAATCACTGAATCAGTTTTTTGATAGCACCTCCATGAATCTATTCCTTCCCACAACAACCCAAAGCTGGAGTTATGAAGTACTTCAACTAGAGACATTCCTCTGCTCACAGGAAAATAGGAAGTACACTGAGAACTGAAGAAATTATTTTCTGTGAAAGAAGTTTCCTTCTCAGTGTAGCAGCAGTTAGATATCTGAAACATTGAAGGTTCAAATAACTTAAACCAGTTTGAATTTATATATTTCTGTGTAAAACTGTGTAGAAGTTGATGTACTTTCCCAGACCATGTGGAAAATGTAAGTTTTCAAAGAAACACACCTGTCAGCATTCTGAATTTAGCATCTAGACTACAAACCATAAAGACCAGGTGCTTATAGGGAATCCAGAGCTTATGGAAATCAGTGGCTTCCAGAGGTTTGAAAGAGGATGCATACATAATAGAGAATAAAGCAGAAAGTAAATTGCTACTAATGATTCTCCTTGAGATCATAAGAAATTTCTGCCCATGAAAATCAGGTTCCAATTGTGATTTCATGAAAAATCAAAGGCAAGGGAGGATGGATTGCACCTCAGCAGCAGGCACACTGGGGGACTCAGAGCAACTAATACAAAGAGCAAGGAAAAGAAGATAGAAAATGGGTGTTTCTACATGTGAGCCACATTAACAGATTGCGTAAAATCACATAGTCAAAATCTGCTTAATCTCTTAGTAGCCAAAACATGAAGAAATTGAATGCTGATGAAATACAACCAGAATCCACAGAGAGAGATGTTTTCATTCTTCCCTTCCATAATATTTTAGAGGAAGGAAAGAGCCAAAGATAAATTTTTTTAATATATTTGTTGTTAGTTATGATTTGAAATTTTTGTTTTAACACTGAGAAATAACATGAGAGGCTAATCTGAACACAGTAAATTAATCAGAAAGCAAAGGGTCAAGGAACACATAAAATCCAGGTTCAGCATAACAGATAGTCCAGGGCTAAAAAGAGGATGGTATAAGCTTCTTAAAATCTCTGGATTGCACAACAACCTTTTTTTTTTTTCTCCTTTAAAAAAATGCTGATTCACAAAAGCAAGAGCATATTAAATCTTTTCTATAGTTTAAATTATCTTGTGTGTTATTTGACAATTTCAACTAACTCTTGCAACCTCTTTATAAACCATCCTGACTGAAACAGATGGATGTGTAATTCAAATAATGAGCTGGATCCTCTCCCTGTAGCAGTCAATTATACAGGGGTTTTTTTCAGTATAGTATTCAAGAGACTAAGATCTTTCTCTATATATAGATCACCTGAAATGACCTTGCTTATGCAGTGTCAGAGCCAAAATGGAACAGTTGGATATGTATCTTGCTGCATTTTTAAAAGCACAAACAGATAGTTTAAAAACTATTGTCTCTGACAACGTTTGTACATAATTTTTTCCCAGTACTTACCGCTCTGATCTTTTAATGTGATACTTTCTCTAGGTAAAGTGCCCTGAGACATCAGATGTCTGAACATGAATGCCATGCAAAGAATCCTGGTAGTAGTGCATTTTGCTGAGGGAATAATGACAGTGAGGGAATGCGAACTCATTTCATTAACAACAAATGACAATCTCTAAATGGCGAGAACCCATGGCAAAGATTTTATTTGCATCTAGCACCGAATATGAAATCATCTAAGGACCTCTCAAGTGGTGTGTGTACAGTGTTCATCAAAGGTATTACACAGGAACTTCTTTTCTTCTGTGCTTGTCAACATGCACTATGGACGAAGTAATAGTGTAAGGAGATTTAGTTGTAAAAGCATTTGAATGAGTGCTGTGGAAATTTTGCTGTGTCCATAGTAAGGTATCAATGACAAAGCTCCAGTGAATTGTATTGTAGGATTTGAATACCTCGGTAAAAAGTGAAGCAAACTTGCTAAGATTGGATAGGGGCGTCAGTACTGTTCATACACAGACTCACAGGGAATCATCAAGAAAAAAGATACACTACTTGCCTTTGGCTTGCAAAGCCCCCTTGAGGGTGTGATTTATGTAGCTTGTGGGGTAAAACCTAGAAGGCTTTATGTAAAAACATAAGGCTGTGTGATGGGCTGGGTCTACTCACGAAACAGCTTGCCTGCTCCTGAGAAGACTTCTTGCCCATTGCAGAGCAGCTCAAAAAGTAAGGATTGCAGTCATTTCTTTCCTGTTTTATACGACCTGTTGTTATGTGAGTATAAACATTAATTGTGTGTGGCTGCAGTCAAAATGATGTGGAACTGAAGAATGAGAGGGATCTGAAACCTGGATCTGCAGTTAAAAACAGCCTTAGCACTCCTTCTGCAAAGACATGGATATAGTATGCTAGAATTAATAGTCTGATGAGTTTACATCTTTTATTTTCTTCATAAAGAGACATGGAAGGTCTCTGGAATTCCTGTGTTACATGGTATCCCTGAAATAACTTGTTTGTACAACTGACAATTTTGACATAGTTTGCTGTGTATGAAGTATTCAAATGTATTGTGTTGACTGAACAAAGATAGTTATGCCCTGATTTACCATAAAAATGCAATTGACAATTGTATTGGTGCACTCTGAAAATGCTACCATTTTTGTGTGTATATGTGTTCAAAAGAAAATTTACAACAAATGGAAACAAAAGCATTGGAAATAACATGGAAAATATCTGTACCCTTTATTTTGGAATGAGAGGCTTCACTTTCATTTTTTGGCTTACTGGAGAACTACTGCTTTACTTTTTCTTGTTCTCTTAATATTATTCCATGTTTCAGGACAATTAGCACTTCTAGAGCACTTTAAGTGTTCCAATCCATTTCAAGTTGTATTTCTCACTTTTTGGAGTGAGACCTGAGATATCTCAGACAAGGCATCGAGAAATAGAAAAACAGTCAGTATTTACCCATGGAAAAAGTGGGTTAGGAAAACAGAGTATTCCTTCATCAGCTGCATTTCTATCTCTTGTTATCTTGCATTTCTATCTCCTCCCCCTTCCTGGGGAAGGGTAGATTCATATCCCGGAACTATACTGCACTAGAAAGGCTATCCATTGTGAGTAGTAAATTTGACCTACAGAAAGAAAAGTCACTTGAAGGAGGTCCGTTCATCCCTCCCTACTCCATAGCCTGCTCTGGAGATGAACAAGAAGTTTCATGTAGGAAAATAGGGAACTTGGGGTGTGTGTGTGTGTGACTTTCAGAGGGGGGCATGAAAAGATTAGAATTCAGAACACCTAATCAGGAGGATACAAATTCCTGTTCCTCTAACACTTCAGACAGTTTTGATGTACTTGTTCTGAAGTACGGATTAACTAAGCACTATCTGCTCCTAGCACTTCTGACGAGCAGTGGGAAAAAGTGGAGCTCTGAGTATAATGTCTAACTTGGTTTGCAGTAAACTATATGAACTACAATAATTTATTTCTGCTCTGTTTTGGTTCTGACAACCTATTTACTTTTCCTAGACAAGGCAGAGACTTATATACTTACAACGTGAACCTTCTGTGATCTCAAAAAGGAGGAGGAAGTTATGTAGCAGGTAAGTGAAATAGAGTCTGTTTGAGTGATTATGTATTATGGGTGGCCATTCATACAGAAATTGTGTGCCTAACAACTAACTTTGTTCAGCAGCCATGAGGCTGAAGCTGATTAACTGAGAAGTGACAAAAATTCAAATCTTTTTACCAACATCTTTCTTGAAAAGAATGTAGAGTTGCAAGAATTATGAAAAGTACATTTGCTCACCCTTCTATCACCATTTGAGCTTGCTTTCAGTTACATATAACATCTGTGCTAAGGGTCTGTATTTCTGACATGCTGATGGTGACACTTTCAGGTGTCTTTTAGTTTGGATGTGGTGCAGCGGCTCCCACAGTCAATGACATGAAACTTGATGATGTGCCAGCCTCCTTTTGCAGTGGTACCATATAAATTGAACAAGACAGATGGCTGTATGCTGCCTTATGATATGGTCTCTTGCCTAACAGTACACTTTTTCTTAGCAGCAGGTAAAGCAAGAGGTTCATTGCCTTATCTGCTCATGCTCGTTTATGCAAAGTGGTGTAACTAAGATCTGCTGGGGACTGAGCTATCTAAATGTTAGCTACGTCACTTTTCTTGTGTGTTCTCCACAACACTGAACTACAATGTATAGATACCCATCTTGCTAGTCGAGGCTGTAAGGTTCCAACAGTTAACCTCTTGTTGCCAAAAAAATTGACCATTATAAGCAGAGATAATTAAATCCATGTAGGAAATACATGATTTGAGCCTTTGTTCTCATATTAGCCCATGCTTTTGAAAATTAAAAATAAAAATCCTTCAGTAATAATTTTTTTGCACTTCTGTAGACTTCCGGGCCTGTCTGAATAAGAAATAACGATTGCATTCCAATTCCACCACTGTCTTTTTTTATGATAGAAGCCAAGTCATCCCTTTAAGAGCTTAGGGTGTTGTCACAAGGTAAAAGGAAGTTCTGTTACTGTGTTCAGTGAGATCAGTCATAGAACATAGGTTATTGCCTTCTGTTTGTTCTTCATTGTTCCATACATGCACATTTTTCTGGAATTTGCTGGAACTGGAATGAAGTCTTTGGATTAGATTTGGTGCTTTACAGTCACTGTATCCTTGAATGACCCTTTACATTCAGAGTGCTTGAATTTCCTTTTCAAAGCAAGTGACTCAAATTCTGCACTCCATCTGGTTTTATAGATGCAACTGTCTCTTGGGCATCCCTTAAGAAACTGCTTGCTTTGCTTTTTTCCATATTCTTCCTCTCTGTCATAGCTAAGAATTCCATGCATGCAGGAAAGTATGCTCCCAACACCTCCTTGCCTTCCATGTTATTGTGCTGTTCTCACTTCTAAGTTACCACAGCTGGATTCCAGATGTAAAAAGGAATATATAAACACATGAAAATGTTCTGTTTTCTTTTCTTGTAAACCTTTTTCCACGTCTAGAAAATTTGATTCTCAGAATGGAGTATCCTCCATAGTGAAATAAAGTGCTTCTGAAAATAAGAAAAAAATATTCTTGAAAGTATGTTTCCCCAAGTCATGAGAGCTATTAAAAATGGAAAATTTCCCCCTGTCTAGTCAGCAAGAACTTAAGAATAGTAACTGCAATAATAAAGGAAACAGAACGTAATAAAAGGAAGACTGTTGTAAAATATTTTTTCTTTAATTGAAATTTATTGTTTATTAATATTGCTAACTCATCAAAGGACATTAAATAAAAAAGCATCATATTTAAACTAATAACATGAAGTAATTGTTCGTACATTTCTCCTTGAAATTGTAGATTTTTCTGCTAAGAAACATTTTTATACTGTAAGTGAAAAAAATGTAATTTGACAGATTTGTGGAAGCAAAGTTGTTTAGCACTTTGAATACAATAATCTTGGTTTAACCTCTGGTTCAGAACATCTTTAAGCTGCAGACTGCTGGAAGCTGAGGTGACACATTGGGGAAGTGTAGCTCTGTATTCATGCCCTGTATCTCTTGCAAAAGTCATGTATTTAGCTAACAAAGTTTTATTTGGGTCGGTACAACTGTATTTATTCCATTAAAAATTATCCTTTACATGTATATGTCTGTATATATGTAAAACGTGGTGCCAATAAAATATTTTGTGATGCAAAACAATATCAACAATAATGTCCCTCAATTTTATGCTCTCTCCATTCCTGCCACAGTCTTTGTCTAAAACTGTCTCCTGTGCTATAGACCATGTGATACATGATAAGACCTGCACTTCTCTCAAAATTTTAAGCATCTTCAGCTCCTTGGCACTAAAATAATCTTCATGAAATCTTTTAGACTACTCTTCATGCTTCCCTGCTGTTTCAGCTTCTCCTTCCTCCAGTTTCTAGGTCTTCTCCTCATTCTTCAAAGTCCTATGCTCTCCTGGCTTCAGTCTTTCATCAGTAGGTGTTTGGATTCCAACTCTTTCAACACTCATTTCCAGAACCGTCTCCACTCCATATGGTGATCTGCTCCTAGAATTACTTTTGAGCCTGAGTACATTATTCAGTTACTTACATCTGCCAAATCACTGCCTACTATCTTCGACCAAATTTTGGCATTGAAGTAAATTTCTGCTATCTTTTGAGGAAAGAAAGCGAAAGAGAGTGAAATGGAGCTGATACAAGGTATGTATCTCAACCTTACGTGGTGTAAGCTCTTTCTCAGTCAGTATGCAACCTTGGCTGCTTCTGGGCCATGACTATGACTTGAAATATATCTCCCTTGCTCTAGAGCATGACACAACTTTAACAACAGAAGTAGAGTTCATGCTGGCTGCAAGAAGAGTAATGAATGTCAAGCTATATCAGAGGAGCAACATGTGCCATTTCCTTAAAAAGAGGTATGGATTATACTTGGCTCTACTATCGGTCCATCCAGCTTGTGCATGTCCTCTGCTGCTCTTGTTGGAAAATCGGAAGAAGCTGAGTCACTCTCATGCCTTTGGTGGAAGGTAAGGAGCCTTCAGTTCTACTGGTGACCTGGGGCACCATCCACTTCTATTGTCTTTGTCACTTTATTTTATCCTGTGCTGTCGTGCTCAGACAAAAGATGGCCACTTCTTCAAGATTCCCACTGAAGTTCTGGTACTTTCTGGCTCTGCCTATATGAATAAATTAAACTCCTTAGACCAGTACTTGTCTCTATACTCTTCAAAACAGAGTAGCTACATGCTAGGTGAGTACTGGAAACGGTTCTTGGAAAGTTTTAACTCCTGAAGCATTCCAGTTTAACAGTGCTGTAGCTGCCTAGCCAAGAGGAAAGTGGTATTTCTTAGCCTGGTTTCCTAAAGACAGTGGGCTTATGCAGTCAAGCTTTCTGCCTGTCTATTGAGCCACCTATTCCTCACCTAACAGTTTTGTAACCTTTAGAGCAATTTTGAATAAGTCTGAAAGATAAGTAAATGTCAAAGAGGATTAAGCTCTGAGAAGTTTTAGGAAAATTAATGGAGGGAAGACCAAGTAAGAGCTCTCACTGAAGATGAGCTCTGCTGCCTTAGTACCTATTTCAGAATAACTCTGTGGCCAGTCGGTGCAAATGTAGCTGCTGACAAGCCACAGCTCATGCTGAATCTTTCCTGGTGGAGGTTTCAAAGGGAGACAGAAGGAGCTGTAATTATTATAATGAGGTAAGCAGCAGGGAGAGAGACTGTGATAAAGGTTACAAATCTACTGGAAACCATGCTTTTGCAGTTCTGCTGCTCCTGGGGCAAATTGTCTTCCTGCTTTTTAGGTTCTTTTCTTTCATAAGAAATGGATTATTTCTGTGACTTGCTTCTATCAGTTTCTCTTACAAATTTAGGTGTCGAGTTTTTAGGTGTCAGTGTCTATATCACCCATCAGAGTTTTCACACAGACGTTTTCTTTCAGACTGATAGCTCTAATATATCCGCTGCTACAAATAGAGAAAACATTCTTATGATACCCTAGCATAATAATCAGTGCGATCCTGGACTGCATGCAGCTGCTGTCGTGATTCTTAGCTGTAAACAAATGACACTGTTTCTTGAGGACACAAGATGGTGTCTTAAGCTATTTTTATTCATTGTTTTAAAGTAAATCTTTAAGAAATACCAAGAAGTTTTTCACTGTAAAGTCGACACACTGCAGATAATGCAATAAATGAATGAAAATGCAAGCAAATAACTGAAATAAAGGAGTTTAATCTGGTTTATAAAAGAGCATGAAGTAATGGCTTTGAATTCATTCAGCAGGAAATTTCCTCAAACTAGAGACAAACACAGAGAGGAAAGAAATACAGAAAAGGATCAGTGGAGCAAATATTGCAGACTATACAAAAGAATAACTGTGATGTACTAATAACATTGTTATTAGTAATTATTAATAGTTACAATAATTTAGCAGCAAGGAGTGGGACCTCAGGCTGAATCATAGGGAATGAAGTCTGTCACTCTCTCAAACCCTCTCAGTGATTTTAGCTGAAGATGGAAATACAACAGGGGTATTGAGGGTTTGCTAACTAAAAAAAAAAACAACAGCAAAAATTCAGCATTGGCTGAATAATTTGCAAGGAGACTGTGCAGACAGGTGCCAGAGTGCTCGTTCATTCTGCAGCACTGCCTCCTGCAGCCACCGCCCCTGGCAACTGCGAAGCTACAGAACTGGGCTGTCTTTGTCTGTCTGATATTTTAAGTCACCTGTGTATTAATTTTGTGGTGGAGGATAAGGATAATTGCAGAGGGAAACGGTGATTCTGAGAGGATGCAGGACTACTTATTTACTGTTTCTTCACTACATGCAGAAGAAATACAGTCATTCCCTTAGGCTTAGAACAAGGGAAAATGACTGTCAAATGAACAAGAATTTTCAAATATTGTTTGCATTCAGCCACAGAAAGGGTGGTTTGAGTCTTAGGATACAATTCATTAAAATTGTTTTACGTGCTTTCAGAGAGGCCAAGGAACTCACACCTTTTTCAGGATTAGATTAAAGACTTGGATACCTGGCTAGAAAGCAAAGTACAGCTTTGAGTCATGATAACTACACCTGGTAAATCTCTTAGTTTGGTTTGAGTGCATTTCTGTGGGTAACATACATCACTGTGGAAAAAAACTAGGCTAAGCCAAAATTTTTTCTATTTTTAGACATTATGTTCTGCATTGGTTGTAATTCAACCTTATTTTCAGAAATACAGAACTATAAAATGCTAGACAATTTTAGCTGTCAGAAAGGCTGCTGGGAGTCACAGTTTCAGCAGGAGCACCTTGTGGTCCCTGCCATTCATTGCCCAACTGGACCCTGGAGAGAAAACAAAAGCTTGAATGTGCCGCCATGTACTGCTGAGCAGAGGTTCAGCTTAGTAGCTGTTCAATAAAGGGCTGAAAACCAAATTGTTTTTATAAAGAGGATTTAAACACATTTAACAGTTTCTGTGATGATTAGTAAATATGCCTCTCCCCATCTGCTCTGAAGGAATGGTTGGCATGGCATTTTCTGTGCACTTTGCCACACAAACCCACAGGAGCAGCTGAAAGCTGCAAATCTTGGCTCTGCTAAGCAATCCACTGGAATCCATGTGGAGTTGTGGAATGCTTTTTTTTAGCTACCCCAGGCAGCTTGGCCTGGTGTATTGATAGCAGGTGGAAAGATAATTTCTCTTTTCTCATCTCTGAACATGAGAGCCTTGTTCAAGATGAAAAAAAAAAAAAAAGAAGTGGCCTTACACTTTTGTTTAAAAGATTGCATTTAAAAGATCTTAAACAGGGATAACAAGGACAACAAGGACAACACGGACTGGGGTTCCTAGACTATGTGTCAAAATATAGCAGGCTGTGGCCAAAAATATTGGGCCGCTAGGATTTCTGTCTCTGTTCAGCAAAGGCAATCTTTCCACCCACACAAAGAAATTTTGTATATTTTTAACAACTTTGCAGCTGCTGTCGTCATGAATATCTCTTAGTTGCTGTTCAGAGTCAGATTTGCTGATAACCATATTCAAAGAGGAGGGGAAGTGTTAGACTCGTGAGGAGCCTAAGGAGAAGGAAAGGCACGGGCCTCTCCCTCCTTTCACCCACACACGGAATGATTTGGATTTCTTCGTAACTTAACCCAGCGGGACGCAGCCATGTACTGGGCTTGGGACTCAGACTGGCTGCTTTTTTTCTAACACCTGCTCTGCCCAAGAAGATGCTTCTCTTTTCATTATCAGTAGGCAGTGAGATTAGAATGGCATGACAGCTGGATTTATTTATTGGGAGTTTATGACTCAAGTATTGTTTTCAAACACAAACAAAATCTCAGCCCAAGCGGTTGAGTTTGCCTGGATTTTGACTCAGATTTTATGGACTAGCTCGGCTTTGTTGAATGGTTTATTAAGCTATCAAGACTCTTTTGCTGAGGTCTAAGCTTGTAAGCCCACCCCTTTGAAAGGAATGAGTGAACACAAGGAATGTGATGTGTATCTTTCTCAAAGCCTTACAGAGTATTGTAGGTAATCCTTAATGTGTGCTTAACTATTACTGAGATGAGAACCTTCCATACGTAGAAAAACAGAGGAATTTTGGCTGAGAGATACAGCAGGTAAACCAACAACACAATAAAGCAAGTTGTACCAGATTTCAAGTTGTGAATTTGTGCAATGGAATCCTTGGAATAAATTAACAGGTAATAATTGAGTCCATCAAGTCTATTTGCTGCCTTACGTAAAAAAACATACATGGTGGCAACTCAGCTATGAATCATGGCATTCTATTCAAGCAGTACATTTTCTATTCTAGATGATGAATTAAGATATTGTCTCTGTTCTAAAACTGGATCACTGTGTCAGCTTTGCCTTTGTCATCGTGCCGCTCAGCTGTAGCTCTCGTGTGTTCAAGCATTTCTCTGTAGGACGCAGTTGGAGTTGAGGATCACGTTGACAGAAACATATGCGGAACCGTCAGTCATTAAATCTCTCAGTCAGAATTTTCTGGCAGACACAGACGAAAGTCGTAGCAGGCTCTGTGCATTCTTCACAGAAACAGACTTCCAGTTTCATGTGGGTCTAAGAGCACTGAATAGCACACCACAGACAGCAAGAAAAAGTACTTGGATTTCAATTACTTTTCCAGACTTAGTTATTAACCCAGGTTTCAGCAGTGGCTATTTATATTTAGGGAACTAAACCCCTGTATCTAAATGCTCACTGGGAAACTCTTCTGTGTGCAAAATACTGATTCACGTACTATTTAAGGATTCCTTAAAGCTTTATGCTTACACTTGTGTCTCTCTATGGCATTTCTGAGAGTCCTAAGGGCTAGAGTTCTCTTGCTGACCCTGAAAAATCATTAAGTATCATGATGACGTAGTGATTTTGCTTTAAAAAAGGACTTTGTGTGCTTGCCTCCCACTTAAATGGCTGAAATATATTTATGGTGAGATCCTGGCCTTATTTGGTTTGGTAGGGTGCTTTTTGCCATTGATGGCAACAGAATGATATTTGATCACTTGATCAGGTTATGTTTACATGGCATAGTGTGGCTCTGTCAGCTAACAGTGTTAGCTGGGTACTCTGCACGAGCTAGCGAACTCTGCCTCTTTGTGGGATAAACCATAGTATCTCTGAACCGTTGTGCATTATGTGGTGTAGAAATATAGATTTACAGAAATGCGGGTGTTCAGTCAGATTAGGAAGCTGGGTGGTTATTAACAGTACACAAGACCAAGTACAGAATGGTGCTCTGTTGAAAGTTCAAGGACAGGCCGTGAATTGGAAAGGCAGAGTATCCTTTGGCAGGAAGACAGTTTGGATTTACATTATTGTTGAGGTTTTATGAGACGCTGCAGAAGGAGGTCACTTGGCATGTACTTGTCTCTTTGCTCTCACCTGTTCTGCAAATGTAAAAAGCCAAGCAGGGATGTTTTTGAGGTAGCAGCAGCTGAGCAGGATTGGGGCAAATTTCACTATGACATTGCATACTAGGGTAATTCTGTTATTGACTTTAAATGAAGCAAGAAGAGGCTGGTAAATGGATGCTGTGATTAATGAATGTTATGCATTCTCAGACAGATAGTGGGATAGCAAAGTAACATCTTGAAGTGGAAGGGCTAGTTCTGTAAATCAGAAAGGAGAATTTAGCTCTTGCTGGACATGTGTGACTATGTAGCCTGGTGGTAATGCCAGTTAAAAAGCAGAGCAGACAATGTGTTTTTCTTGCTCTATAGAATATTTAAATAGCTTCTATTTGTGATGGGTGACAGTGTTCAGAACTGGACACCCTTTATACAAATAAACCAGCATGCACTGAGGCAACTGTTTCAAGGAAAATGTTGGGTTGGTTGTTTTTTTTTTTGGAGGGGATGGGGGGAACTTACTGTACTACAGACAACAGGTGGTTCTTACTTTCAGGGTTTTCCCCTTCTCTTTTTCCGGGTGCCTTTAAAGACTTCTACACAGTCTCCAAACCAACTATTCGAAGAGGAATAACTTTTAACAGAGTGCCATGTCAGTCATACCAAAACAAAGCGAAGCAATAGAGGGCTCCAAGCCAACCAGTTGCTGCTGCAGTTGGTCCAGCAACTGGATGTTAAGAACAGAGTGAAGTTATAGACAGGGCCAGGGCTCAACTTTCTGTCCAAATTCAACCTTGTTTTTATGCTAAAATTGCTTCTTCCAATGCAGGTTTACATTAAGATATTGTGATAATCTGGATCTAGCTTTAAAATAATAGTAATTATGCATTTTACATGTTTACACTGTAAGTGTATTTAGATATATTTATTCTGCTTTGCATTCAACGTAGACTTAGCCTACTGTGTGGCTAGAGATATACGCAGACATTTTGCACGTGTCATCTAATTTATACATTTTTTTGGATAGGTGGATGTAGATGTATATATACACTGACTCTGAAACTTAAGTTTCCAATATTCTGAAAGTGCTGAAACTCAATTGAATTCAGCGGAGTAAATTTTCCTTTATCTCAGTTCAGGGTGCATACTTATTTTCTCTCACAGAAGTCAAATTAAATCTTTGGCTTCAACAGAGTAAGAGTGTATGCTTATGGCTCTGATTTAGAAAAGTACATAGCTGAAACTATTCCTTTTCATCAAAACCTGCTTCTAAATACCACTGATGCCAGTGTTGCTTTATCTGGGCCAGTGTCTGGTCCACTGTTTCTAGTTGAGCAAGAAAAGGAATAATAGGTCATCAGACTGTAATAACTCATGATGTGTGATTCTTCCGAGGTCTGATGGCTCAGTACACAAGATCAGCATCACAGCGCCTGTCCCTTTAGAATCTCAATGTTCTGTGAATTTACTAAACCACAGTCACAATTGCACAGAAAGCTGCCATATTTCTGTTCCATTTTTTAAATACTAAGGCTGCTAGCTAAATTGGAGCTTTATTCCTTCTTCCTCTGAGTTTTGCTAACAGGCTTTCAGGTTTCGTTTACACATGGGATACAATACAGTTTTTCTTTAAACTGAGTAAAGTTATGAGCAAGACCTGAGACAAGGCTAGTGCCCAGATGAGATAAAGCAAGAAAAAAATATCAACATTTTTACAAATGATCTGATTCCATGGGGCTGGGAGTGTAATAATGTCTTGGAATTTCATAGCAGCAAGTTTGCTCTTTGCTTCTAGCTTCAGTAGGCCACTAATACCAAAATATGACGCCCTCCTTACATAATTCAGTCATTCCATACCAGATGCCATACAGGGAGGATCCAGACTTACACAAAAAGCCCTCTAACACAGAAAAAAAAGAAAAAAGAATCTAAGCCCTAGAAAAAGCTTCATCTAAACTGGTTGTCACATTGCTCAGAATCCAAAGCTCGTTTTTGTGTATTGCACTAAGATGAGCTGCCAGCACCAGTGACACAGTGACTTTTAGATTCATGCTAGAGTGATGACTGGAAAATAGCTAAGGCTCTGGTCTTGAATTAAACTGTGTGTGCATGGATGGATGGCCCCCTAAGTTTGTAATACAGAGCTTCATGCACACTGTGCCATTAAACTATTTGTAAGTCAGGAACCTACATTAGCTTTAAAAATTCACTTACTGATGGTAAAGGCAGTACCGGTTTGGATTAAAAAATAAATGGTTTTTTTTATGACAGAGATGTGAAATACTTTTTTTGCTTGATCCAAAGAAGGTTTTTCTATATGTTGCTAACAATTGATTCTCTGAACACTGAATGTCAAATTCATTAGCATGGGCTTATCTACTGGAAACGGGTGAGGAGGAAGAAATATGCTCTCCCTAATAGAAATAGTAACTACACAGTGGTTTGCAACATGAGCTCAGAATACATGATGCTGCTATTTGGCCTAATCTATTCGGACATGGCAAGTTCCAGGGTATTGATAATTTCAGATTAAATTTAGCTTTTAAATTTGAATTGGTCCCTCCAGCTCTGCTGTCAGATTAATAGCAGCAATAAGAAAGATCTCTTCCCTTCTTAGGTAAGAAACATTCAGGCAGGGTTTTAGCCCATCCCCCAAACACAGCACTGTTACTTTCACAGCATTAACTGCATGACGACTGTGGGTAAAATGAAATTTGAAGCACTATGGGGTTTATGCTGGCCATTTCCATTTCATTTTGCGAATCAAATCTGCGTAGTTGGGACCAAACTTCTTGGCTGATTGGATGAAAAGGTGAGGCATTTGGACGAGGAAAATAGATTATGTGCATTCTCAGGTCGGAAGAAGGTCTAACTATTCAATTCCAGCTGTATTCAGGTGTGCCTGAGAGCAGGATTCGGCCCGCAATTGCAAGCTCTTAATATTGTTACCATACTTCCTATGTATGACTTTCTATAATGTCATACACCTAGAGGTAAAAAGACTGCCTGTGGCAGCTAGCCCCCTCAGGAGCGCCGGAAGGGGGCTGCGTGACTGCCCAGAGCTGGGGCCCCGCGCAGGCACTGCGTGGCGCACAGCCTGCCGTGCAGCTGGGGCAGGGAGGGCGGCGGCGGCGCGGGAAGGCAGTAGGGCAGGCGCCCTGCTGCTGCCTGCATCGCCCAAGCCTTGCTGTCAGCTGAAGGAACCGCAGCAGATCTGCTCTTTCAGTTGATGTGTGGAGCAGAAGAAACTCCTTCTGCTGTTTGCCGAGTGCTCAATCCGCTCTGTTCTGACCAGACACTGACACAGAGTTTTGATATTTAATACATATGGAGAGACTGCCAAGTTTTACTGCTCGTTAGTTACAAACCATCAAGAGGGAAACAATCTGTCTATCAGATACCTCCTTAGGTGAAGCACTTGTAAATGATATAGTGGCGTAGGTGTTCGCCACTAAAATGGGTAAGTGACATAGAAACTGTACTTAGTCTGTAAGTAAATAAAATAGCAAAATAGTTATGGAGGTGGGCATTGTTCCAAAGAACGCATGCCGCTGACTGAAAACACAGTAACCATGGCATGCAGAGAATAAAGTATAATGAATCTCCCTTGCTGCTTCTGTCCCAGCTCCCTCTTTCCCACTGTAAACATGGGCCTGTATCCGACTCCTCAACCTCCTCCACTGCCCTACAAAAGACATGTCTTCATCTATGTTGGCAGTGCCTCTATAGCCTCCCTCCCTTGGCATCCACGGTCGTAGGACAACATGGTCACTCCACTGGCACAAAGCCAGTACTTTACACACCCCAGAGGGAAGGAAGTTGGGTCAGGAGGGTATTTCTAGATTATTCTGATGGAATTTCTGCTTGCTTTGGAAAAAAAGCAACTAGGAATTAAATATGAAACAGTTGTACCCTTCCTCTCTTGAAAAAGGTCTACGCTGCAGAAAGAGACATTCAAAATTGTGATCTGTCAGAATAAAAGTTGCCTGCACATATTTAATTCTGTTCCTCTGTGCTTATGCATTATGAAAGGAGAATTCTTTCTGCGCCATTCCCACGGCCTGTTCCCATAAACGTTGTCAGACTAGATGATCAAGATGGGCCCTTCCAGTTTTGTAACCGATGGAGTTCTGATCTAAAACGACATGATCACACACCATTTTCCCCTCAGCCATGCCTACTTCAGTGCACCAGGTAGATCTGTACTGTGGCTGAATTAGTTTACTGTCTCTGGGATAACCGTTCCATTTGTTGGAGAATTTGTGAGATATATAGGGTGGAATGGGTGAGCTTAAAAAAAAATATTAAAAAAAGGACTGTCACTCTAGGGAACTGGATTCTACCCTTGACTGTCACGTAGTTTCTCTGTAGTGTAAATTTAGACTGGGCTTCCACACACAATTATTCATTTCTGAAGATGTAACTTGTTGAGCACTTTATTGGAAATATGGATCATTTAAAGCTGCAACTAAAAGCAAAAATTTGTATTTTATATGCAGATGATAGCACAGAATGATATATTCTTTGCAGAAGGGCTTAAAATTTGAAATCTACATTAATGCAGAATTCTGATATATACATGTCTGGCAACAAGAACACCAGCTCACCACAGTGGTACAAAGATAAGCTCAATAATGTTTGTGAAGAGCTACAGATGCTGGACAAATAGAAGAATTACACAAGGAGGTAAATAACCATGTGTTCAGAACAGAGACTGGTTGATGTGCTGTAAGACACAGTACCACACACCCTTTTATGGCGATAAAGCAAATAGGGAATAGCTGTTCATTCCTCTACTGTATGAAATACTAAATACTTCTGTAGAAAATAAATCTAATGTATGAAAGAATATTTTAAAGTATATGAAAAAGTGTACATGATTTCCATACACATCTTAGTGATGTACAAATCTAGATAAAGACTCAAGTTTTCGGCTGATTTAAGTTGTCAGAGGCTTTCAGGTAACTTCTATTAAAAACAGATCTTGACTGATGACTTTAAATGCCAGAGAACACTCTTCACTGTGCTTTAAAATTGATAATAACAAAGTACCACCAGTTAACGTGCACTACACAAAGTAGCATGAAAGACTCTATTCTTAAACTGCCTTTTGGGTCTATAAATTTTATTCCTTGGTCTGTCATCTGGGGAATGCTGATCAGAAATGCTTTTAAGGTGGCATATCTACAATTTTAGAGTTATATAATTCCCCACTCGCTATAAGCATTTCCCTCGATAGTTCAGTAGCTTTTTCGAACCTCTGCAGTGTTATGTCAGACCCCTTGGCACAGGCAGGTGTGAAACGTTCCAAGGAAATGACTGCAGTCTTACAGCACACGGGCACGCATTGTGATCCTGGAATACATGGTTTTGAATCAGCCATACTACTGATGAATAAAAGGGAAAACCACAGCTGGTTAAATAATCCTTTAAACTGGAGGGCGGGGGATACTTGTGGGAAAGTTTAACCTGTTCAATTTTTAAGCAGTTCTGCTTTGCAAACAGAAGCTTTTATGACCAACAGCTCCAAGGTCTGCAGTGTTTTCAAAGGCAGTAGAAGAAGACTTGACAGAAACATCTAGTCAATGCTACAGATAATAGCCCAAAAGGGTGCAAGCATACCCCTTGCACAGAAATCTTTTCCAATCCTTGTATCAGATTCATGAGTTCTAGTGCAAGGACTAAGGCATAGTTCACTGGGGACTAAAGTCATTTGAAACAATGGCTCAACAGTTAAATAAAGTAATAAAAAAATTGATCAGTTAGCAAACCTAGATTATCTGCTCTACATGCGGGGACCTTCTGAGATGGTAGGAAGAATCTGATTCTTCTTACACAGAAAGAATGCTGCTATTAAGCTGTAGCTGTGTTTTTTAAACTGCAAGCATCGCTAAAGAAGGGTTTTGGAAGATGCATCTGATTTACCAGTTTACTACGCTACCATCAATTTGACAGGTGTGATGCATCAACACGGTATTATGAGCTTAAGATAAATTATAGTATTCTTTTTCATCAAGCAGCACACTGCAGTGGCATATTGCACAAAGCTCAGCGTGTTCAGTCACTAGGCATTTGTGCCTGCTGCCTAAAATAGAACGTGTTTCTGTGACGGGTTAATCCCTCTTTGGCTCTGATCCTGGGTAGATTACTCGTTATAGCATGCTGTGAAAGACTGCTGTGTAAGGCAAGTATTTCACTGAAGTCACTTACCACATTCTCTGGTCAGAAGTGTCTTGTGCATTTGCTAGCAATGACAGGAATAATTTCATTGTCTTTGCTAAAGTTTCCAATGTATATTTTCATAATTTTGTTTTATTACATAGTGGAATATTCTTAATCCTGGTACATTTTGAATACTTGGGGAGAAATCAGTCTTTAATTTTGCCTAGGAGTTCTAATCAGCGTGCGTTCACAATTAGAGCACAAAATGTGTTTGGTCATTCTGTATCCCTCGTTTTTTTAAATTCTGGGAGTCTAAACTTTATGACAAGACTGCAGTTATAACTGTGGTCTACTTTACACTCACCTGAAGGTCGATAAGTAAGTATCAGAACTTGGCAAAGGAAAAAGAGTATTTCTCAAACATTTCCCTGTAAGAAAAATGAATTCATTTCAGCTGAGTTTATGTCCCCATTTGAAGGAGCTTTTCACTGACATTCAATTAGTTGAATTTTCCTGAAATCAATGTGTGTAGAAGCCAGGTTATAAACTTAAGGAAGTTTACATTTTTCTGTCAAATAGGGATACATTTAAAGTGCTTGATTTTTAAGATGTGCTAAACAGTGATATTTATCAAACTAGCTCATTTTGAAATGCTCTAGCCTGGTGTCCAAATCACTATCCTCATGTGTAAGTCAGCAAAATTTTGTTGATTACAAGTGTTTAAGCTGCCAGTGCTTGACACTTGGTCAGAGAATGGAAATGGCATTGTGCAATAACCATGAGTAACCAGTGCTCGCAGATATTGTGGGAGCTGCATGGGGAAATGTTGAGACATTAGAACAATTAGACATTGCTCAATCAAAATGAAAATGTCATTCCAAAGGTCCTGAGTTACTATGAATAAAGATAATTCTTGAGGAAATTAATTTGTTAACATTGTGAACAAAAAGGAGAAAAGCCTGTGAAAGAAATCCACTATTACCTGCAATAAATATGCATAACTAAAAGGAGTGAGAAGTGTTGGTTTTTTCAGTTTTTTAATTGGACCTTCATGTCATTATTGTACTCTTATTTTCCATTCTATTGTATTTTGGGTTTTAGCACAAAATGAGGGTGGACTGATTTAGAATATTTGTCAAAAATACATAAACACAATGAGAACCCAAATCCATCTGTAAATCTGTGTTGACTGGTCAAAGCGTGTCTTTTGTACATGGATCCAAACTTGCTGGGCCAGAAAAATATTCAAGTCAGACAAAAGTGAGCTTTGACCCTGAAGGCATGTGATCCTGCTTATGCAGAGTAGACTGCAGGAGTAAGTCCTGCTAAAAGACGGGGTGTAAAGCCTGCGGGACTTTCAGACTGAGCAGGCTTGTATGAAAGCAGCTCAGACTTTGGGTATGGTATGAATCATTAAAACAATGCTCAAATTTTATTCCCTTATCCTTAGGGATAAGAAAGTGGGAGAGAACTTTGAATGGATGATTAACTGTAGCCTACCAATTCCTTTCCAGGCAAACCCCAGGTTCCTTTTAGTTATCAAAAAAAGGGTTATAAAGCAAAGTACTCTGCAAAAGTTTGTATCAACAATCACTCCAGTGAAGATGCAAGCAAAAAAAAATCAATGAAATCAGGTAAATCAGATATTTTTGGAATAGTGAGCAAAAAGATTGACGTTCAGTTTCTCAGAGAAGGCAAGGGTCAGTATTGGAGCCACAGTAGTGAATGCTGATATCAGATTTTTCAAGGTCAACCAGAATAGTTGTGCTAGAGGTATCTGCCAAAATCAACAGTGCCATATCACACCTGTCAGAAGCTACAACATAATTGCCCTGGAGTGAGTCATGTTAATATCCATGTACTCAGCAAACTGAGCAATTATAAAGAGGTGTCTGCTTTCCCTGCCGGTCATTATAGTTATTTGTTCAATCTGTTGCTTTGCCTCAGTTCTAGTTAATGTGACTTACGAGCACTTAGTGCGTACTGGAAAGAAAAGGAGTGAAGTGACTTTGTTGAGGGTCTGGACAGTTGTCCAGAAGTCCTAACTCTATCGTGACAGACAAAATTTGATCTGACTCACGGGAAAGAATGCGGGATTACAGGGAGGGATGCTGCTAGCTGCCACGGAAACAAAATAGTGAAATTAAACAAAAAAATAAGATTGTAAAAGAACCAAACTTTATTTTTTCTAGGGCATGAGAGTAAATGCTTCTGTAACAGTTTCAGACATTGCTGACCGTGCTGATACATCTACATGACCAAAAAGCTCACTTTCAGTAGTTTTATTTTGCAACACACACTACTATAGGAATTAGAAACATACGTATTAACGTCAATATATTATATGGGAAATGAGGCAAATTATGTTCTTATGAACCAGGTTACCTTAAAGTTCACTCAATATCCAGGTGATGACTTAGATTTTCTGAAGAGCAGATGTTCAGACATTGAGAGACAGAAGCTGGCCAAGAAAGCTGCCTCAGTAGCAGTGCAGGTTATAAATTCAGCATAGACAATCTGTTCTCCAAAACAGAGCTAAAGTGATTTAAAAGGTTCATCAAGGTCACTGAAGAATACTATACAGCAGTGCTCCAAAGCACCAGCTGTCAGGGCTGTCAAGTCTTGCTAATGAACTGTGGAATCTGCAGAAAATAATACTAATGCTAATTGAAGCCTGAATAGCTTGAAAGCCTAGTAGGTGGTAGCTATTGATTTATTTCCTATGATAGTATCAGCTACGCAGCATGGGACAATGCTTGTTTACCTATAGTAGTAGCTAATCCATTGCTGATGCTATTCATACAAATATCTAGCAGGTATGAAGCCCTCTTCATGAGATGAGGAGTCAGGTACACACTTTGCAGATGATGGATCACTTTTTGCTTTTCTAGTAAATCCTGAATGGTGGCTTAGCCTCAAAGAAAGTGTACAAAGTGCCCCAAGTCCAAGAAGAGTTTGCTAGTTAGGGCTTTGGGGGCTGGTGTGGGTCTGAATAATCTCAGTTAGAATTTAATTAATCTCCTTCACAACTTGCGTGTATGCTTTGGGGGAAGAGAAGGCCTTTTTATAAAAGAAAATGCTGTCTGACAGTGTATTTTATAAGGAACACACCAGGTGTGTCTTAGATATGTGAAGGGGTGCTAACGGAATCAAGTTCCCCCCTGAAGACAAAGGAGAAATGTACAAATTCTGGACCATTAGGGAATTTGGAGTTAAGTGCTAAGCTTCCCATCCCTATAAAGACTGAAGATTTTTAATGCAGAAGTTGAACTCAGAGCACAGGCTGAATTTAAGCATTGAAAAGTAGGTTGTCTACAGGCTGAGCACCTTAAAAATTGGACAGCAGCCAAACTGGGGGCTTGGAGAAATGGAGTTTTGAACTTCAGAGCTGAATTTCCCTTAAGCTGCTAATTATGCACCCACAGTCATGTCTGCACAGGAGAACAACTCAAAACTCAGCCTGGCTCTTAGACCCAGACATGGTCCAACTGCAGACTTGTGGCACTGAGTTTAACTGAACCAATGAGATCTACTTCTTGGTTCAGGAATCTCTGCACTGCATGGTGTATATCCCCTATGCTCCCTTTTGAATTCAGTCCCATTTTAAAATTAAGACTTCAGTGCTACTGGGAACAACATCCATGTCTAAACAGCCTGTCTTCTCTCAAGGTGTTATGTGAAGCACATACCAAGCATGCTCAGTTGCAGTGCAGTTTGTAGACGGTGTGTTCAGAACATTCAGAAAACTTTTACAGAACACCAGTCAGACTCCTGATAGTCCTCAGGTGTGGAGGTCCAGGCAGTTTGTTCTCCACTTTAAGTTATGTTATTCCTTTAATTGAGTGTTTTTACTTTATTTTAGAAATTAAGTAGACAGGGATCACACCTTGTGAATGATATTTGCATTCATGGGTATGTAAAAGATCTATGGGAAGGCACTTTGAGTTTTGGCAATGAGGGTCTACCTGTACCACCCAAATGGTACAGATCCTCAGAATCACTTGTCATTACAACTGAAACACGTCTCACATCACTAGACCTCCCTTTGCTATTTTCTCTGCTTTTTCTATACCACCATAGTGAATAAATTAATTTAGTGACAAGTTACAATTTTCCAGATTTATGTTGTGTTGGAATATATCCCATGGTATCTGTTTGTACATATTTTCCAATTTAGCCTCTTACGTAAAACTCTGGGTTTTGAATTACAACTACTTTCAACTAACAAGCAATTAAATACAAAATATTGTCTGGTGAGTGGCCCAGCTGCCTTTATGCTCTTAAGGTTGTATTTCACACTATGAAGACAGTAAGGTTTCTTTGCCAACCAAATCTTGAATTTGAGAGTGTAACCGTTTTAACTGAGCTACGCAGTTTATGCTTTCCCAATATCAGGGCAAAACTTTACTAATGTGTCAATAACAAACTTATAATTCATATATTATTCTGACACACTCTGAGAGTAATCACAAGCTGTTGCTTACAAATATGCAACAGAAATGTCTCACTGACTTATGCCTCATCCTGAGCAAAATAAAAATGAGGAAGAAATGATTCAAGTCTCAAGGAATTTAAGATATAGATAGCGCAGTTCAAAATGCACTGAATGATCCAGGCATGACCAGTGTAAGATCTTGTGTCCTTCCATATTCACATCCATATTTTGAAGCTAACATGAAGCAAGTT
This sequence comes from Ibycter americanus, assembly GCA_035590275.1. Taxonomy (NCBI): domain Eukaryota; kingdom Metazoa; phylum Chordata; class Aves; order Falconiformes; family Falconidae; genus Ibycter; species Ibycter americanus. Next base: position 57,689,318 of record JAVJGI010000063.1, read on the forward strand.
GCCATTCTTTGATACAAATGAGATGATGAAAATAATTTTCCTCTGAAAGTGATTGCTATTGGTACCTCTTTTGGTCCACCTGCAGAGCTATAATTTTTTACAATGCATGGCTGCAAAGAATACAATGAAAGTTGGCTTTTATTCAATTAACTTTTTAGAATTAGCTCAAAGCTAATTAGCTCAATTATCATCTGAACTTTTTGTATTTAATTTCCTTAACTTGCTAGAGAAACACCTTCCTTTCACCCACCAGAAACCCTAAGGTGGCCATCAGAACTGATTTCACTTCTATTGGCTCTTCTCCCAAAAGCATGTGGTTTGTGGCAAGCAGTCGGTAACACTGTTAAGGCCGTTGCTCCGAAGTCTAGCTTTCTGGCCAAGAAAGTGTGCTATGGAAAATGGAGATCTGTGTGGCTGAGGAATCTGGATATATAGGCTAAAAATGGCTGATGCATTAAACCGGTCAGTTTTCATGTGGGACTTTAATGGTGAAGAGACTGAATCTGTTAACGACTCTTGAAGCATATATTTATATATTTACCATTTGGAAGTTTGGCCCCAGACATCTCAGTCCCTATGTAGAGGTGGAACATACACAGAAACTATTTAGTGACTAGTGAACGAGGAATGCTCAGGAGTTACTTTCTTCTTTTATAAATGATTACATGATTACAGATTTTGATTCAAAATTACTTTTGATGTTTAATGAGGTGTCAGGTCCTATAGGTACTACAAGTAGTATATAAAAAGCGCAGGTGTCAAAGCAGTTTGAAAGTAAATGGTAACCCACAAAAAAAAAAAAACCCAAACACCCCAACAAAAAGTCCTTAAGAACACAGTCTTGCTCATAAGATAGTAATTTTAGCATGAAAATTTCATGATGCTATACAGCCTTGGCTATCTTTACTGTTGTCAATGTTTTGATAGACACATATATTGTATAAACGCAGTGCTCTGACAAACTTTAATTTTGGTTCCTTTTCTATATAAAAATAAACAAAGGTAATCAAATGATTTTGAGAAAATGTGGCTTGCAAATACAGGAGTATTTATTTCCCACTTCAGTGTTTTAAAAATTTGATAGAAAATAGTGGATGCTAAAAAACCTGATCAAATGTTTGTAGTTCTTAATAATGCCTATTATATAGGCATGAAGAATAAAGAAAAAATGTAAGAACAACAGTGTGACCATTATTTTTATTTTCTAGAGGTGAAATAAACATTGATGAAGGCAATAAAGGAAAACAAAGGTAAGAAAAGAAGTCTGTTTAGCTATACATCCCCATTATGTTGATCATGTGTTCTGATCACAGCTTTAAAAAACTCATTAAAATACGTCCTTAACTTATAGTAAATGCTTAACTCACGTTGGCTTAAGTGAAATTTAAGCACAAATATGTCATTTATTAAATATGAATGTGATAACTCAAAGAAAGTGTTTTGTTATGACTAATCGGTGCATGTCTATGAGGGCAGCAGTTACTGGTACATCACCTATGTGGCAGCCATGACTAAAATTTTTGTATTTGCTGTAGTCTATTTTGTAAGACCAGTTTGTTTTAGGAATACAAGCTTAGTTAAAACTTCACAGTGGGAAGCAAAATTACTTTCAGATATTAAGATCCCCAAATACTATTTGGCCATATCTAAGCAGGAAAGAAATCCTGTTAAACTGTGGAAGCAAAATCCCAAATTATGCCTATGTGACCTCTTTTTCCTACTATTTTGAAATTAGTTTAATGACTCATATTAGACAGCACAGTAGCAGTTCTACCCTACTTCTTGCAGAAGAAAAGCACTACAAACATAAGAGGATTATATTATCGTTAGGATTCCTTCTGCATTAATAAGCTTAAGAGGAACCTGAATTACAATAGAAGAGGAGTTACAGTAGAATATTCTGCACTGTACCCTGAGTTTTGTTTTGAGATCCCTCCCTGCAGTCAACTCAGATGATGAGGTTTAGAAGACTCCCTTTTGTCATTAAAGCTAATTAGGCAAGTCTCTATTTAGACAAATTTAATACTGTTACTAATGAATGAAGATCATAGTATCTGGCACACAACTGATGCTGAGAATATCTTATTCAGTCAGCATTTATACTCTCCTTAAATTCTACTGCTATCCAGTGTTGTGTATGAATGCATTTTCCCAAAAGTAACTATTTATAGTGATAGTGATATAGATATAGGGCAAGAAAATAGTACTCAGTATGGAGATCTGCTTTGCAATGGCTTTAGAAAGTCACAGAGTTATTCACGCATGGAGCTCTGCAGTTCATATTTGTCTGACGCATGTCTCTCAAGAAGGACATGTAAGCATTAATGACTTTCCGTAGTCCCTTCCTGGTGAAAGACAGTTCAGAACTGATATACATCCAGCCTGCATGGATGAGTGGAGGAGGCTTTTTGTGGATAAACAGATGTTCTGTCTTATGTGGGATTTTAAGTTTGATCATTCTAGGGAAATGGGCAAGAAATATTAATTCGTCGGACAAGCAGTTTCCCACCATAGGCAAAAAATACTGGAACCAACCCCTGAATTTCTTATTTTCACTTGAGCAAAAGAGTCTCAAGAACTGAAATGTTATTTAGACTATTTTGAAACAGCTTACCTGAAAAAACAGTGGAGGTGCCACTTCTCATTTACAACACTTTGAAATTTGCCAAACACCATAACTGGACATCTGAGAAGAAGAGAAAAAGATCTCATCTCTTTAAAACACTAGCAGAGACATTCTTTCTTTCACAAAAATGTGGCAGAGATAAAATGACTTGCCAAGTGCTTAAGAATTTGCCACTTGAGTATTTGAATAAAGAAATACTTAAAAAACATTTCCGTAGGCTACAAACAGGAGTTAAAATGTCACCAATTTAATGAATAATAAATACTAATACCTTACCAATGATTTAAAGATCATATCACAGTCATTACAGGACAAGTCTTTCCTCTGTATGGCATTACTACATATAATATGTGAATGAAAAACACAGAGTATTTTAGATACTTTCATTCAGGTTTATACAGGGTTCTCTAGGTATCAATATATTGCATCACACGGATGTATTGTATACCTCAAAATTATAGACGGATGAACTCAGCGAGGGGCAGAAGAGGGTAATATTTTCAAAAGTACTGGCCAAATGTGATCTTCTATAACAATAATTATTCTCCTAACCAAAAATGTATTTGATGTTTAGATTTTGTTTTATATTAAAAGTAAAATTTCTGAAATTATGTACTTGGCTCAAGACCTCGTATTTCATTTTTAGGTACAATTAACTAAAGAGCATATGTGTTTTTGAACTGCAATGAGATTTTAACTTCCATGTAATTTTTCAAATGTAAATTAAATTTAAAAAATGCATAAAGTATTTTGGAAATTTTAACCATGGGTGCACTAATTTGAAAATATCACCCCAAGTGATTTTTTCAGGACTCCTAGCACCACTATAAAAGAACTTAACTATCAGCTACTTTCATTCTCAGTAACACGTTCCTAGCTTTATATGAAAAGTCACGGCACAAAGGATGTAGGTTACTATTACTGTCTTTTATCGGGTAGCACATACTCTAACTTCTCCCTCTTCACAGAATCAATAATTGTAAAATTCTTACCAGCAGTTCAAACAGCAACAAACTTTAAGTGACTGCAGCAAACAACTGAATAAATCCTGCTAACTCATACTCTAAAAGCCATTAATGGTTAGAATAGCAAAGAATGCAGTAGTACAGTTAGTAAAGTCATTAGAACTGAAGTGTCCAAAACACTCAAATTTTTATGTTTATGAACAGAGGAACCTCAAAGATGGAATTGGATTGGTTGTCACATCAGGCAGAATGTTGCTGCAGCCCACTTTAAAAGGAAAAAAAAAAAAAAGAAAGATCCAGTCCCTCTTATTACTTAGATTTACCAACTCTTCATTTAATGAACAAAGACACCTATGCGTTAGGCCCAAATTGGGTGACTTACAGTTATTCCTTGTGTTGTAGGAGAAAAAAATGTCTGTCAGCATCATTAGGCATGAAATTTTGTCTCAAGACTGTGAATCATTCAGTGTTTTGTTGCTTGACCTTGCTTTTCTGCCTGTTTGCATGTCTGAAACTGTGCATTGATCTTAGGGGGGTTATTTCAGCTGAAGTGAGCTTGCTAGGCTCCTCGTTGAGCAAGGCTGTTAGGCAAGACAGCTGCATGACATTTGGTTTAATTTGTTGACACTAAAAATCCCTGAGTTCAGCTCTGATGGAAGTCAGATCGTGTAATGCCCCAGTGAAGGACTTGCATTCTTTGTGTAGAGGCTTCAGACACGGAACAGTACACTACTACTAAATTAGCAAGAATTCAGAGAGCTTTGGTAGTCCTTGTGTTAATGGAAATCTGAATTTTATGTTGTGGCTTAATATTTTTTTACATGTGCTGCAAGCAGCTGAGAAAAAATGCTTAAATCTTAAGGTTTTATTTCATTATTCAAAACAGAGATTACAGTCAGTTGCATATCTGAAAAAAGTGTTTATCACGCTTGTCTGCCCAAAAGGCATTGAACAATCCTTGGATTTATTTTTGCATTCCTAGCAGTTATAGAAGCAATAAAGAAATTAGAGCAGTACTTACTAGACGTGAATATAATATTTCTGTCAGCTTTTCTTATTTAGAAAAGAGTAAATAAGGCTTACAGTTTCTGAATTTTTTTCATTACTAGGGTTCCTAACAATCATCCTCGTCTTTCAATTCAAGGATGAATTCCTCAGTCTCTGTTACAAGAGGGGTATATTTCCAACAAAAATTAAGGCACGTTGTTATATTTGGTATGCTACTTATATACCAGTTGCATGAAAATATAGAAATGCATTCCAGATAAAATCCCTCCTACTATAGAATTTTGTTCTTCTTAACTCTATCTATACACATTTTTACTGAAATTTGGAAGTTTCATCCATAATCTGAGAGTTCCTCGATTTCTTTTTACATGTTTAAAAAACCTAATGATCAATGTGACAGAACCCCAGCACTATGAGATCTGGTTTATACACTTACTGAGACTTATGTATTAATTAACAAGTGATAAATTTATTTTTGAGGAACTTCTGGAGCACACCCATCTAGTGCCCATGGAAAAATCTAATACAATGTCAATGGGATTACAAACCCTAAAAAGATGGGTGCAGCAAACAAACAGGTCAGAGAAGCAAACGGAGATAAATTAGTAATGAAAGTACTAGAATTGTGAATTCCTGGTCAAGTAAGAGCAGTAACAGCAGATCTCTGCCTTTCTAGGCTCCGCTGTCTGGTTTTATATAGGTTTTATATATAGGACACTGCTGAGTGTCCTATAGCAAAAGGGAATTTGAGGAGCTAAGAGGAATTATAAAATTACGCTTTAACAGTGTGGATTTGAAACATGCATGATAACCTGTAGACACTTGTTAAGAATGAGAACATTAGTGCATTATTTCATGACTTTTACAGTTAGAGGGTTGTCTTAAATATATTGTGTTAAGGGTTTCTTTTTTTTTTAGTTGCATAATTATTCATCAGCTTCTTGCTGGTCCATACTAAAAAAAAAAATAAATTAAAAAATATTATGTGTCGAAGATCCACCAGTCCTCTGGGTGATTATGCTCTTGCAGCCACGTTTGTGTAGAGGAGAGATCCTTGAAAACCGCCCACCTTCTTTCTGTGCTCTGACAGCCACCCTAATGCAATCAGCCAAGGAGCTCACACGTGCAGGAGAGCTGCAGGCTCTGCCCCAGCGTTGGCTGAGGCTGGCTCCTCGGAGGCCAACGTGTGCCCTTACCTCAAGTGGCTGAGTGTAAAAGAGAGAAGCTTGAAAATACAAAGAAACAGGTGTGAAAAGATTAAACAATCTTTCCTTTTGCACACCTCCCCCACTCCTCCCACTCCCCCCCCCAAAAAAAAGGAAAGCAGTGATGAAAATTAATTAAAATAATAAAGAAAAAGGAAAGACCTGAAGGGAGGAAACTGCCTGGGAGGAAGGGTTTAGTCTGGTTCTGGATGGCTTAATGTCAAAAGCCTGGAGAAAACATGGCGCAGGAGTGGAAGCCCGATTCCACGGTCAGAATTCAAGTCAAACTGCCAGTGTTCCTAAATGTTTTCCTGAGGAATCATGGGGTCCAAATTAATCTGCACCGGGCTTTTATGTGTGGAATATCAGATGAATGCCATTGAACATCCTGTCTGGTTTGTTAGCTGACTGGGAGGTGCTCAGAGGCTATAAATAGACCATCGCTGCAACTTGGTAAGATAGCTTCTGAAGGAAATGAAAAGGATGACATAGTGTTCAATGTCCCATATTTCTGCTGTTAATTTGCCCACATCTTTTAAATCCAAAATCCAGGTAAATAAATCCATGAGGCAACTCAGAGTTACTCATAGCTACTCATTTTATGAAGAGGTACTGTCTTTGCTGTGAATCTGTCACCTGCTTAATTTATTTTTCCTTAATATTTTTAGGGTGATATACTTATTAAAATGCAATCCACTGAATATATGGAAACACTTAATTACAAGCTTAAATAATATAGACTTTGTGAACTTTACCTGCCTTTGCAGTATAGAAAGTATAGAGGAGCAGAACATGCTTTGTTGTAGGGCAGCAGCTGAAGGAGAAACAGAAATAGGACTGAATGATTTGAGCCACAGCTGAAAGAGTTTCCATTAGCACCACTGTGTTGATTTGACAGCTATGGTCTGAAAACAAATAGCAAGTGATAACTTGGGTGATGCTCAAAACTGATAACTTTTTCCATAAAATGTGATTGTTGTCTTTGATCCTAAAATATTGCACAGGCCAGGCGATCTGCTAATACCCTCTGCAGAACATGTTGCCTGTAGGAGTTTGTCATACAGACACTTAAATTTTAAACTTTTTAAGACTGAGAAATGTATTTTGTTAATGAACAAAAGTGAGCTTGCCTGTCACTGTACAGATAGTTGTGTGACGTGGTGCAATGGTGGGAAAAAGCTGCACAGAGTTTTGGATTTGTGGTTTCATTAGGCATGTGGTGGAAAAGGTTCGTTAGAAAATGTACTTTACCCACTGCCTTGTCACAGCCTTCCTCTGATCTCCAGGTCTCAAATCATCTCCTGGAGTGAAGTTTGTAATTCACTGGGCTTAAGTTACACACTTTGACATGAATTACACTGTTCACTGAACTGGAGTAACTTCATAAATAATACTCATTCCCTGGGGAGTCCAGTCTATTCATCACTGCCTTCGATGTTCTCTCCCATGCAGATGAGCACACACAGGGTAGAAAAGGAGCTGCAACCAGTAAACGACGTTAGCTCTTTGTGAAAGGTGATAACAGTGCCATTTCTTATAATACAGATTGGAGAAGTCGAGCTAAATTATACATTACAGACATCTTACCCGTTCTGCAGTGTCTGTGTTGAAGGCCATTATCTTCTGTCCTTTGGGAATTGCAAGGAACTAGAGACATGGAAGTTTAGAAGAAAGAAGAAGAAAAAACTGAACATTTTTTGGCTAGAAGCAAATTTTAGTTTATTATTCAGCTCAGCTCCACTGAAAGTGTTCCACTTTCAGAGTTTTGCTAGTTGTTCTGCTAAAAAAGCAAATGATAGCATGAAAAAGAAAGATTCCTTTAAAGTAGTATTTCTTCAGGGGGACAGGTAAGGTCTCTGGACTTTTGACTAGCGTTAAAGAAGCTGAATTTGCCAAAATAGGTTAGACCACTTTTGCTCACCTTTTCTTTTATTTTTATCTATAAACAAACTTAGTTCACCAAAGCTTATAGACATTTATATTGACAAACACTAGTTATGTCTAAACCAGGAGGCAACTTATTTTGGACTCATATTTCAACATGAGCTAAGTGAAGATCACTCTCTGTAAGAGCCTACATGTATGTTTTTTTCCATATATAGAGAATTTAGGGACATTAACATCTTCCCCTCGACACTTAAGGTAATTGTCTTAGCTTTTTTCTCTCCTTCCAAGGGGCATTCACAATGTGTCATTGACAAACAGCACTCTCTCCCCATAACGCAGGCTCTCATATGACTTGAACCAGACTTTTAACAGTCTGAACAATCAGCTCATGTACAATGAACATCCACTTGCTGAAATGCCATCTGTGTGCTGGACCTTACTGTGACTGCACACACTTTAGCAGGATAAGCACTAAGAAAAAACAAGCTTTGTTGTGTCTGATACAATTAATGTATAAAGGCAAAGAAATAGCTGAATATTAAGCGTAAGAATTCCAGGCAGCTGAGAGAAGCAGAAAATATGATTATCCTCTTGTAATTAAGAATTTTTTTTAAAAGTGTCATAGAGGAGTTTTCTGTCCATTCATAACACCATTTTTTCAGTCTCAGATCAGGAAACTTCAGAAGATAACTTTGTCAGGTGAAAAGGATGTAATTTTTTGTTTCAGTGAGTAAAGTCACATACTACTTTGTGTGTGAATATAGTTATTACTGGTTTTCTTGACTGCACTATAATTGAAAAGGAAACATGCAAGTAAACCAGACCACTGGAATTTTTGGTATGGACTAGAAGAAGAGTTTGCATGTTTGTGTGGCTTTCTTCTGATCCTTTCACACCTGTATTTTTTTATGTTCAAAGAGCAACATTTCAAATGAAGAAATTGCTTCTTGCTTAGAACTGCTTTTTGTCTAGCAAATAATAGAAATACTTCTGGTGGTAAAAAAAAGAAAAAAACCCCAAAGAAACGTTCTGCATTAACATCCAGTAAATCAAATCTTTACTGAAAATGAAGTCCCTTCTTTAGTAGGCAGTTTGCATGTAGGACCTTTTGGAACAACATGTCAGAATTTCAAATATGGATCATTCCATTAAGCCAAGCTTCTTCCATCAAGACAAGTTTTTTTGTAACTTTGTAGGCAATCACAGAATGGTTGGGGCTAGAAGGGGTGTCCTGAGTTCATATAGTCCAATCCCCTGCTAAAGCAGGGTCACCCAGAGCAGGTTGCACAGAATCACATCCAGGTGGGTTTTGAATGGCTCCAGAGAAGGAGACACCACAGCCTCTCTGGAAGCCTGTCCCAGGGCTCTGTCACCCTCAAAGTAAAGCTTTTCCTCACATTCAGATGGAAGATCCTGTGTGGCAGTTCGTGTTCATTGCCCCTTGTCCTGTTGCTGAGCACCACTGAAAAGAGCCTGGCCCCATCCTCTTGGCACTCGCCCTTAAGGTATTTACGTGCATTGATAAGGTCCCCTCTCAGTGTTCTCTTCTCCAGGCTACACAGGCCCAGCTCTCTCAGCCTTCTCTTGTAAGGGAGATGCTCCAGTCCCCTCATCATCTTCGTAGCCCTCTGCTGGGCCCTCCCCAGCAGTTCCCTGTCCCTCTTGAACTGGGAAGCCCAGCGCTGGGCCCAGCACTCCAGATGCGGCCTCCCCAGGGCAGAGCAGAGGGGGAGGAT
>JAVJGI010000063.1:57713491-57731308 GCA_035590275.1 Ibycter americanus
AGGGCCATTTCACCCAAATGAGCCTTCAAACCACTGAACATCCTTGCTCAGAGCTTAAGACATTGAAACAGAAACTTGAGCGTCGTTTCATGGGTTTGGTCCTTGACACAGAAGATGGCCTCTGGGTTGGACACTGTATCACCTCCAGGTACAACAAATAGTTTTACTGAATGTTACTCCAGAGTCCATGGAGAACACCTGCATACATTTGTTTCTTAACTAGACAGAAATAGTAACCTTGGAAGTAGGTGAAAGGTTTCTTTATTCTAATGGAAAATGAAATGTACATGTACACAATGCAACAGAATTTGTGTATCAGCAGAGAAGCTCCAGACCAGATAACAGCTTGAAGAAGTGACTGGGCACATACTGGTGAAAGGCAAATCAGACTGGAGTAATGCATTTTCAGGGAGCTGAGCTGGCTGCTAAGGTCTGTTGGCCTAACTCAGCATCATAAAAAGAGGCCAGAGAAAGGTATATTTTGTGCTGATTTAAATACCTCTTCTACTAGTTGTGGCATTAGGTAACAAACTAGCAAAATGTAAGCTTTGTTACTGTAAGCATCGAAAACTTAAAGGAGTTCCAGACTCAGGTGTTCTGAATAACTCTTTATTTGTTCCACATAGCATGCAATAAATCAAGTTTAAAGATATTCAGATCCATGTACATGTTAACCCAAATGACTAGGATTCAACACCCTTTTTAAACCAGTAATTTTTCAGAAACACCTAGGTTCACCACTGTTTTCAGTACATAAGCTATTATCTTGACAGATCAAGATAAGAAATGCAAGACCTTTTTCCTGTAATATTAAGAAAGCCATTTATGTAGGGGTGAAAAGGGAGATAAGTTATCTTAAGGAGGGAAACCAGCGAGTACAGACCTCTCAAGCAATGAGTTGATCCTTTAGGCTGGGACATAATATCAAACTGCACTGGGACAACAGGGAATTCATGAGATTATGCCTCTCTGCATCTGTAAATAAATAGATATTAAAAAATATGTTTACTGCTTTTAAAGTATGATTCAGCAAAGAAAAAGAGCAGCGCAGTGAGATAAAAAGATGGTTTATCCCATGGCCAGTGCACTTGAAAGTGACCAGAGAAAGTAATCTAATCAGACTTTATTAAACTGATTCTGTAGTACATCCTCGATGCCTGGAAGCATTGTCTGAGCTGGTCTGCAGTCTAATCCTGCTTTAGGAGGCTTGCCAACTATTTAGCCTTTTTGAAGTAGAAACACAGACACATACAGTTTAATTATTGCAAACTGTTTTAATTAGAAAAATGTGAACTTTTGATGATGCCTGACTTCTGAGAGAGGCTACATGCATGACAGCAGTGTTTAAATAACTCTGAACAAGCACCTCCATTTTATTCAGAGCAAGCTATAGCAGATAGTGTAGGCTCACAAACCAGCCTAAAGAGCTGCTGCCAGGTTATATAATCTTTGAGCACTCATCCAAGGCAGCCCCGAAGGCAAGCACAGAGGGGAGAATTGCTGAGGGGTTGGCTTTGCTTCAGCCATTTCCCCCATTGCGTGACAGTCACTGTCCCGTAAGTTGGCAGTATTGATGGTGGTAGTCTCAGACCCATACTGAAAAGGAAGCTCTATTTGTATGACTGAGATCTCCCCATAGATGGCCAAAACACCACAAAAAATAAGGGCAGACTTTTCAGTCCTTGCTTGTACATGCAGATGTTTAAGTTTGCTCTCCTCATCCTTTGTTTGCCTGCTTAAATCTCAGTAAGTTCCCATGTCTTGTGGTAAAAAGATAACACGGAGAGACTCCTTTTTTCCCACACAGCTGAGGCAGTGCAAAAAAAGAGCTTATCATGTTAAATGAAGACCTGAAGTCATTACTTTTCATGCACATTAATTCATTCCAGGAAGTACTACATTCCCTTGCTGTACTGATTTTGGCTAGGATAGAGTTGATTTTCTTCATAGCAGCTGGTGTGGTGCTACGTTTTCAATCTGTGACCAAAACAGTGTTGATAACACAACAGTGTTTTAGCTGTTGCTGAACAGTGCTCGCACAGTGTCAAGGCCGCCTGTTTCTCATGCTCACCCTGCCAGCAATTAGGCTGGGGGTGCACAAGAAGGTGGAAGGGGAGACAGCCACGACAGCTGACCCCAACTGACCAAAGGAGTATCCCATGCCATACGACACTGTGCTCAGTAGTAAAAAGCTGGGAAAAGAAGGAGGATGGGAGGGACATTTGACGTCACGGCATTTGTCTTCCCAAGTAACTGTCAGGCATAATGAAGCCCTGCTTTCTTGGAAATGGCTATACAATTGCCTACCGGTGGAAAGTGGTGAATTAACTCCTTACTTTGCTTTGCTTGTGTGCACAACTTGTGCTTTCCCTATTAAATGTCTTTATCTCAACAGGCAATTTTTCTCATGTTTACCCTTCCAATTCTCACCCCCATCCCACTGGGGTGAGTGAGCAAGTGGCTGTGTGGGGCTGAGCTGCCTACCAGGGTTAAGCCACAACACTAGGGCATAGTATCTTTTGCTGCTCTACTGAGGATGATGTAACTGTGTCCTGTGCTGTCTTCCCTGACACAAGAACAATATAGCACTTTTAAAGTTAAAAATCTGAGAAAATCCCACCTTCCCGATTACACTCTTCAAGAAATTGCCCTCTGGTTTGTATTTTGCCTGCAGCAATGCCATTGTGCAATATTGCAAGTTCCATTTCATTAATCATTTCTGTACTCTTTAATCTACTACCATCAGACATTATCCCTTCTGTTGTCTCCCTCAGTTGCACATTCTCTCACCCTGTACTCTGCAAGACCATTCAGACCATCTTCTCTCTCTTTTTGTGTTTCCACCTTGATGAATGCTTCTTCAGAAAGTCTTGAATCTACCTATGTTTCTTTCTCTCACTCCTGGTGAAGCTTGTGATACTCCTTTGATGTGTATCCATGTCTTAAATTGCTGACTCCGTCTTCTATCCTTCTACATCCACCTTCTCTTTGTTCATGCCCTTCTGCCCCTCAAGAAACAAGTCAGTCATTCTTGTAGAACTGCAAATTCTATCAGGACACAGATATTGGATTCTCATTGCCTTTCTTTCTTGTCTCAGTCAGACGGGCCTTGTTAGGTACGTGCTTGTGGAAACATGCAAGTCTTGAGTTTTCAGGGCACATATAGTGTAGAGGTCTATGGAAGGAAGGAGCATAACAAGTCTCTTTCATCAAATGAATAATACCTTACACAAGAGATACTACCATATCTTCTGCATGTTGCTTATGAGTTTACCATGAGGTTTCTAGTAAGACTGTACAGCAGTGCACAAAGACAGTGCATAAATACAAAAATTGACAATATTCAGTATAACAGAAGGGATTGGAATCAGCAGCAAAATGTGTGTTTATTGTTTCCCAGTGCCAGATTGAAGTACTGAGTACCAGAAAGGTTCTACATGATAAGAGGTGAAAAGCAGAGAAAGATGCAAAGTAGGATTAACTCCATAGCATTAGCATCTGTAACTCAGATGCCTTGAACAATAATAAAGACTTTCTAGAAATACTTAGCTTTCCTGGCTTTTCATTCCCAATTCCACTTCTCATCCTTTCTCTGTTATTTCTCTTCATACCTATCAGAAAGAGTTTCCAGGATTTTCCCTCTCCTTTTGTGATGGTGTCTTAAATGCTGACATTCCCCTTACTCTGACCTTCCCAAGACACGCATCAATCTCTCCACTTCTTGTACATATCCAAATCATCCACTTTTCTAGTACTATTACCATTCCAGCTCCCATTCTAGCTTACTCCACTAGCTTATCATTGTCCACTGCTCACCTATCTCTTCATGTTGGAGGTTTCTTCTATATTCCCATTGTGTTTACAAAGACCCTCTTTTATCTAACTGGTTCTTTTTATTGCTCCAGGAAAAAAAAATGCCTTAGTGTTGCCCTGTATTAGTGAAAATCCTGGTTTTAGTCACAGCGCTGTAGCTTAAGGATAAATGGGGTTGGGATACTGTCCCTCACATGAACCTTGTGGGCCATGTGAAAAGAGCACGTGCCTGTGCTCAGAGATGTGATGAGAATGGAAATCCTACATTGAATCAGCATAATGCCCACCTATCCTAGTCTTAGTACTGGAAATACTTGTCATGTTCACAGAACAGTGCAGCACTATAGTTCCTCTCAGCCCTCTTGCTCAGGCATGAAATGGGTTGGAAACATTGTTCACCGGAGTTCCAGCAGTTGCAGTGTTCTAGAAGAGTCATGGGCAAAAACTAACGAGGACAAGAACACCAGTGCACACTTCCCAGTAAATCTGTGCTTGAAGAAATGCTGGTCTGGGCCTCTAAAATTGTTCCTTGGATCTAATTCTGTTAAAAATAATCTGGCCAATGTCAATGGGCTTCCACCACGGTCAATGATGTCTGTCATTTCATTTGTATCTATTTGGTTGTGGAGAGCTTTGTGGAACTGTTTCACTCCATGTGCCGCCAAAACATATGGATTAGAACAGCTTGATCGAAAGATGACTAAAGAAAAAAGGAAAATAAGCAAAGAATTTCAAGTTCCCAAAATTTATAGTAATTACTGGCTATATTATATGCCTTTAAAAAGTAAAGCATTAAAAGGCAGGTTTAGAACATTCAGTGATCGCTGGAGATTACATGTCAGGTTTTATCTGCTCTCTGACCTTTCAAACTGCAAGCCATGCAAACCTCCTACTTCTAACCTGTTCCTTTAAAATCCTTAGGTTTTGTATGTGCAATGCTAATCCAATTATTTAATTTATTTGTTTTGCTTCTATGATGGCCTTGCATTTGGAAGGTTGCCTAAGGAGAGATGCCTAAAGGAAAAGAGGGAATCCAGACAGCTACAAAAGTATCTTGCATTCTTTTCACAGCATAAAATGTATGGCCTTGATGGCAAACCTGCTTTTGAGCGCTGGAGCTGTATGTAGTAGAGGAGAACACATCTCTATTGCCCTGGTGTGATCTTTTGTAAGATGCAGACAGTGCCATGCTGTGATATTTGCAGCATTGTGCCCTGTGTTTAGTGGCAGATCTGCTAGCAACAGCAAATCTATTCCTGGCCTTAGCGAGTGGAATTCTGCCCACTCACTCTTTCCTCTCTGCGTTGTCTTCCTCTTGTCATGTATGTTACATTTAGACCTTTGATGTTAAGTAAAGCCCAGTCAAAAACCAATTTTGAATGTGAGTGCTTTCAGATTTCCGAGTATGGGGTGGATTTGAATTCCCAGATTAGAAGTAACCCTTATGATTTTAGTATTGGGTTGTGTCCAGAACCATATGGGACCTAATTTCTATCTGTATTCACATGCAGCCGGGAACTCACAGCCAATCTGGAGAAACCTGGGACAAGCTGACAGAAATAGTATTACAGGCAGAATAATAATGAAATATTTAAACCAAAGAGGATAGAAACCTCATAAACTTTGATCAATTGATCTTACAAGTTTTTATAAAATTGCAGAAAAACTGAACACTAATTCTACTTTTTTCTATAGTAACCAATTTCATCTGCTAAAAATTAAGTGTACTTTCTAAACCAGTCACTTATGCTCCCTCTGATGAAGAGAAATGGGAGGACAATTAATTCTGTGAGTCTTGAGCAACTAACTTTTTAAAGGGGAATGAATGGCTCACTCAAGGCTCCTTTCTCTCTCCATGAACTGAAGACAATTACTTTAGCCTAGACATATGTCTATATGTCTCAATGTTTTTATACGACCCAAAGTTCTCAGTCTTTGTGTAATTTTTATCTGCAAAAACCATGGAGCAGGGTACAGTTATGAAGCCCATTTTACAACAATCCCAAGTGCCATGTTTTTTGCATGATTTTTCTCTACCTGGAAAAGTTAAGGCAAAGATCAAGTTTAGATTGTTTTTTCACTGTTTCCTTAAAAAGTAGGAAAAAAAATATTTGCAGAATCTGTGAATAAATGGGGATTGACTGAACAGTACTAATTCATAATGAAAAGAACTTGTTAAGCTATTGTCATAGCATTGTTTATACAAGGACCAAAATGACATCTTTTAAAAAAACCAGTGCTTTAAGTCGGGATGTATGTAAATTAAAACTACCACTTTCTTTGTACAAATGGGAGAGAGTAATTTAAACTAACTTGAAGAGGTAAAAATAGAAGACATTCTTCTCACTCCTATAGCTGGGATTTTATCATATTATCATTCTTCTCCCTCTCCAAATCAGTAAATTAACTAACACTAATCATCACCAAAGCTGCAATGTCTTTACTGCATGTGTAGTACTCGCTAAAGGTGAATTTGGGCTTCCCCTGTCAAGAGGAAAGATTGATCCAACACAGCACGTCAATTGTTGGGAAGAGCTGGACACCTTCTTTCCCAGCAG
Organism: Ibycter americanus; assembly: GCA_035590275.1. Classification (NCBI taxonomy): domain Eukaryota; kingdom Metazoa; phylum Chordata; class Aves; order Falconiformes; family Falconidae; genus Ibycter; species Ibycter americanus. The sequence goes on from JAVJGI010000063.1 coordinate 57,719,863, forward strand.
CTTCCCCAAAACACCAGCATAAAAAACATCTCTAAAATGCCTGTAGTCGCAATCAGTCTCCCCGTTAGGACTTCAGCACATCTGAAGAAACTGAAGTGCATAACCAGTAGTCTGCTTGGCAGTCAGCTTTTAGCTACGAGGCTCTTCAGTTACCACATTCCCCCCTTCCACAAGGCATGAGGATACAACACATTTGTGGCAGAGTAATGTGAGCACTCTCTCCCTCTGCAGCGCATGGATGGCTGAGCACATCATCACTCACACAGGAGCATATGCAGCTGGGGAAAACCAAGCCTGGACATTTCAGTCTTTGAATGCATCATGGAATAAGAAATTCTTAACTTATACAGTTCTTTTGAGGACCGGGAAACTTTTTTACTTGGGACATTTAAATCCTAGGATGTGCAGTCTATGAACTGCTGTCGGAAGGCTGGCTTGTCAATGCTTGTGCCCAATTTCTGATGTAGAAGTGGGGAGCAAACATACGTATTTGTCAAAATCCTAGAAATGTCAATAACATCCATGTAATATCAAACATATGCATAGGTGTTTCTGCAGTTGGACCCAGGGTAACATGCAGTTTGTTTTTGCGTATCGATTGAATGCAACAAAACCCCAAATCCTCTGGACTAATATGAAAGCTTGGAAATCATTGCTTTCTTCTTTGCTTTCACTGACCACAGACTGAACTTTAACTTTTTATAGTGTTCTGCTTTGTGCTTCAGTTTATAGTGTCCTAGTCTCTCTGCCACACTGCTACGCTTGTCAAGATACACTCAGCACAGTCCACCTCTCTATGCCAGTCTTTACACAACTGTTAGCTTTCATATAAAACATGTGCCCCAAAAGCTAGAGATCCCTCCTCCTTAACACACCTTTCTTTCAGGATGACACAGTTTTTGAATGGTCTCCTCTTCAAAATGTTCGTACCATATATCTTTTTACAGCATCTAACCTAAAAGTGCAGCAGGCTTCGTATGGTACTCTTCTAGAAAGTACACAAGGACAGAGCATTTCATGAAACACTTTGGATAACCTGCAAGTGATTTTATCCAGGAGCTAATAACTACATCCACATGGAGTTCTGATGGTTTTGAAAGCACTGGTTACCAGTGTTGTGTTGTATGCTTTCAAATGCAAGACTGAATCTTGGCTCATTGGAGAATCTTGACAGATCAGAGAAAGCACAGTGAAAATTCTGTGTTATGTTTCAAGTGCCCATTGGGTTTTGTGGTTATAAACGAGTATTTATCAGTCATGAACTGCAAACAGTGAAGTAGATTATACCCTACATTCTGTTTACCACTTCATACTCGTATTTCAAAACAGCTGAAACAGATTCCACCTATAAAGAACTTTCTGCCTTGCATATTTTGTATATGTGCATGCATTGGATACCATCTTGCTTCCTGGTATCAGCAGCTGCTATCATATTTTTTTATGAGCTGTCAGAAACAATAATTTTTTAGAAACACTGATAATTTAAATATCAGTATCTGAAGGTGTTAATTCTTCTGTTCTCATACCCGCTACATATGTGAGTGTCAAATTAACTTTTATTGAGTTATTTCAAAATTGCTATTAAAAATAATGCTGGTACTAATCTGGCAAGGTGGAACAAGCAAGGCACAAAGGTTATGAAAATTGTAATTTTCTTATGCAAAAACTAGCTGCCTTTTGACTAAAAAAGTGCATATGATGTATGTATGTATGTATACAATTTGGGTACAGAATCGCCTGTCTTCTCAACATTATGATATGCCAGAAGGTGTTTATAATTTAGATCAATAACATACCTCTCTCCTCTGAGTAATTGTGTCATGTAAGATTGCATACTGCTATGTACACATCAATGCAGTGCACTGAAAGTCCCATGTCACCATTTGGCTGCACTTACATGGCAGGGTGACTGGCTGCTTCTGCAGCTCCAGTCCCCAGCCATTCAGACTGTGGAAAACATTGGGCTACGCTGTGGTTCTTTTCCTCCTTGGACATTCGCATTTCATTTCAAAGGGAAGGAGGATGTGTAAGGGCATGATGCACATATGGATACCATTCTGTTATGGAGCCATTTGGCATATAGCTGAGATGCAGGCAGTGATATGGCTGTGAACACATTGAAGAATACAATTTATCTGAAGAATTCTTAAGAATGAGCTCAGGTCAGACCTTTATAAACACTTTTGAGCCACAATCAGGCATCTCAATAGTGTGTGATGGCCTTGTCTTCCCTACAGACTTGCAAACTTGACTGACTAATGAATGATCCCTTAGATAACAAGAATTTACCTACAGGCTCCGTAAGATTCCTATATTTAGCCATAAACAACAGCAGTAAAGGAACATACTGTATTTTCCTTCTGCTCCAGTTAGTGTTAAGTGTTATAAAAATTAACAGATACAGACTGTTATACTCCTTGCACCAAAATCTTTGTGGAATGTGACATCGCCATGTGCCTTGTAACTGGTGAGACATTTTTTTCCCCATGTACTTTGTTTCTAAATAAAGCAACAACAATTTTGCTCTCCTCCCTTTTGTCTCTGGTTTCTAATGCTGTGATATTAATAAGGAGTGACATGTCTAAAGCCTTTATTTATACTGGTGGAGAATATTTTTGCAAGATATATAGTGTAGTGTTCCAAGATGAGGACATTTTTAAAGTGATTTTATGGTGTAAGGCAAGAGAAGATTTTCCTCACAAAAAGTCTTTAGTCAAACCAGTAGATTATTATAGCGAATTAAGAGAGATAAGTTATTTTTGTTGACATATCAAGCAATGTAATTCACACAGTTGCCCTCTACTAAAAGTGTTATGGTGAAATCTGCCTGATCTATGCACTATTTACTTTGGCCAGCCCATAGGATTAGGTTCAGGCTCAAAGCAGGAATAAGAGGAACGGAAATGTTTTCAGTCTGATAGCAACAGCTGTTACAGCGTAATAAAGAGTTCAGTGCTGCTGACCCACCTTCTTCATCTTGCCCTTCCTTGGGATTCTCTTCAATCTGAAGGTCAGTAAATTCCTTAAGTATTCAGTAAAGATTTCCTGAGGCCTCCCATGCACATTAGGAGCTGCTGTTTGTTACTGGGGGTGGCACAAGACCATTATGAGTTTTAGACTCTTCCTCCACCCACAGTTCTGTGACAGATTCCTCTCTATTTCTTTTCTCTGTAAAACAGGTTACTTTTTAGCACCTCCCTCACTAGCTTTGACACCAAGTGATTTCTAGCAGCAGATTTCCAGTGTTTCTTTCCTCCGATCTCATCAGGTGACAAGATGCACAGCCAGTCTGGTGCAAGAAAAGGAACAGTCAAGTCAAGTTAGTGGACAGCAAATCCACTAACTATCTACACAGTTGATGAGTCTAGTTCAAATTTCAGTCCTCTACGCTAGAAAAAGAAAAACAAACACATTTTGGAGTGAAGAAAGAAAATAGTATTTTCTATTTCTTTAGAAAATAAAAGAAAAAAAAAAGAAAAAAGAAAAAAGATGAGTTACATCCCTTTTGAAAACCTGCTTTAAGCTAATACGGTCTTAAGAATTGGGCTGTGTACTTAGCAATAAACAAACACTGTTGTCCAAAAGAATGGTGAAAGTAAAACGTCCTGCACGTAGGGGATCTTCTACTTCGCACTTTCCAGAGGCATTCCTCCAGGACACAACTGCACCCTCAGTAACTACCTTTTTGATTTAAAAATGAAGGCACATAATCTCCATCTCATTTCTAATCATAAGCTTTTAGATCATGTCAAAAAGCATATCATTGTCCACTGCAGAATGGAAACCAGCATTACAAATACTGACACATGTGGCTTCCCTTTCCATATTCAGTTTTCTTACATTCTTTTCAACTTTCCAAATTTGTTTTTGTAAAATTGAACTCGTGCTCATTTTTCCAGGTAAGCTGGTTAAGAAGATATACCACTAATGCACAATAGCTTCATGCATTTACTCCTAAGATCTATGCTTGTTAATAATCAGAAAGTTATTTACTAGATCCACTTTGGAAAATGCATCAGCGTCTTACTATACTATGTCCTACAGAAGTTTACATACTTACTTGAATGATTAGGCTTAACATTACATATGGCTTGTAGCTGACCAGAAACACTTGCAAGCTGCTGACCTGCTATCCTGGATTGTTATTTTTCCTTAGAAACCTGAGATTGTCAGTGCTGTTTAAAAACATGTGGTCTTACAAAGAGGTTAAAGGCTGTGGAGCAATGGGGACTTTTCCCACAACTGCTGAACATCAGTGTGAAAAGTACCTAATGTGCTATTCTGCTTTTCACATTGCCTAGTCTGGTTCTGTAGGACGAGTGGGAGTGTCCTACTGCATGATCTCATACGTGAATCCATTCCTAATTCTTTAAGATAACAAATTTTCTTTCCTGAAATTAAAATTTCTTCTGCTAGTTGAAAGTGCCTTCTCTGTATGAAATAGCCTGTGCTTTTGCTAAGAAGTTTTTCTTCCCTAGCTGGAATACTGAATTTGCACAGAAAAATTTGACATTAGAGCACATGCAAATCTTGGGGCTTTTGATGTTGTTTTTTTCTAAAAGCACTTTTCCTGCCTTGTAAACATCTGAATTATAATGTTTAGGAGTACACAGAGCATTTTTTTCCCCCACATTACACAGAAGGATCGTTTGGCATGTGTTCTCTGTTAGATTGGCTTGGAAGAAATGAGTGACAAGTGATTCCATGTTTGCTTGTGCTGAAGTCACCACATTTTCCAAAATACTCTGTGCAAATATTTCGTGGCATGCATAGCAAATGCAGCACTGTTCCAAAAAAAAAAAAAAAATTCAGATTTTCACAGAATCATAAAAAATTATTTTCCAGGGTTTTTTTAGAGTGGAAATCAGACATACAGTTATGACTGAGCAGCCCTGAGCTGATTTTTTTTTCCCATTCGTTTACTTCAGCTATTCAGGATTTTTCTACAGTACCATATTGACACAGAAGGAAAGGAAATACATTTTCAAACCTCTTCACTCAAAATAAGTGAAAGCATCATACCTCTTTCCACAAGCTGAATTCATGAAGATGGTTGTATAGTGTCTCTTCCAAAATATGAAACCCCACAATGTATTTTCAATTAATTTTGTGGCACAGGAAGTATAATATCTGACCGGGGAACTTGGCAAATGTTCCTCACAGGATAAGTTCTGTAGAGCAAAGGCAATATAATCATAAGACAACACTCACCTCCTTTATAATTGCCCAACAGCTCACTCCTTGTCCTAAATAATAAGCTAAGACTTTCCAAAGATGTTAAGTATGTTCCTTCAGACAGATTTAAATATTGATTTTTAAGATATGGCTCTACCCACTGTCTGACACATGAAGAGGTTTCATTTGTGCAACAGAATCGTTAGTCACTTCTGAAAATCCTGGCCCTCCCCATGGTCAGACAGCTGCACGAGATGCTGGGATGCCATTTCCAGCAGAGCTAGTTGGCATCTTCTGATGCTGTAGCAGGAAGGTTTATCTGGGATTTTAAGGTGTCAGGAATGAATCCAGATCTAGGTTTACTGTCATGTAGTACACAATAAGAAACAAAGGGGTAGAAAATAAGCCGAAATGTTTACTGTATTTCCTATTTATAAAAAAACCTAATTCTGAATACAAAAAACCAGGACTCATGGGATGCTCTTTTTTGTCTATCATTAGAGTATATAAAGAAGCTTGGATTATTATTTTTTTTTTTAAAAGGATTTTGTCATTATAAACTTTAGGAATGGGGAGTCTTTAACTCCCGTTTGTTAGAGACAGTTGAATGATATAACATTGCACACAGGGAAAATTCTGAGCATTAAATGAAGTGATCAGTTATTAACAAATGTCTAATACATATTTCAGAATAGCTCTTAGCAACAACCAAACCAGCACTTAGAGCAGCTTTAATAAATATAACTTTTCTCAGCTTTGTCTCTCTTATTTTTTTGTTACTGCTTTTCCTATTAGCCCTGAATTTTTCTGGTGTTGGAAGGACCTGAATTTGTAACGTGCATTTCTGTAATACCAAAAGCATGCATTATTTTCAAATTTGAAAATACAAGAGTGTAATGATGGTGTTACCTCCTTATAGTAAATATTTTTAAAAGCCTTTGTTTAGGCTCATTATTCTACATGAAAAAGTTTAGAGAATATTAGTGATAGGAAACAAAATGAAATTTCAGTGCAACATTCAGAAAAGCAATGAAGTTGGTGAAGGGTGTAGAAAACAAGTCTTATGAGGAACCGCTGGGGGAACTGGGGTTCTTTAGCCTGGAGAAAAGAAGGCTTGGGGGGACCTTAGTGTTGTCTACAACTACCTGACAAGAGGTTGTAGTGAGATGGGTCTCAGTCTCTTCTTCCAAGTAACAAGCAATAGATAGGAAAAGAGGAAATGGCCTCAGGTTGTGCCGGGGAGGTTTAGTTTGGATATTAGGAAAAACTTTTTCACCAAAAGGGTGGTCAAGCATTGGAACAGGCTGCCCAGGAAAATGGTTGAGTCGCCATCCCTGGAGGTGTTTAAGACAAGTGTTGATGTGGTGCTTAGGGACATGGTTTAGTGGTGGACTTGATAGTGCTAGGTTAACAGTTGGACTCAATGATCTTAATAATCTTTTCTAACCTAAATGATTCTATGATTTTATGGTATTTTTGTTCTCAAAATAGCAATTACTCTCTTTGCAAATGTGGTCACCCAAAACTTAAGCAGATTATTTTTTGCTAGGAAACAATTTGTTGGATACATTTTCTGGTAGTTTTTATCTAATTCTGTTTTGTAGAGCAAACTAACTCTAATTTATCTGATCACCTTCTAATTTAATTTTCTGCATCCATCAGTCTACATGATAAAAGAAAAAAACACCCATTACAGCACCTTAGCGTTTAAATTAATTGATACCAACTCTTGCAGATGTTAACCCCACAACTGAAAAATCTCAGGGGAGAATCTTTGATGCTTTTCACTGACGTTAAGAACAGCTCAAACATTATTTTTCTCTGCAAGCAACTGGTACATTGAAAATAAAATGGCACATGGGAGATGAATTTTATTTGAACTTGCGCAGTTTTATGTGTGATGTTCAGATATCTGAAAGCTGATGGAAGAATCCTTAAATGGCAGATTGAAACAGAATAATGAGTACAATGTGGTAAGGCAGAGGGCAAAGGGTCAAGCCAGGACTCTATCTTTGTTCAAACCTCTTGGCCTTACTGCAGAGCTGGAAAACAGTCCAGAATACAGACCTTGAATTTCAATTACTAGTGTTATGTCAGGGCAGCAAAAGAATGCACTTATATTGTTTGGGATTTTGATCAAAATAATGCAATTCAGCCCTTTATATATTTGATGGCATTTCTGTTTAATCAACTTCAGCTTTTTCCCACAAGCACATATGGAAGTATTTTTGCAGCAAAATGCAAAAGTAAAAACATTTTAAGAATTTGCTGTGGACTCCAATAGCTGAATTTTTTTGACCAATTGCAGCTCAAGATTACAGTACTTCTATATGCAATTATCCTTTCCCATAAAGCAAAGGCATCATTTATCACATAAGATTTGAAACTTACTATAACCTTGGGTTTGACAAGAATGTCTGAGTGATGTTCAAGATAGCTTTGCCTGGGCAAATATTAAAAGAATAGAATAATCAAAAGAAGGATATCTGTTTCATTTGTTTAATCTCTCAGAACAAATTCTCAAAACCCAAATATTTATCTGTAGCTTGATCTATGTATTGACATTTTAACAGCACAGTCAGCTCTTTGATATGCACAGATACATGCATTCAGTCAACTAGACTGCTTAGTTAGCCCATCATTCACATTGCAGGTACACAGACTCGAAGATAGCTTAGCACAGCCTGCTTTGGTCTGGCAAGCTTGCTGAAAAGAAAGACGGTGCAAATGCAGTGATTTTGTTTCAATATCTAGAAGTAGCCACGTTTTTATAACACAGATCTCCAGCTACTAGGTGTGACTGAACACAAGTTGACTTTATGTAGACGCAGCCAAGAAAGTGTACATCACAGCACTTCAGGTTCTGGTTGAATTGCTGTGTGAGATGCAGCACAGTAATGAGATGGCCATATCACTACTAGACTCTTGCCTCCATGATCTCCTATTCTTCTGCCTCCAAGACAATAAACCTTCTTGGAAAGGGGTATAACGGAGCACTGACCATAGACACTGAGCTGACACTGTTTATACCGGGGAGCGGTAGCTGGGATCTTTCCTTAACCCATGTTTTTCATTTTCTTCTTATTCTGTTCCTGCCAAACAGGGAACTGACTGCAGGGCTGTCCTCTTGTGATAGTGATGCTGGAGACTTACTACATCAGTCTGGCTGGCAACATGTGGAAGATCCATTCCTTCTCCTTCCCTTCTCCCCTGGTGCTGCCAGCATGCTGAGTGCTCTGCCCTTTCCTGGGGCACAGGCAAGCAGCACAGTGGCTGGTTCCTTAATTCCAACAGAGAGAAATCCGCGTGGTGAAAACATGCAGCTGCTCCTCCAGAGCCTCTCCCATCTTCTACCACACTTGCTCTGGTGATGGCCAACCATTTAACAGCTTTGTCCGCTAAGTTCTATCCTTGCTAAACCCAGTTTCATCCCATTTTCCATGCCTGCAGTCTTTTCTTCAAAAATCTGCCTAGAACAGAAGCCTTGCACATATTGGAGGCTGGGCCTGTAGCTGCCTAAATTTTCTTATGCTTGGCAGCATTTGTCAGTGTTGTGGTCATTCCCCTCATCTCCTCCCAGCCTTTATATTTTATATTATTTTGTGGTAATATTCAGAATGTCAGTACAGACACTTTGTATTTTCAAGTTTCCACATCATACCTGGCCCTGTGGCTGGTGTTCACCAATCTGCAAACGCTCTAGTTCCAAAACACATGCCGGATCTTAGGCTCTGGGCTACTGAAGCCTAAACCTGTCATGAACATGACGTATATAGCTACCAGAGGCAGCAGGTTCTGAATATTCAGTAACACTAGAGCAGTATGTTGCATGGGCTCGTGCTGCAAGCATTATTTATAGTTCACTTGTGAGTCAATTGTTTGCAGCATTTGCTGGAGGTAAGTAAGGTTTTCAACCTTTAAAAATAGACATAAATATTATCCTACATGCATATATATGTGAGTACCTACTACAGAGCTACAGCTAGCCATCCCAAGAGAAGCAAACAGCTGCATCAGCACAGTACTGAGGAGTTGAGCCTGTTTCAAATGTAGGGTTGTACATGAAGCTGTATTTCTTTTCAAAGTTCTGCACCATTTCATCACGGAACACAGGTGGGCCAGGTTATGGGGGACTGGCTCACGGTTACTTACCATCATGCAGCGCTCTCCAGCCATCTAGTCATATACTGACCATGGCACCAAAGTCAGGTATCTCACCAGGGTTAAGACACAGTGGGAGGGAAAGCTCATCTTTGCCTGCACAGCCCTCTGCGCCTGTGTTTGAGAAGCCATGCCAGAGGCTGGAAGGAAGTAAGAACGTGTTTTTCCTCCTTGTCTCATCTGGGCTTCTGAAATGTTTGCAGTAAGTACTCTTCATATATAAAGTAATTCCTGCAGGCCATGGATTTTTGTTTGCCGCAAAGGTGAGGGTCTGACAATCTTACCGAAGATTGTAGAAATAATACCAAGTTGACTAAGTGGTAGAGAAAGGGATTGAAAATGGATTCATAAAAAATAATGCACAAACATATTTTTATATATATGCATACATAATGCTTCAAAACATTTTTTTCCAATATTCTGTTAAGCAGTTTAAAGCAAATGTCTTGAAATGTTTCCGTGCTTTGTGGAGATGTGTAACTTCAAGGCCTCAGAGCAGTCACCAGGACTTCACCCACAGCAAGCCCTGCCAACCCTGAAGCAAGTGGGGCACTTGGCCACTTTGTTCTTGTTTTTCAACTCTGGCCAGGTAATGAACAAAATTCCTTTCATAATTTGATTTAACATAAGGCATAACAATTATATTTTAATAATGTATGAGGTTTACATTACAAAGAAGCTATCACAAAGGAATCTTAAGGTGTTCTAAATTAGGCCTGACCTCTAGAAATACTTTCTAGACACCTAACTCACCCCAGTGTGCTTATTCGTTTCTTTGGTTATTTCATGTTACTGAGACATTTTTAAGGCTTATTTCTACATGAGGACACATTTTTGGATGAAGATAGAAATGTCTAAACTGGTTCTTTTTGTCACACTAAGTTATCATCACAAAAGCACTTGAGGGAGAATAAATTCTAAATAACACAGTCTAGGTTTGGGCTAAAATCAACATGCTCCTAATCAAAATCTCCAAACTGAGCCTAATTAGACATGAATGGGATCATCCCTGATTTGCAGAACCAAAATCTGACCCAGATTGTGAAAAAACAACACTAGTTTTACTCAACTGGACATTAGATGGATTAAAAACCTGAAAATATTCTCAGATTTCTGGGTGGGGGTGTCTGTGGGATTTGGAAGTATCTTAATTTTTGCTTTCTAATTGTTGCAACAGAAACTGAAATGATTTGCTTCGGCAACCACTCTCTCCCCAGGTCCACTTACTTCAGGAGAATGCTGGAACGCTGTAAGTGTCAGTATGGATAACACCTTCACATGTATGCTGCTCACTGACCTCAAACTACATGAATAAAAGGCCAAGAGAAACCATGGTGGAATAAGATGCAGTGTTTTAGTAAGGAATACATGTTTTATATTTTTTGGCGTTGTGCCACTCTGTTCAGAATTAAGAGATGGATTATTGTGGATTTGTTTTCTTTCAGGAATTAGGGCTGGCCCTGGCTTAGCTTCAGTACTGCAGAGGTATTAACTGCAATGCATTTCTGTCTTACAGCTTCATCCCATTTAGCCATTGTGACTTTGGAGTGACTTCCAAAGCAATCCAATCAGAATGAGTTGGCAGATTAATGTTAACTTTCATGTCAGGACTGAAGGCAATGCAAAATGAAAATGCTAAAAGAAGAGGCATTGCACCAGCTATACTGTAGCTAAAAATAAAACCGAACTGTCTCATGTGAGCTAATGAGCCTTTGTTTAATCTACAAATGGGTAAAGCATTAGTAAACTGCCTTTCTGTATATTAAATACTCTCAAAATTTAAATAAAATTGGTGCTATAGCCTCTGGCCAGTGTACTAGATCATATCCAAGGGCTGCCCTTTATTAATCTAAAATTTTGGATTACCACAAAAGTTTCCATCTTCCTTAGACTTGGCAGCTACTGAGTTTGTGATAGATTTTATACTGCAGTTCCTCAGGAATAGTACTGGCAAGATTAGAAGAAAATTCACTGTTTCACCTTTTGTTTGGGCAAAGATTCAAATTGTGCCTTTCTCCTTGCAACAAATCAGTATGGAGTAGGCTGATACATTTTAGGGATCAGAGGACAAAGGGGGAGTTTGGAACAGTATTAATGAACCACCACCCCC
>JAVJGI010000063.1:57731318-57741452 GCA_035590275.1 Ibycter americanus
ACATCAAAGATAAATGACAGCACAGGTCTTTGGCAGGACTGTATCTCAACTAAGAACCTGTGCTGTCATGTGTGACTCAAGCTTCTACTCTAACACATTCCCTTCCATCTGATGACTTACTTTTCATCTCAGTCTAAAAATACTTGTTTCTTTTCACCTGCATGGTTCTAGTTACGGAGATGAATACTTTCTGGTCTCAAGACATTTGAATGCTGTGTATGACTAGGCCTACTTTTGGATTTCCAGTTTAGTAATTTCTGTTCTCCAGGAATGCAAAAGATGCAACAACATGTGATACTCTTGGATTTCTGGTTGAACACCTTTTACTGTGCCTTATTTATCACTGGCTTAAATGATACATGGCAAACAGCTAGCCTGAAACGTTTTTCAGCCATAGTCTGTGCCTTTGGAGGACCATTTCTTCAGTAGAACTTGTAAATCTTAGACAAAAACAGTCAGATCTTAGTGATACAGTTGTACCCACAAAACATTATCTACCTACACTGCTTGGTCAGGATGTCCTTAACATCAACACAACATAGTAACATTACAGTACCAGTCAACACTATCCCAGTTTTTAGCTTCTCACATCAGTAAACAAAGCTGGTGAGTTCCTGGTCGTAATCAAATAAAGCTGTTTGCTGTACTTCTTTCAACATAAAAGACATTTTGTTTTCACCAGGGTATTTTTCCTGTTTTATTGTTACCTATTTTCTTATATGTTAGAACACAATTTAAAAAAAAGTTTTCCTGTCTTTCTCTGTACAGATTTAATAACCCCTTGCTTTACTATGTAGATACACTTCTCTCAGTACTGTATGTATTCCAAGATGCAAATATCTTCTGTTATCCACAATAGAATAGAAGTCTTGATATACAATTTTGTATGCCCGCTCATTTTGCCCCATAAGTTGGGATGTGCATACCAGGAAAAAACCTAAGAATAAAAATAGCAGGCAATGGTTCTTTGGACAAATTATTGCTCTGATAATTTCTCATACTCACATAAGATGAGACAGATGCTTTCTTAAAAATATACTGATACATTAGTTAGCAAACAGTAAAACAACAGTTAGTAAATAAACTAATATTATTTCTCCAGCTGAATTAAACATAGAGCAACCCTATAATAGGGACACTAGAAAACAGAAAGAGACCTCCCCATACTTACCATATGCAATTATTCTAATGAAAACATTCTAGGCTAATAATACTGTCAACAAAATATCTTCTGCAAAGTTACTGACATTTTCTAGAAGGTCAAAACCTGAGAAGAATTAAATACAGAAGTGATAGAACTAAGACCAGCTAAATTTTAAGGAAAAAAGTCACTACATGCAGTTCATTAAAAATAAAATATCAAATGCCTTTGCCCCACTTCCACACTTGGCTGATTTGCTTCTTTCTTTTTTGCAGAGTGGACCTGTTTACTCTGGAGGTGGCTGCTGTTAGCCATGGATTCACATGGGATGTCAAGGTGGTGGATAGCTCCTCCTGCAGCATTTAGGTTGATGCCAGCAGAGCTCAGGCAGGCACAGCGATGCAGTTCTTATATAACAACCCGGGGTTAAAAGCTGGGTTCCCTCCCATTTCCAGCAGCATGCAGCCTGCATTTCTTGTTCTGCAGTGTCATAGAGTACTAGATATCAAACTTGACACTGCTGAAGGACTGAATAATAGCCACTTATTTACTGAGGAACCTCAAACCTACTTAATCTTTAGGTAATTTAAACTGGACAAAGCAATTACATCTTTGGAACACTTCTCTGGCATTTTTTAAATTGCTTTTTCTTTTTCTCTGAATTTCACAGGCTATGTACAATGGTGATATTTATAGTGAAAAGTTGCCTTCTTCAAATGCCGTGCTTCATAGTATGTGTTCACAACTCAGATATCAGAATTATCACCAGCACGTCACTGAAGTTTTACTTGTATAACGGAAACCACTTACTGAAAGACTTTTCTTTCCTCACCATAAAATGCAGAATAATGTATAGGACATTCCCCACAAGCCTAATATAATTTTGCAATGAGGAGTAGCATATTCCCTACAGAAATCATTTGCTTGCCTTCAAGGTTTTTAATGGAGCATCACTGCTTATACTAATCTCATTCTCATCCTTTTGAATTTAATAACATCTTCTTATTAAACTGAACTAGAACAGGAATGAACCCTGGATGAAATAGTAAACACATTCATAACTCACAGTATATTATTTCTGTGAACATTATGTTTTGTCCAGATCAAATAAAATCACCTTTTGCTAAAAATGATCCTATTGTTTGGCAGATCAGTTTATGTTGTAAGCAAAAAGCTTGTAGCATGTTGCTGAAATTATGTAAGGAAAATACAGAAAATAAAAACATCAATTTGGCTAGTGCTAATAATGTATATTACATGTTCTTTCTATAGCTATAATTTCTCCAAGAAAATTAAAGTGTTTCACAAGATTAACTCCCACATGCTCACAAAAACATGTTGTATTCTGACCAGGGCAAAACACAGTAACGCATGGTTTCATCCTGAAGACGTCTGAGCTAGCTCCAGGCTTGCTGATATATGGTCCTTCAGCACAATGCACAGCTATAGGTGACACAGAGCTGTCAATATTTGAAAACAATACAGCTGTGGTACTTCAGTTCTGCATCCAGGCTAATAGGTCTAGTTAAGCTATAAACCAGCTTGCCTAACTCAATTACTGCTTGGCACTAAAGGCAGCTGCATTACTTACTGAGGTGGAGTTGAGTTGCAAATCTCTCCCATGCCACAGTACGGAAATGTTTAAATCATTTTGTTTTCAGGATGAAATCAACAAGAAAATGACCTGTCAAACCATAGATGAAAGTGAAACTGTCAAATTCTGAAGCAAGTGCATTAAAACATCTCTCATAAGATCTTTCTATTCATTATTTCATCTCAAAATATGTTTTGTCTATTCTATTTCACTGGGAACTGCAAAGCAATATGAAAGCACTAGCGCAGTTTATGTATACCAAAAGGTTTGTAGACCTGTTTAAAAAGAAAAAAACCCCAAACCCGGTTTAATTTCTGGTCTGAAACTAAGCAGATACATTCTGAAAAATAATACATGTAAGAAATTATAGAGTGATTAAAACACTAAAATATGATTAAAAAGTTTAGCTATTCTCTTTATTATAAGAACATATTAGAGAGTTTTAAAAAAATAAGATTCCAGCATACTTTAAATATTGCAAACTTCTAAATCCAAAAGTTATTCTAAAATAATATTTTCCTTACCCCCCCCTCCTCCCCAAATATTGCTCAACTAAATTGGCTTGTAATAATTACACTTGAAAATGCATTCATCATTTGATGTTATGGGCCAGTGTTATGCAAATATCTTATTTGGCTTTCAGTTGTTAGTGCTCCAATTCACGTTCACCCACTTTAAGTGCACAACTTGAGAATTTGCAATAGGAATGATTATTTTTCTTAACTGTAGGTTTTTCCTTGCAGCTACAGAAAAAAATTCTGTAATTTTCCCCTGAAATACATTTAAAACTAGAAAATCTGCAGATTCCCGTAAGATCTCTAAGGTTAATAGATAGAGCTGTCTTAACTTCCTTCTTTTATATTTTCAGATGCTATTGTGTATAAAATTCTGTGAAGCAACTTTTTTAAATCATTAGCATGTTGGAATCTCAGATAAGGCTAATCCTTGATTTGATATTTTTACAGAGGTTGTATAGTGGACTCTGCTTTAACTGGTTGCCAATTGTCCTGACAATCCTGACAAAAGCTGATTTTCCAGACTAGATCCATTTTCTGTGTGGCATGTTAAGCCCAGTGGAATATTTTAATTCACTGTTTATGGTGACTTGTAACATTCTCTTACAACTATAATTTTTTGAGTGCTGCCAGGTGTGCTTGGGATGTTGAAAGATAATGAAAGACAATACTTGTCTGAAGGACCTTACAGCTGAGGGTATGGGTTTGCAAACTGTTCTGCACCTGCTCAGTTTCTATTTGTGACAAGTCCCAAAGAACTGTGATCCTGAACCCCATCTGATTATCATTTACAGCAGCAAGAATTTGTTATTGAATTCAAATTGTAGAGGAGCAAACCTCCTATCTGTTGCAGGGACTGGAGTTATTGCAGTGAGACAGCAATATCAAACTGAGAGTAGGCAGTACTGAGAGTTCAGACACATGGCACATGAAGCAGCCAGAACTTAAATTTCCCAGTGGGATTAGCTTTAGTAATGCTGATTGGTAGGTACATGTTCTCTGGTGAACTTGTCAGCCCAGATTTAGGAATTCTTTGCACATGGAAAGCACCAGGGTCCTAAGAATATGACCCATAGCAGGCTCTAGGAGAGTAAAAAGTCACCCAAGCCCGTCTGTAAGAAAGACCACTGAAGAAAAAGAAAAGGCTGCTGAACAGCAATGTTGCTAAGGTAGTCAGAAGGAAATTACTTTCTGCAGTATAGGAGAATTTGGATTTAGGTTATTAATCCTAGCATCTGATGGCCTTTCTCTGAGAAAACAAGCAGAAATGATGGGGTTTTTTTTATACCACATCCCAGTGAAAAGATTCAGGTTCTTACGTACCTTGTGTGTCTGATTTGGAAGAGGAATTAGAAACCAAATCTCCCATCTCCCCAAAAAATGAACTAGAAGTGAATTATTCAGAAATACCCTAACGACCCTTCCTCTGGCAATAGGACATCTGAAATCTGATTTGATTATTGCCATATAAGTGTGTCTGTGAGATCAGTCCCAACAGACAAGCCAAGCAGCAGAATGCCTAATTTGAGAATCTGCCATGCTCACATTCACAGCTGCTCGGCATCTTCAGGATATCGTTATCCAGCATCAGAAATCTGGGCACCTAGAAGAATTCATTGGTGGAGTATTTCGGTGCTGAGATAATTTCAGTGCCTTTCAGGTTAAGTAGCAGCTAAGCAGGGCTTTCTGAGGGTCTCACAGCTGGATTTAGAGAACCAAAGTGGCAGTCTAAATTTAGAGAGCTAAAGTGCTATCTAAATTCCTTTGCAAAGCTATGTGGGAGAGGTAGGGAGCTAATCTTCTGTTGGGGGTGGATAACTATTTCCAAAGGCTTGGACCTAAGGAAAGCATGCCACCACTGCAACACTGAGATTTCGGTACTTGCTTATGTTCCTTGCTCGCTTGGGACTATGCTGAACTAATCATGTAAAACGATTATGGTTTTTATACAGAAATACAAGGAAGTATTCACCGCCAGTCCAAGGTCTCTGCTTAGCTGCTCTGAAACTCCTCCATACTTAACGGGGTGCTCGGAACTAAAGGTATTTGAACTTAGATACCTTAAGTAGGTGCTGTCTATGTAGCCTGAAATAGATCACAAATGGGAGATCTGGTTACAGTCAGTTTAGTTTCTATACATCAATTTCTGCTTCCCAGTGTCTCCTTCCTGTCCTTTAAAGGTATGTAGTAAACTAATATGTAATCTGCTACCTATATAAAATACAGTACCTTTCTTTTTGTGCCTTCTCTTATGTACTGCCTGCACACAAGTTGACATTCACTCCATATTTATTTGCTAAAATCTGCTTCAGAATTATTCTGCAAAGAAAACAAGAATGACAATTATTATTACCCAAAAGTATCCCATTTTTTCTGTGACTAAAATGTTTTCCTTTTGAGAACTTGTGTATTATGTTGAATCCTGAGAGAATATTCATCAATACACTACAGTTAGCTAGTAATTATGCAAATTAGTTCAAATGGAAATATTCCCAGAAGTTTAGCTAAAATGTAATCTATTAAAAAAAAATTTGATATTACTAGGAGATAGTAATATAGCTACCAAAGCCAAAAAGGACTGTCATGGTTTAACCCCAGCTGGCAACTAAGTACCACACAGCTGCTTTCTCACCTCCCTCTCACCCCCCACCCCCTGGTGGGATGGGGAGGAGCATCAGAAACAGGTAAAACTCATAGGCTGAGATAAGAACTATTTAAAATTGAAATAAAGTAAAATATAATAATAATAATAACAACAAGGACAACAATTGTAATGAAAAGGAGGGAAAAAGAGAGAGGAATAAAACCCAAGGGGAAAAACCACCAGTGATGCACAAAGCAATTGCTCACCACCTGCTGATGGATGCCCAGCCAGTCCCTCAGCAACAATTTGTGGCCTATTACTAGGTAGACAGTAATATATTACTAATAAATAGTAATGTATTTGTGATGAAGAGATAAACGCGATACAATAGCTACTCTTTTTGGCAATATATACTGATTTGTACAAACTCATACTATTGTCGCACCTTGCTAGGATTTCATAATTAATGGTACTATTTTGCTGCATTTTCTCCTAATCTGATGTGGTGGTGTAGTTATTGTCAACTCTTTGAACACTTGTTTTGCAAAGAGGAGGGACTTCTTGTAAAAGGAAATGATAATCTTTTACATAGCAGCCATGGATAGCTAGTAGATGACTGTGTGGGTATATGTATGGCATGTAAGACTCACCTCAAAGGCCTGTTCAGACAAGGAGAGACATCTGTGGATTCTTTGCATACAGGCAGAATTGCTCAGAAGAGGTGGAGGCTGTCATACAGCTTGCTGGTTTCTGTTTCCCCCCTCCAGATACAGTATAAGCATGATTGCCTTTTAACAACCTCTTATATGCTCATATGCTTATGATATGTAATTGAAAAACAGCTTTGCAGAAAAGGACCTGAGGGTTCTGGTGGACACCAAGTTGAACATGAGCCAGCAATGTGCCCTAGTGGCAAAGAAAGCCAATGGTGTCCTGGGTTGTATTAGGAGGGGTGTTGCCAGCAGGTCGAGAGAGGTGATCCCCTCTACTCAGCGCTCGTGAGGTCACCTCTGGAGTACTGTGTCCTGTGCTGGGCCCCCCATTACAAGAGAGAGATAGACATACTGGAGAGAGTCTAATGAAAGGCCACTAAGATGGCCAAGGGACTGGAGTGCCTCTGCTGTGAGGAGAGGTTAAGTCAGTTGGGACAGTTTGCCCTGGAGAAGGGAAGGTGCAGGGGAATGTTATTGACGTATATAAATACTTGAAAGAAGGGTATAAAGAAGAGGGAACCAGGCTCATTTCAGTGGTTCCCAGTGACAGGACAAGAGGCAATAGGCACAAACTGAAACACAGGAGGGTCCATCTGAACATCAGGAAACACCAAGCACAGGTTCCACAGGGAAGCTGTGGTATCTCCAACCTTGGAGTCATTCAAAAACTGTCTGGACATAGCCCTGGGCAACCAGCCCTATGGGTGGTCCTGTTTGAGCCATTCTTTAATTTTGTGATACTGTGTTTTTGTGAACTCACAACACATCTGGAAACTCAATTGTCATGAAGTATAACGTAAGTTGTACTGCGCTTACTCTGCACAGATAGTTCTTGTAGGTACTTGGGTTTAATAAACTGAATTTCTTTATTACAGGATTCTGTATGAACATCTGAAATACAGTACAGAGGGCCATTTTTATAAAGATTAAAAAGAAATGTGCTTCTAGTGTTTTATCAGGATTTTAAAATATTCTGAAATATTGATTGAATGTGTAATTCCTATTTTTGTTGCAGTTACACTATGATTTAACTTTCCAAAAACTGTTTTGCCCTCCATATATTTGATATAAACCTAACCTAACCCTTTTACTTTTGAGATACATACCAGGGGTATTGCTAAATCTGACAAAGAATAGTAATTAGTGAGAACTGTGATAATCTTTATGATGGGAACATCCACCCTTTAGGTCTGATCCAAATCTGTTTACAAAATCACACTTAGATTAGAATGAGGGTTTTTAAAAGTTCTTCTGTGTAAATGGCATAAATACACATCACGTTGTACTTCATCATGTAAATGTTAGCAAAGTATTGTTCTTCTATATACTGCTGGATCAAATGATCAATATTTTAAGACAAAAGGCTAAGAATGGATATGGACTATTGTCTTGAAAATTCATGTCATGACTAGCCAGCCACATGAAGAATTATTCTTAACAGTCAGATAATTTTTTTGTTCTAAATGGTAATTGTTTTCTCCCTTTCTCCCCAACCCCCGCCCCGATCTGTCAGCAATATATGTGCTACAACTCCCTTGCAGGGAAAAGTACAGAAATATCAGAAACAGTATTTCACCCCTTCACGCATGCTTGCAGTATCTAATAGTACTGTGGTAGTAATTTCCTCAAAAGTGGTTCATTACCAGCAGTTAACAACCCCTTCTGGCAATTAACTAATTACCTTGTCTTTGACTATGGTGAAAGGAAATGGCTATCAAGGGCATTGTTTGCTCAATTAACCAAAAGCAATAGACACATGCTTAGTAATAATTGTAGAAGGAAATCCCTCCAAAATGTACTCATCTTATTCAATTTTTCACAGGAGCTGTGCAGTCTGAAATGACAAATAAAAGAAATTCAGGAGAATTAACATGCAATTTTTTTTTTTTTCCCAAGCAAGTATCAGAAATAGAATATTCTTCTGTAAAACACAAGTTCCTTGGTTCAGCCACGGTTTGTGGTATTCTCAGAGCCCAAACTAAAGCAGCCATGAGCAGCTCTGGCCAGGAAGGTCTCTAGTATCCTGTGAGCTGGATGTAGCCCAGGGGATGATTCTGCTTGGCCAGCTGCCGTTTCCTCAGAAGAGCTGCCACGGCTTCCTCCACGTGGGCGGGGAGATGGATGGATGGGGATGTATGCCTCCTACAGAGGGCCCAGCAACACCTCCATATGGCCCATGCAGAAAAGACAAGGCAAAGCTGCTGTCTTTCCTCAGTGAAAAGATTGGGCTGTATCTCTGTCACAATCCCTTTAGGCTTCAGCTACTCCGGTCTGCACAAGACTTGTAATGAAAAAACATCAACCCACCAATTTAAAAACAGTTGCTGAGTAAAAGTTCTTCAGTGAAAAATGACATATTATAAAATAATTTTTGAAATAAAAAAGATGACTTTTATTGAAAAAACTTCTGACATAATTTATCATTCTTCATTTTCTCCAGGGGAAAAAAATACTTTTTACATCTTATAATGTTAGATCAGTTATCTAATAGGAACCATGAGTGATACGCAATTAATGGCAAGCCTTACCTTTTCCCCCACGTTCTTAATGCTTCCTGGTTCTTTCTGCTGTACCACCAGAACCTGACGTGACCGTATTTTGTCATATGACCAAAATGCAACTGCAAGGTGGGATGCTTTTTTTTTCCTATTTCATTTTCCTAAAGATAATAGTAATTAATTCGCTTGTAAATGACTCACAACTCAAAAACATCTGAACATTGCCACTGGGTTTTCTTTCCTCCCTGTTAGCAGGAATGGAACAAAGCAACAGCTCCATCTTCCCTGACTCCTCCCACTCCCAACCATGAACTACTGATATTTTCTGGCTAGGAAAAAACCCACATTTTAGAAACCTGGAGATATGATAAATGTTAATATTTCTTTTCATATTAGAAATAATAAAACTATAAATATGTTAGAAATTCAGAATTCTGAGACCTTGCATTGTGATAACAATTATAAAACATCTGAGAAAAAAAGCCAGATTTATTTTTTTCCTCAGAAAGTAACATTTGTGGCCGTTGCATGTAAACCACATTTTCCTCAGTAATCTCTCTCTAAACTCAGCTACAGCACTTCTCTTCCTTACCATTCATGTAAACAAACCAATCCAACAGTCCCCTACATGCAGTTTCTAAATTCTCTGTGTTTCCATTGCTTTCTCTGATTCCTCTTAGCCCTGCATGAAGTGGATTTATTTTTACTTATCAGTGTGTAAGGCTATTTGGAGATCCTTGTTGAAGGAAATACAAGGCATAAAATGCATGAAGGTGAAGATATCTTGCACAATAAATTTTACTAAAGCCTTTTGACTAAAGATTAAGATCTTTGCCCATATCTAATGATCCAGTGTCACTTTGATTTCATAGAAAGCTTTCAATTAATTTTAATCATAGAATCATAGAGTCATTTAGTTAGAAAATACCTCTAAGATCATCAAGTCCAACCATTTACCCAGGACTGCCAAGTCCACCACTAAACCATGTCCTTAAGTGCCACATCTATATGCCTTTTAAATATCTCAAAGGATGGTGACTCAACCACTCTCCTGGGCAGCCTGCTCCAATGCTTGACAACCCTTTTGGT
>JAVJGI010000063.1:57756260-57791645 GCA_035590275.1 Ibycter americanus
AAAGTTCATCTACTGTCCATGCTGTTTCTTCATCCTCTTCAGGCCAGTCCACCCTGCTTCTTGCCTCTGCTGCATCTATGCTCCTGGCTTCTCCTCCAGCCAGCCTCCCCTCATCCAGGCACCCTTCTTCTCTCAGCTTTTCCCAGGGCCTCTCCTCATCTCTCCTACATCCCTGGGCTCCTCTTCCACCAGGCTCCTCAGTGCTATTTAGTTACTTAGCAGGAACAAGCCACAGCTGTACATTAGCCACGTCACCCACCACCCCAGAAGCAAGCCCACAAGTGTATATTATCAATGTTAATTAACCCTCTACAATTCCTCTACAACATGTCATTTCAGTAGCTAGTTATTCACATTTCTAAAAATGCAAATAAACCTACTGTGAATTTATGTCTTCAACTTGTAGCCTCTGGATCCTTTCACACTTTCTAGGCTAGTCTGAGAACCATCTAGCTGTTTAGACACTATGATCAGATCATTCCCTAGCTTTTTTGAGTTAGAGAGAACTGATATTTCCTAGAACTTTTCCTAATAGGAATGTTTTTCTACTCTTTTTGTCATAGTTATGGTGAATGCCAGCTTTAGGCATCAGGAAAGTAGGTATGGCAGACATCTGATGTCAGCAAAATGCCTGCAGGATGGACACTTGTGGCTTTGGCTGCTTACTTTGTCTCTGCAGGAAGAAACAAGAGACAAATTTCTTGAATAGTGAAACTTTGCAAAGAGTCCAAATCTCCATTTTCCATCCAAAATCTCTATCCTAAACATAACAGAAATCAGCCTAACAGCAAAAATTTCAATGACAGATGGCAAAATATTTTCCTAATAATATTAACACTAATAAAAGGCATTACATCCAAGAATTCTAAATCATGTTACTAGCAATCACACCCAATTTTCAGCCATACAGGAACGAAGTAGTTATCTGCCTACAGTCAAAGTACTATTCAGAAACAGATCTGGAATTAGAAACAAACCTTCTCTTTGCTTGTTCATCAGAGAAGGCGTCAAGTGTGTTCTGTGGTTTAATACATCTGTTTAAAGCATAAGTGAAGTTTTAAAAGGTTGATCGGTCATTTAAATGTTAAAATCATGATTCAGTATGAGTTCACACAAATGATGGCAACTAAAACCTAAGATGCCCTAGAGAAAAAAATGCATGAAGGTTTAAAATGAACTCTTTAACCATCATCTGAATGGCAGGTTTTTTTTAAATTAATTTTGAATCAAGATCTTCACTCATGCAAGCTGCTGTACCGATATCAGCTATTAAAATACCTGTAAATTAGAAGGTTGATGCTGGTTATGATGGTTGTATGACATTGCTGGGAGTGTGTGCGTATGACTGAGGTGATTCAGCACCCAGCAATGGCCTTCCAGGGCCCATTCAAACTGTAGATGTTTCTCACTTTGAGACAGTGCTACTCTTACTCTCCGTTTTGTGCAGTCTGTTATCATCTCAGCTATTGATTTAATTTACTCCAGTGGATTTATCCTGCTTAACTACAGTAATTCCAAACCTCCTTACTCCCACATATCTTTCTCCCATTCCTAATAAGTTTTGCTGAATGCATGTGTTGAATATTTGTGCCACTTTTTGTTTTTCATCAAAATCCTAAAACTGCTACTCACACTTCTGTAATATCAGCAGTAAAGAAGCACTCAGTGAACACCCCAAAATTCTAGACTTACCCCCAAGACACCAATGATAAGAGGCAGCATATCTGCTCTTGCACCAACTCCCACTGCTGAGCTACTAACTGCTGGTGTCAGATTTTGCTTCCTGGATCTTCCTGTGTCATCTCCTCGCCAGCCACCTGTCCCAACCAAGGCTGGGAATGGGGAATGCGTAGAACTAGGATCACTGTCCTGTGTAACTAGATTAGAGTTGTAGGCTTTTATGTTTTAAAGTTTTCTTCAAGCACCTATGGCAAATATTTTGCATATACTTCTCATTAGTAAGAACTGAGGAGAAATCTCTGACAAAGAACTGTTTTGTTTGGATAATAAAGTCATAAAAGAAATTAATTTTTCAGATTAGAGAAGGCTGTGGTGTATATAAGAGATCATACGTGAGTGATGTTGGAAAGAAACTACTAGGAAGGTGTTCTGCATCGGAAAGGGTAATTAAGGAGAGTTCAAAATGAGGTAGCTTGCTCATCAAGACTATTTGCATACTGTTATATAATTAGTGTTATTATGAGGTCTTGGACATCAAAACAATCTATTTACTATTATCAGAATTTTAGCTAAACCATAATATCAAAGTGCAGAAATACTTTTGCATCATTCCCTCTGTTTAAGTACAGACTTAGTAGGTGGTAATCTGGGAAGTAGTAATTTTAAATTGGTTTCAATTCCCGAAACCATTTAGAAATAAAAAAAGAGAGTTGATTTTTTGGTCTAGCTGATTGTGTGATAAAGATCAGGAATGAAATGTACATATGGGCAGATATTTGACAAATTATCCATAATAATCTAGGAGTTGGATAGCTTTATAGCATAGTAAAGAAAAAATGCATAATTTTCTTCTCAGCTGATGGAGAACACCTAAGACCAGATGTAGCACAGACAGCTCAGAGAGAGGAAGTAACAAGTGTGAAGATGGCAGCCTGAGACACGCTTTCCTCACTCTTTAAATTTTCTAACGAATTTCAGTAAGATGCCATAAAGCGAGGGCTTTGGAGGGGCCAAAGGCCACTCAGGCATTTTTAACACTTGAGATAAACAAGACTACATTATGCCCTCAGGAGAAAGCAGTGTTTCTAGAATGGTATCAGGCTAATCAAAATAATATATTTGTCCTAAACAGAGCTGGCACATTATTGCCAGCAGGATGAAAATTTGCGAAACATGCTTGGATTCTCTGGAGAAAGAAAACAAAGAAAGAAAGAAAGAAAAAAGTCACAGATATGACTGACAGTACAAGTAGCAGAGCGAGCTGGATGTTTTGTTTGGGTAAGAGGTTTTGTTCATGCAGACCTTTTTCAGTATGTCACACATGGCTGAATCTTCATAGCCCTGTCCAGGCTTAGAATTTTAACCCTCGCTCAGAGGTCACCTCCCATGGGACAGTATCCTGCAGCTATCAGCCAGTTTGTAATGAGAATAGCTGGTAGAAAATCCAAGTATTCAGAACATTTCAGTAGACTGGGAGTTTAAAGTGGACCTTCACTTTCTGGATTCATCGTTTTTGAATTTAAGAGCTATTTTTATCATCATCATCATAACCTCTGGTGAAGTGAAAATCTGTTCAGCTTAGTTTTCTGTCTCTCTTTATGGTTGACTTTCTAAAAAGGCAGTGATTTGCAAAAGAACTCCACTTTGTGAGACCACAAACAGAAAACCCTGAGAAAATGGGGAACTTTATGGTTTCTGGCCAAGGGAGCTGGCTAAGGCCTTGGCCATAGGGTGTTCATCTTGGACTTTGGCCCAATGTTAAAATACCAGTGTGTATATTAAGCTACCGTATATTTTAAGGCTAAGAAAAAAAATGAGCTTTCTGTCCCTACATGCAAAAAAACCCAGGAAACCTCCAGACCACCCTAAAATCACTTCTAAAAAGTTTGACTCCTAAAAACATTTTTGGTCTGCCAAAATTAAAATACGTCTGCTGCGGGGTCTCTCTCCCACACACTACTCATCAGGTCTTATTTACAGCTCCTGTGGTGTGCATGGAGTCTGAACAGCCACCGGCAGGCAAGCAGGTAGCCATATACTCGTTGGGATGCACAGCTGCATCAGAAGCTGCAGTGAAGAAAGGTCTGGCCAAAATACAAGCATTTCCCTGGAAACTTTTCTACTTATCTGAAGTTATACTTCTGATCAAACCAAGGGGATCTCAATGGATCACTTTGCTGATTTTTGCTGAACACGAGTCAGCAGTGCGCTCTTGTGGCAACAGGGCTAACTGTGTGCCAGGCACAGAGATGGACCACAACCAAGGGGCCCCGGGACCTGTCTGCTCCCTGCTGCTTGCCTGGTACCCGGGAGGCCACTTCTGTTGTACCCAGTCCAGGCTGAGACCTCAGAAGAAAGAGATATGAGCAAAGGGCAAAAAGATACTTGGAGGGCCACTGAGATGGTAAGAGATGCTGCAATGCATGCTCTTTGACAAGGAGCTGAAGGAACTGGATTTCTTGAGCTTCAGGGAAATGGCTGAGGGGAGCAGCTGCAGTCTTCCTAAGTCTATCTAAAAGAGGGTTGTAGATATTCTGTTACCGTAACCAAACCTGTTTTTTGGGTTATTAGTAAAAGAATTGGTACTTCGTTTTTGTGTTTCCCCAAATTTTGAAAGTATAAACAAGTAAAAACATTTTGGATATATATAATAGAGGATTGCCTTCTTCATACTCTTAAGACTTAGTAAATAGCACTGCTAAAGAATCAACAGCAGTCAGGCACCAAAGGTTGAAGGCCCTTTCTAACTGGCTGACACTTGCCCATTTAGCTCACATTCCTGATCAGATGTGACACAATGGGACAGATTCAAAATGTTTGGACAAATCTATTTGCACCAGTAGTCACCTCAAGGTTTGGGGAGTATGACCAGTGCTGCACTGCCATTAGTGACAGTGCTGGAGTTAAGGAACAGGAATAACTCTGTCTGATGACTGAAATGTGTATAAATTGAGTTTATGTCTGCTCATATAACTTTATTGCTCTGGTTCTCTAGTTTCTGTGTGTAGGACCATTTCAGTTTTGCCTTCTCTTACTAACAGTCTCTGAATTACTGATACAATTCTTCACAGCTTTCAGCTGGCTTTTTCTCTGCTTAGGCAAATACATCTTCTTTGTCTATACTGTTCAGCTCCAACTTATTGTTGCCTACATTTAATGAAAATGCCAAATCACATATTTATAAAGCAGAGAATGGAAACTCTGGGCTCCTGGTGTGACTTATATGTCTACAGGACTATAATTCACTGGCTAAGGTGCAGCTTCCTTATATTTCATCTAGGTGAAGGGTATGAGTACATTTATCTTCTGCAAATGTCCTCTCACTTCATTTTTTCACTATGCTTTTTTATCCCTAAGACACAATATCTAAATTTGAACCTAGCTATATCTATAGGAAAATATCATCCAATGGTGTGACCTATTTTCCACAGTAAAACTCTACTGTTCCTGATGGAAGGAGTTGACTGTCTTACCTTAAATCAGAAAACAAGGTCTTCTAGCCAAGGACTGCCTTGTGCTACCTATTTGTACATCACTAAGTGAAATACAGTTATGTTCCATGACTTCAATATGCCTAATTCATTTCATATATGAACTATATGATGTAACTGCTTAAGCTGAGGATTGCTGAGATATTGTGAGGAAATACACCTGGCTTTAATCCTCAGTCAATATAATCCAACAAAAAGCACTTCTTATGGCAACATCATGTAAACGTGTTGGGATGAGGCTACAAATAATGGTACTAGGTGAATCACTTCATCGCTTTCCTATAGCAGAGAGAAGGTCTTCCATTAAATGTCAGCCTTGATTGAGTCTGATGGAGAGCAGCAAGCAAACAGCCTGATTTTATGAAGTCTTTTAGAACACAATAAATTTATGTTATTTTATTACCTTGTCTACCACATTTGTCATGAAAAAATAATAAAGTTCTAGTTGATTTTTGTCTCCAACAAATCTTGATCAAAAGCTGAACCTGCAGGACTTTTAATGTCTCATATACTCTATGAATTATAGTGCTACACTTTATTACTTTGGCCTTTTCAATATTCAGCAATTTACCTGATGGATCACATTTGCTTTCCTTTGCTTATAGCTTCACTGACTTCCCTTGTCATTATCCGAAGTAACCATATAAAAATAGAATTTGCATAGGAAAAAACAAACAAAACTTTCAAAATGAAAAGTAAGTCAGAAATGAAAGCGTACAATTTCTTCTCAAGTATTCTCAAGCGAATGCTGGATGCCATGTGTCACAAGGTCTCACGGACCCTAACAATAAGCAATGAAATGTAAACTTCAAAAGTGATTTAACAGCTAGAAATTTATCTTCACCTGAATATTGCCACCATGTGCAAACCTCATCTCCATCTTAGATGATGACAATGAGCTGTGGGCCATCTTGAGTGCCATGCACAAGTGTAACCCCTTTCTTGAAATGTAATCATGATCTGAGTTCAAACTGATGGATGTGAAAGGAACATATACGACAGCTTAGTACAGCTCACCACCTTGTAGTATGGTTGCTGCATAATATGAGCACATATAGTGTCATTCAAATGCCATAGCTCTTCTGTACTTTCCCACAATTGCCTATGAGGACTGGAAAAAGTCCATTGGGGTTATTTTCTTAAAAGCACTCACTACACAACTCATAGAACAGTTCAGCTTAGACCGGTGCAACACCCAAGAGAATCAGATCCCCAGGAGACTCGCTGCCTTGCACAATTCAGTGCTGGGCAGGAGCCAGCACTGACTGACTTGATCAGGAAAACTCGATTGTAGGTAAGCCACACTAACTATGCAGTAATGATATATATCAAGCAGTTTTACAAACCTGGTTCCTTTATCAACATATATGAAGATATTAGAGAAATTAGCTCTGAGAAATTTACAATGAGAAATAGAAGGCTACTGATCTGATATGCTAAACTGAACAGGCGTTGTGACGACCGAGCCCTCTGAAGTGTGCACACTTATCCAGTGCACAGAAGGAAGAACAGTACAGTTTGAGGTAGTAGAGTGAAAGGCCTTGTGGAGAAGATGCAAAAGAATACTTTAAAACATCCTTGCTATTTCCTGAAGCAGTATTTGTTTTGTTTGGCAGTTTTCCCCCAGAACTTGTTTTCTGAGGCATATAACAAGACATGTGGCACCATCTAGTGGCCTTATAAAAATTTACTCAGATTGCGAGACCATCTTTAACTACATATAATCACAGGTTTTAGCGATGTCTGAGTTAGGTGTAGAATTCCTAAGTAGTGAAACTTTGATTTTTTAGTCAAATCTGGAACGAAGGTGTCACCACTGATGAAAAGTCAGAGCAATCTTTTAGAAGTTTCTAAATAAGACTATAATATAAGAATCTATCACGATTTCAAATTCTGATACTCTAGTCTCAGATATCTGAGCAAAGGTGGATGCGACCAAGATGCAACGTTTGTCTTTGAAGTGAAATCCCAAGTCCAAATAGACGGCAAAGCCAAAGAAGTCTGTTCTTCAGATTCTTATTTGATGCTGAATTCTTTGATTTCTGCTGCAGTGTACACTGACTGATTGTCTAACAAAACGTATTAGAGATGACGTCTTATGTGCTGTTGGTTTCTGGGTTATAGCTCTTCCCTTACTTCTCTTCAGACCTCCCACCTTTGGAAACGAGATTAATAATTTAGGATGGGAAGGTACTAGCTTTCTTAAAAAAAGGAAGCGGTCTTTTCAGATCTTCCCCAAACAGGTAGTTTGCAGATCTGTAGATCTGTCCTCAGTCACTGAGTTATTTGCATACTTCTAAAAATTGTGAAGTTATATTGCTGCATTTCCTACGTCAGCCTTTCCTCAGTCTCACCTCTCTTCTCAGGTAGGAAGTGCAGAGCTATACAATAATGATGTGGTTTACTATGTTCATATGTATATATTTAACACAAGCTAGATTACTGTTTTTCCTACAAAACACTGCACTTGTTTACGACTGGTAAGCTTGCCTTTATGTTTTATGCAGAACAAGATGCACAAAAGCAAGAATGCATTTGTACAGTAGGTGAGGTTACAAGAAAATCTTCAAGCTATGTAGTGAAGATCATTGTCATTGCAAAATCCCCCTTTTTAACTGCCTTCATGGATGAAAAATTGCTTTCTACTGTAGGTTGCATTAAGTCTGTGAACCTTCTCAAAATCTTTAGAAAGAAAATGTGCTATTGCTCACTATTTTATCACTTTTCTGGTCCATTTGTGGGGTTTAAGAGAAGGTACTTAAAAGAATGAGGTTATCTCTAATCCTAAACAATTACCAAACCCCCAAAAGTTTTCAAATCAATGAGAAGTTCTAAGCAGAATTTTTTAAAAGCTGTATAATGACTATATAACTCCCAGAAACTCTACTAGAATGGTGAAAAGCAACCTGCATAAAAAGGAACCTTATAGAATCTTGTCTTTGGAAGGGCAGTTCATGCTGACTGACACAGTGATAGATTAAGATTAAAATTCCTTTCAGTAACAAAAAGATAGATTGCTTATACCTGCGAGGAGTTAAGCAAAGTTGCCTCAGTGTTTCTGCTGCATGTGTACATGGCCTTGTGCAGACAGTCCCAGTCTCACGCTGCCTGTACTTTGAAGCAAGTTACCTCCAGGTTAGAAATGGTTAATCTCTCAGAAAAGCCAATCAGTTCGTGTGATGGTGTGATGTGCCACGCTTACACTGCTGTACTGCTTCAGGCTGGCTTGGAGGATGCTAATTTGGAGATATCTTTACTTTGTCCCATGCTATGGAGCTGATATATCTCCTTATCTGCGTGGAGTACAGTATGTGGATTCAGCAGTCACACCTGAAATAGCAGGTTTTTACACTTTGTTTTTTGACAAAAAAGAGTAATTTCTTTCTGCCTTTTCTCAGGTTTAGAGTCTGTTCTAATTTACGATTGTCTCCAAGTGGAATCACTGTACAATTATTTTTCTCTATAATTCCTATGTTATGAAGATATTATGAAACAGCACTCTGGCCAGATAGCTCCTTTCTTACTGATTTATAAATCTTTCTAAATTTGATCTCTTATTAAGATAATTTTGTCATTACTAAATAGCAATATGTTGTTTCCACAGCACAATAACCAATAAAAAGAAAAATACTTGTATGCAAAATCTTTCTAAAAAATTAGCCACCTAGTAGTGAGTCAATCCCAGATGTATATATTGTCCCCTTATTTAAAGCACCTTGAACCTAAAAAAGCTGGTGCTGGGTTTGTTCCTACATTGGATTCAACTTAGGAAAGGCCATAGTGATGAAAGCTGACACACAGCAATGGTCTGATTCAGAAACATCTAGAAATTCCCTGGATAGGAGGAGATATATTTCAGTGATCTGCAAACACCACTGACGGCCATGTAGCTGGGTTGGAAACTGAGACGTCTTTCTGCCAGCAACAAATATTCATGACTTTGCCAAAGAACCAATTGCAAAGAAAGTCGAAACAAATCCAGAGGTAGCAAAATGTCTGAAGTACAGGTCTTGGAAGTCTTTATGAAAACTTCATTTTAGAAGGATATGAATATAGAATCTCCCCATGTGAAACAACAGAGGTGAAAACCAGACCACAGCGTAATGACAGTTAAGCATTTGAACTTTCCGAATGAAAGCCAGTATAATTCTTGCACATATTCAGTCCTACTAAAATTCTCCTTACTCCTCTGGAGAAAGTGTCAAGGAATCCTCACTAGAAACTGTTTGCTAAGC
This sequence comes from Ibycter americanus, assembly GCA_035590275.1. Classification (NCBI taxonomy): domain Eukaryota; kingdom Metazoa; phylum Chordata; class Aves; order Falconiformes; family Falconidae; genus Ibycter; species Ibycter americanus. Next base: position 57,765,667 of record JAVJGI010000063.1, read on the forward strand.
TACTTGATATGATACTTCCAAATCCTGATAACAATTCATGATGGTTCCTTACATTAATTCTGCTTAAATTTTTTGAAATCAGCTGTGAAATCATCATGTAAAGATGGCGGTCAATGAATTTACGGAAACACGTAGTTTTCTCAGTTGTTAGACTGTGAGTCCGGGGGCTGCATTCACAAGCCTCATACGAGTATTGGGATGCCGACCACTGCAGCGCTTAGTTTCTTTTTGTCTGTCCTGCTGCCTAGTGCAATTCACAATAATCTTATAATGATTGAGAGAGAGGGGTGGAGAGAGAGACAGAAGGAGACTAATAGGGACTAGCCAGTGTGAAATGCCAAAAGGAAAAAAGTAGGCCATGTTCTCCAAAGAGTTAGTTATTTCTCCAATTCAGTATTCTCAACCATGAACCCCTTTATGGATGTCATTGCCATAGCGACATATACTTTCATCCTCACCAAAAAGGGATGAAAAGGAAAAAAAAGAAGGAAATTGTTCTTCTGCCTTTTTTTCCTGAAGAGTCAGTAGTTAAAATAGTTAGAATATAGGTCATCAGCATGAAAATATCGCTAAAAGCAGCCAGTGCAATCTGGGCATTCAGACCAGGCAACTATTAGCAACTCCTTTCAGCTATCAATTATACTGACTCTACGGGCAGGACAAGCAGGAGAAAGTCAACTTGGACAGCAGCTGAGCAGGTCCTCAGTGGATGCAAACTGCAGTTGAATACTGGACTTTGATAACTAAGGGGCATGCAGACATCTAATGCCACCACTTCTTAATGCTAAACAGTAGAGGCTTCTCCCACTAAATGGAAATAGTGGAATTTACCAGCATGAGTTGGATTAAATCCAAGATGCATGACTTTGTGTGCAAAAACTTCAGTAAAGACTAGAAAAAGTTAATTTGTTACCATAGCTGTCATCTTCTAGTTACTCTCCCTTGCACAGAACATCCACTGAATTCTCTGTGGTATCAAGACTTTCTGTGGCAGGTAAATGTTTGCTTTCCCTACTTTTTCATTACAAAGCAGCATTTTCAATTGTGCTGTCGGTGAAAAACATCCATTGTCACCAATAAAAAGATTTATATTTATTAACTCATAAATACATTACATTTTCCCATCTACTGAAAACAGGAAATAACTACTGTCAGCAGAAGTTAGCTGTCTTTATACAGGTATAAACCAATGTACAAATGAAAGCTCCTGCATTTATCACTTATCTTGCTAGTGTCTGTGTGATACTTCTTAAACATTAACACAAATATTCTAACTGTGGAGATTTAGCCCGGCGGAGGCATCGATTCCAGTCTTAGCTCATCTTACAGTCATTCAGTTGAGGTCTAATAGATACCCCCTCTTACCTAGAATTCAGGTTGCTTCTGTACATCTCTGGACTCAAAATAAAAGATGCCTACTCTATGGTAAGTAGGAGTTTGGGCACCTGGAAGGTGAGAACTCATTATAAGAGACAGCATACTGTCAGCTTCCCTGTGCATGAGCAGTATCAGTTTTATGAGCTGTCAATAGATGCAGTAGTGAGCTCTAGAACAGAGCAGAAGAAAGTTAGGCAGGTATAGGTTGTATATGGCTCATATAAACTAGGAAAGAGGAGAAACTGGCTTCTTATAGCTGACACCATGCTCATTGAGGAGGTAACACCAGACAGCTCAGCCTCCTTGGACAGGGTGCACCCTGCCTATGAATGTATTTGTTCTTCACTCTGCTTTACCAAGGGGTGGAAGCTTACTTTCTACGAGAGAAGCCAAACAGTGAAAAAGTGCCTGCAGAGGCAGTCAGGCATCCCAGGAGAGAGAGAGGGAGCTCTTTTTCCTTTGTCGTGATGTATGCCAAGCAGATGGCTTAAGCTGACCTCTTTGACTTTGAAAGGGAAGGGAACATGAGAACTTCATGCTTCTGTAGTTAGCATCAGTCTCACTCAGGAAGCTGGAAATATCTAAGGAGAGACAAGGCTGTCTCCTAGCTGTAAGCTCTGCTGCCTGTGTCCAGACATGAATTTTTCCAAGCTAGATTCTGAAAGACCCAAATAATGTACTGTAGACAGTGTATATTTTTAGCAAAGAAGAAAAAGAACAAGAAATGTCATTGATATTATGTCTTTAAGGTATGTGTAACAGAGCTTTGAGAATGCCCAAGAATATTCAGAGGCAATTCTAACATAATTTCTAGATTAAAAAAAAGGGGACAAAACCCTATATTTAACAGTTAGTTCCTGTTTTTATCAGCAAGAGACAGTATTTATAACCTAGTTATACAAAACATGTTTTCAGAAATTATCTTCTGTTTAATTAATACTCAGACTGTGCTCAATCATTTTAATTTTCATACATAGGCTACGTATGCAGCTGGATTATGCTTGCAAAAAGGTAACTTCCCTCCTGAGAACTTGAACATAAAAGTTCAAAATTGTTCACTACAAAACTAGGACTTTGAAAATCATACTTTCCGTTCTCAAAAATACCAATTTTATAAGTATTATTTTTAGTTACCTCTAAGTACCTCATATTTTTTTCTTTTGTGATGTGGTATACCAAATTCTTCATTCCTTCAATACTTACCAGAAATACCAGGACAGCAGGTATAATGAAAATCCAACCAGTAAGAAGTAGCTAAACATGACTATTGTAAAAGACTAGGAAACAGAAATTATTTCTCAGCTCACATTCAAGGTTTTAATTAACAAATGGCAAAATATAAGCTAACTGATGCCTTGAGATAACGCTTCTGAGGAAGAATTGTCTTACAAAACACTTATCTGCTCCAAATGTATTTTCATCTAAAGCAGACATGTAAAAACTTTTCACCAACTAATAGGAAAAAAGCCTAGTTTCTTTGCAGCAGATACATATATTAATGTATCTTCACCTCCATTATCTGATAACTGGTCATTTAAATTGTAAGGGCTGTGGCAGAAGCTAAGATGTAAATGGCACTACAAAAGCTGTTGCAAAACTGCAAAAGAAATTCTAATTGCACTAACAATAAGACATAAATATTTTCTCAAGACAAGGTTTTATTTCATTAGATTTTTTCTTTTTCTTGCTAAAGTGAAATATGAGTCCCTGCTTAGATTTTTTAAAAAAGTTTTTTCTCATTAGCAAGTTCTCTCTGAGTCTACCATCCCCATACACGCTTATAGCACAGACTGAGTGTTGATCTTTGCCCATCCTGAAAAGAAAGTTGAAGTTGCTACCAGTAAGTGCCAGTCCAGTTTCAAACAGTATGGCCAAAGTGCTCTTGCTTTCTGGGATTGTCTCTAAGTTAGTTTAGGTGTTGTTCTTACCCAAAATAGCTGTCAATTTCTTCTCATTTGTTCATGTGCATTGTACAGGTTACATTTGAGTCAATATAAGGTTAACCAACTATTCTCTTACATTCCTGTCTATTCATACACTGTTTTGCCCTGTCTTAGTAATTAGATCTTAAATGCCTTCAAAGAGACTCAGCTCTAACCTAGCTTTCAAAAACCAACCAGGTACTCTCTGTCATTTCCTTGCAATTTTAATGCTTTACCCAGTTTCAATGGAATCTTACATATCATAGAATCACAGAGTGGTTCGGGTTGGAAGGGACCTTTAAAGATCATCTGGTCCAACCTCCCTGCCAATGGCAGGGACCCCTTACACTAGATGAGGTTGTTCAAAGCAACCACAAGTCACACACAGGTGAGTGATCTAGTGACTGCTTTTTTTTTAGTAAAGATTTTAAAGGATTGCAAAGCTTTGCAATCTTCATGTCATTTCAGGAAAGTAATCTAAAATTTTTGAGAACATTAACAGTCTTGTGAAAATAGACTAGACTGTTTACTACCTTTCATCTCTTTCATGTGCATCCAGGTGAAAGTTCTCTTTCATCTTCTCCATCTCCTTCATTCTGCACACTTTGCATCTTAAAAGGAGCCTTCACATCGTCTGGGAAAAAAACTCCAACAGCTCTTGCAGCAGAACGTGATAGACTGTATCTACTATATCTATTCAGTACTAAGCATAAAAGCCTCAACCCAGTAGCTAGATCCCATCAAATGCTAATTAAATATAAACATTAAATAAACAGACAATGAATTGGCAGATTATATCAAACCCTGTCAATGGTGTTGAGAACATCTATTAATAACTAGGAACTCAGTTCAATTGTTTTCGGTGTGGCATATGTGCTGCAATTTACACACTATTCTACTTTCAGTGCTGAAGCAGTCAGCTGAACTTTTAGATATATGTAATGCTATTTCTGGGATTAGCAACTTTACAATAAAATTGAAAAATGGCTATCTTAGAGGGGGAATTACTGTAAGTGAAGATCTCTTTACACATGCATGTAGTGCTGATACCTGAGACATATTGGAATAAAATCTGTCAGACTGATCTGAAGCCGTGTTTATATCAGTAAAAGTGAGAAGCTATGAGGATCACTAGCAATAACCAAATGAATGGCCAGAATGACCAAACCCACTGCTGTTCAGGAGTTACTGTCCTAAATGCTGTGTGGTTGCTGTGGGTTCATCCCAGTAGGCAGCTCAGCCCCACGCAGCCACTTGCTCACTCCTTCTCGGTGGGATGGGGGAGAGAATCGGAAGGGTAAAAATGGGAAAACTTGTTCATTGAGATAAAGACAATTTAGTAGGGAAAGCAAAAGCTGGGTATGCAAGGAGAATAAAATAAGAATTCATTCACTACTTCCCATCGGCAAGCAGGTGTTTAGCCATCTCCAGGAAAGCAGGGCTCCATCATGTGTAATGGTTACTTGGGAAGACAAACACCATCACTCTGAACATCCCCCTCTTACTCTTCCTTTCCCCCAGGTTCTATTGTTGGGCATGATGTGTGATGTGGAATGTCCCTCTGGTCTGTTGGGGCCAGCTGTCCCAGTTGTGTCCCCTCCCCACCTCTTGCGCACCCCCAGCCCCTCACTGGTGGGGTGGGGTGAGGAGCAGAAAAGATCCTGATGCTGTGCAAGCACCGCTCAGCAACAGCTCAAACATCCCTGTGTTATCAACACTGTTTTCATCACAAACCAGAAACACAGTTCCATCCTATGAAGAATATTAACTATCCTAGTCAAAACCACTACAGTGGTACAGAAATCAATATAATGAATTTGTCGTGGGCAGACTCCAGGTTTCAGAGCAGTGAATCAAAATTAATGAGGATAAAATAACAAACACCTGCTTGGACTTTCTGACCCAATGTAGCATGACTGCCTGAGAGAAGGGAGATGAAAGGAAGAGTGGTCCTTCTCTAGCTCCGTGCTGGGGTGTTTCCAGACCTCCTTTGTCTACCACCAGGAGGATGAGGGAAAACCAGGGCCAGGGAGTGGGATAAATTATCTCATTATTGAGACTGAGAAGATAATACAATCTCAGCACTCCAGGCGGTGCCTGGGGGAGCTAGTCTGCTACCACTGTGATTTTCATGTCTTTGCTGCTGCCTCAGGCAACTGCCTACTTGGTCTAGAACTACAGCTGCCCCCTGCCTCGGCAGATATGCTCCATACGGGTCATATGCCAGGTTTGGAAATTTAATCTGGGAGCTGTCTCATTCTTAATAATATTTTGGAGTTATAATACAAGTTTGAAAAACTGAATTATTTCGAATGATTATCAAACTAAAAAAGTTAGTGTGTTTACAGAATACAGAACACACAACTACACAGTGGATACCACAAAAAGAAGAGTGCTCGTAGTGGGTGCCTCTCTGTTAAGGGGCACGGAGATGCCCATCCGCCACCCTGACAGGGAGTCATGAGAGGCATGCTGCCTTCTGGGAGCTAAGGTCTAAGATGTTGCCAAGATGGTGCTACAACTTCTCAAGATCACAGATTACTTACCCATTGCTACTCTTTCATGTCAGCATGAATAACAGCTCAAACCAGAACCTGGACAGAATCAAGGAAGACTACAAAGCCCTGGGGGTGCAAGAGAAAAGTACTGATGCCCAAGTTATCATTTCTTCGATTTTATCAGTTAGAGGAAAGGGTGCAGCCAGAAATAAGTGCATAATACAAATCAACTTCTGGCTTTGTGGCTGGTGCTGTCATGAGGGTTTTGGCTTTTATGAGAATGAGACATTCTTCAGTGACTATAGCATGTTAAGGAGGGATGGGATCCACTGTCTAAAAGAGGCAAGGAAATCTTTGGCAGTGGGCTGGCTCACTTCGTGAGGTGGGCTTTAAACTGAAGGACTTGAGGGGTGGGGTCCAAAATGGCAACACTCATGCTATTGCAATCAACCGGGGAATAAGACAGGCCAACCAGAGCAGCAACAGATGTTCCTCAGCTGCCTCCGAAGATGAGAACCAGAAAGTCAACCACCTCAAGTGTATGTCTACATGCACGCAGCCTAGGGAACAAACAGGAGGAACAGGAGCTCCACGCACAGTCAGAAAGTTATGATATCATGGGGTTAACTGAAACGTAGTGGGACAACTCAGATGGCTGGAAGATTGTGATGGAGGGCTATAGGCTGTTTTGTAAAGACAAGCAGAGAAGAAGAGGGAGTCATGCTCTGTGTTAAGGAGAACCTTGAATGTATAGAAGTCAGCTACAGTGATTGTGGAAGGCCTCTTCAATGCCTCCGGGTCAATATCAGAGGGGTCATCTCCAAGGGGGATCTTACAGTAGGCATCTGCTACTGACCTCCAAACCAAGATGATAAGGCTAATGAAGCAACATTTGGGTCACTTAAGCAAGCTTCAGTTCAACAGAACCTGGTTCTTATGGGTAACTTCAACTACCCAGACATTTGTTGGAATAACAATACAGCAGCACACATGTCATCCATCAAGTCTCTGGAATGCGTAGAGGACTGCTTCCTGATACAAATGTTAGATGTGCCAAGCAGGAATGAGGCATTGCTGGACTTGCTACTCACAAACCAAGAAAAACTCCTTTGTAATATCTCAGTCACTGATAGCCTTGGCTGCAGGGATCACAATACTGTGGAGTTTGGGATCCTGCTGAGCACTCTGAAGGTTAGTACTAAGACAAAGGGTTTAGATTTTAGAAGAGCAAACTTGGACCACCCAGAGCTCAGTTGGGAGGGGTTCCATGTGAAGGTTCTATGGAGGATAAAGGAGCTAGTGAGTGCTGCAGGTTTTTCAAGAACACTCTCCTGAAAGCACAAAAAGAGTTCATCCCTTTTAAAGGTAAAGGAAGCACACAGAGCAAGAGACCTCCTTGGTAATAGACTAAGTTGCAGTAACTAGGTTTCTCATCTCCACTTCTGCCTCCACTTCCCCTTCTCAAACTTGTCAAAATGACTACTTGACAAAAAGCCTTTTGTTCCTTAACTGACAGCTATTGCTGTTCCACAGGTTCAGTACACCTACATTAGCTTCCTCTTCCTTGTGTCTTAGGACCATCAAATGTAGAAAAAATTGCAACAAACAAACAACAGATAGTGTCCTTTGTCCAGGGTCTGCTTCACCCTCAATCCACCACCAGTTTTAAAACTATTTCAAGAGTAAGCAGGACAATATAAACACAAATCAATGGTTAGACAGGAAGCTTAAATGAAGTAAGGGGTAGTGGTGGCATTTAGGTAATAATTCATGCTAGTACCCATATATGTAATCACAGGACTTTTGATCTGCACCCCACAGCTAATGATAAGGAATGTAAGGATCAAAACTAATTTGCTACGCCATGTTTGTTCTAATATAATACGGAGCATAACCATTTTGGTTAGAAAAGAGGCAACTTTTACACTATTCTAAACTGATCTGATGCCTCAGTCTCTACTGGATTTTGTTATAAGGCTATGAATTTTGCTGAGTTTATTTCAAGGGAGAGATTGAGTGGTGAAGTGGTAATAAAAACCTACACATATTCTCTATTTGGTTACCAGAGCACCAAAGAAAGAAGATCAAAGCTAACAATTATGGTGGAGAGTCCAGAAATGGATAGGGAAGCAAAGTTACTGAAAGTGACCAAAGGTACCGAGTGGCATCAGAACTGACTTGTACTCTTGATTGTGATGGTGTGAAGATCAGAAAAGACAGAGTTTAATATTTTATTTTTATTAGTATTATTTTGGGGTTTTTTTTCCCTGTTACTGTATTTCATTACTATGACATCTCCTGACTACATGTTTTGATTTTCCTAGAAGAGTTGTGCGTAATTAACATGTGAATGGGTTCAAGTGATGTGTATTATCCTTCCATCTACCAGACAGTATTGTGAATCAGCTTATGTTTTCTTTACCTCTACAAGTGTGTTCACCTAAATGTATTCTACTATTCAAAAGCAATTGGGAATTACAGGACATTCCATATCAAAACAAAGGATTTAAGCAGAATATGAACTCCTTGTAAGTCACTGAATAAACAGTAATTCAGATGGCCTTGCTGTCCAAATTAAAAAAGATAAAGCAGCTTGCTTTGTTAGTGCTTAAATGTTAAAAATGAGACAAATATAATGTAATTTCCTGTTTTGAGCTTCCCTGATGAGTCAGTTTGCCTTCTTTCTTCATTCTATATTACCAATAGATTTAATTTGATTGCAAATGTAACTTTGAGAAGGGCATTGTTCAATTTTTTTCAGCATAATTTTAGTAACAGAGGCTAAATGAATCTGTGAATATCTTAATATTCATAGATTTTAAATCTGATTATTTATCAACTTTCAATCAAGTCACAGAAGTATACAAGTCTGAGTTTTCTATTAAAATTTCAGTGAGAGTATCCAACCTCAATGTTAAAATGCTTTTCCAGATGATAAATCTGTAAGCTAATAAAATGGCTTCTAAACCTTTGCGTATTTTCTTCAAAGAATGTATCATCATTCTTTCTCATAAGAAGGTAAATTGTCCTTAGAAACTTTCCAGGGGAGATTTAGGTTGTATTTGCATCAGTAAAGTTCTGTCTGCTACACATCCCTTTATCTGAGAAATAAATATTCTGTTTCTTTAAACTGCGTTTGCATTACATTTGCTGATGCTGCATGAAATTAAACACAAAGGTCTCTCTCACGTTTCACCATGGTTCGTGGTATGAGTTCAGATATTTTACTCCATAATACTAAATCTAAATACTGTCATAGTGGGTTGTAGACCTCTCATACCCAGGAATTCTTCATGTTATTAGCTCTCTGAGCTTCACTGCTGCTTCTTTTTGTACATCTGGACCAAGGCTACAGATCATTAAGTTAGTTTCACGATCTGTAAATACCCAACGTAATGTGGCAGCTAGAGTAGGTTTTAATAAAAGCTACTTTTTTGGAACCTAGCATAACTGAAATGTACACCTACCACAACATTACTAATAGAATAAGTAGCTTAGAAAGCAGGCAGTAAATAGACTCTGTAATTGGAAACACCATATGTGCTGTGGGAAGAAAATGTGATTTTAACAACTACTTCAGTCTTATTGAATAGATTTCACTCCACAGGCCAGATACTATCTTTGCAGAACAAATGTAGTAATACATCAGTAGAAGATGATGCCAAGCTTTACCTAGAAAAGTTTCAGGAGAAAGCCAAATTCTGCTGTTTGCAATGGCTCTGATTCTTAAGAGTAGTCAGTATGATTTACACACAAGAGAAGGTTAAACGCTGACATATTTTTTTTGCAGAGCTAAGCCAACGTCATACATAAAATAAAGACAATATTTGTATAATAATGTAATTTACTAAAAAAAGCTACACTAGTGTCAGCTTTGCTTTCACTATTTTATAGTAGCATAACTGAGCTGCTGATTAATTCAAGCAAATAGACAAGTTTTGAGGGTTTTGGTTGTTTGTTTTTTTTTAAATGAAGATACTAGAGCATCTTTTATTATATTCAGTATTTCATTCCCAGTGATTTCCAGCTCTACTGGAGATATATCAACTTAGATGTCAAAATCTGACACTAACTTCAGAGATTTATTTTATTACTCCTGGGCTTACAATCTTTATTTTGTTTCACATTGGCTCTCCCCCAAGCACAGCTTGAAATGGATTAAAATTGAATAGCATTACTTGTGACAAATCCCCTGCTAAACGTGTAAAAGAGCAGTACACTGGAGATGTCTGAGTTTATTTCTAATAACAAAATCACGGCTAAAGTGGCTTCTGAAAATAACATTCACTGATTTCAATCTTTTGGACAAAATTATATTAATGGACTTAACTTACCACCAATCCCTCTTGATGAATGCTAATGATATTACATTGGAATAAACCAGGGGCTGGCTGGGGGATGTTGCATGAACTTTCACAGTTCATTTTGCTAAGACACTGGTTAAGTTCAACTTGTAAAATTTTAGGCATCTAAAAAAGATCTTTAAATTAGAAAGCTGTCATCTCTCAGATTTTTTTAAAGACAGTAGAAAGCAAGGCTTCTGCTCTGAATTATCTTCTGGAGGACTCAGAACCTTTTTTTGCTACAGGTGCACTGTGGGACAGGCAGAGGCCAGTCCCTTAGCTTTTAGGTTCCCTCTCCATCGATTCCAGACGTGGCCCTGTCACACATTTTAACCTGAGCTAAACAATACTCCCGCTGGTTTCACATAACCTCTGGTTCCTGTTCAGCGATGGTAATTTCACAAGCACCCTGACAACCACCTGTTTTCCACCTTTTTTAATACATTTTGTTGCACTTGGCAGATTCATGAAATGGATGCAGCCCTTTGCAGCCAAAAAAGCTTCTCCGACAGTTGAATTTGCTCTAGAGTGTGATGGCATTGACTAACAAAGATGATAAATGTTTGGAAGACCACAGTTGTCAGTGGTTGTCCACATCACCACAGTATGCACTGTTGCCTTAATGACCTTTTTCCCAAGAGATGGAAAGGAAACAATGATTTGGATGTTAATTTCACAAGACTTGTGCTGTTATAGATGTAGAATATTAGAGTAACAATGAAATCATCCAGAACTATTGAATCACTTATAAGGCTGTAAAAACAGAGCCCCTAGTTAATTGTCATTGCTAAGTTTCTGATGACTATTTATAGTATATATTACATAGTATAAAATGTGTAGGAGAAAGTTTTCCTCTATATATTCCGAACAATTATTGTTTGTATAGAAATTTATTTCTTTCCTCTCCAAATCACCATTTATTCTGTTGGCAAGGAAGGTCTTCTTTAGAGTAGAATTATTATTATATAAGAAATTTATACTGTCGTGTTTCTGAAAGCTTCAATACATTACCCAGTACTTTCACAGAGATGTGGTACATGACCGATGGTAGAATACCTGTATTACCTTTTTTTCCATTCTCATAAAGGTAAAAGGGCCAAACGTTGCTATAAGTAAGGGAAGTATGACTTATTTTTAAATTACCACATAGTTTTCTAATTTAAATCCAAAGAAAGTGTAACATTTTTTTTCAAAAACACTAAAGCCCCAGTGTCCTTTCCAGAAGTTACTATTGCAGTGGGGGCTATATCAATAAAAAAGATGCAGGTATCTAAGGTGGCTGCCTAAATGTTTACTGCCAAACTTGACGTACTAAATGGAGATGCAGAAATTTTCATGTCCTCTTATTTCTGCCACAAGGCTTGCCTCAGTTATACTAATCCTTGCCAAACATTAATAACTGCAGCTATAACTCTCATTTAATGTATTATGGCATTCACTGGTGAGATGTATAGTTCATTTCATTTGTGGTACTTGAAGTAGTTAGCATTCCTGAGAATCATCTGTCCAATAAATGTGAAAGAAAAGGACACTCTCTTACCCAGATCTTAATGGTCAACTAATGCACTGGGATGTGGAAATTCCAGCTTCTTTTTTTTTTTCTTTTTTTTTTTTCTTGGGGACACTTGATTCCACATTAACCTACAAGCAGAAAAGTGACTTTTCTGCCAAGCTAAAAAAAAATCTGAAAGAGCACAGTCTCTCTTGGCTGAAGAATTTCCATTTATTTACAAAACAAATATCGCTGACAGAACTGAAACCCAGCTACGAAACTGATACCACTCTGCTGAAGCTCTAAGGTTACCAGAGCCTCATTCTAGCTCTTTCTCCACAGATAGTGAAAAGGGATCTAAAATGCAAAATTTTCATGCTATCATAGAATATAAATTAGAGTTTTTAACAATTTAAACAGAGAGAAATGCAAGATGACTAGGCCAAAGAAGAGAGCAATTTAAAAACCATTTAGATTCCAGACAGCTCACTGGCTTGCCAGGTGCCAGAAAACTCCGAACAGTCCTTGCCAGTCTCTAAGGGAGTTCCTCCTCCCTCAGCTCTGCCCAGTCTGCTGCCTACTCCTCCAGTAGCAGTAAGATCTCTTGGCCTTTACTTCTCCAGGTTGGACAAGCCCAGTTCCTCTCACCTCTCCATCACACACTCCAGCTCCCACCACCTTGGTACCAACCTGCTGCACCGGCTCCAGCATGTCTGTATCCGTATTTGTCCTGAGGAGCCCCAAACTGGACACAGCACTTCTGCTGCAATCTCATTAAGTGTCGAACAGAAGCGGAGGAACATTTCCCCAGACCTGCTGGCTACACCCATGCCTGATAGACAGGGTGTTTTTGCAGCGTTAGATTGTTGACTGGTGTTCACCTTGCCATTTCTCAGGACCCCCAGGTTCTCCTCTGCAAAGCTGCGTACTAGCTGGCTGGCCTTCAGCCGGCACTGCTGCATGGGCTGATTCTCTCCCCACAGGAGTTTGCACTTGTCTGCTGAACTTCATGAGTTTTCTGCCAGCTCATTTCTCCATTTTCTTGATAGCCCTCTGACCGGCCCTACCCGCCTGTATATCAAAGTTGTTCATTGGTTTGGTATTATCTACAAAGAAGACAGCATTAATTTATATATTTATTTTAGGAAGAATTTTAGGAAGAAATTCATTCTGGATAAAAATAGTAAATATCAAAAGTGATCAAGAGACAGTCTGAGAACTTCTGTTTAGTACATATTCGTTCGGTCCCTTATGCTCTGGGGCCAGTGAGCTGTCTGGAATCTAAATGTATTCGTATCTACATCAGACCTGCATTTGGGAGACTGTAAATGGGCTTCTCGCTTTTAGATCGTCTCTATAGCAAAGCTACTGATGCACAAGAGGGCAGTGTGTCACAGGAAAATCTAGCGTTGGCGTTATAAAGTACACTGCTGCTGTTGCTGGCATAAAAATGATTTGGGGCTGATATATCAGCTCAGTTATTTTAAATCTAGTCATTGAGCCAATTTAATGAGCCCAGGGAACTGAGCAAATTAAACATGTTTTCCTACATTTTTCCAGCCTTTACATCTTTATTGACTATACAGGCTTTGGATATACTATTTCATGCTAATGCATATAGGGTGTTCTGCCAGGATTGACAATATTACAACATTGCTGCAAGCTGCAGCCAGAGTGCGATAATGTCAGCAACAGACTCGGCAGCAAGGGCTGGCTCCGGTACTTCAAGGTCACCTTCCAGCAGCAGCAGACGAACTTCCAAAAACTGGTGTTTCACCACCCTAAGAAACTAGGCATTAAGTTTTTTCTCCTGTGTAATTTCAGGAGACGTAAGAAAGATTCGTGATGAATATTCAGACAGAGTATTTTAACTTACCTGACCATGAAATAAATTTGCATTGTGCCTGGGATTCAATATGACAACTTAATTTAGGCTTTACTGCATTTTTAAGCCTCCTAAGACACCAAACCATGCAATTATCACCACGTAGTCTATGCAGTGTTCTGTTTTACATATTGTGAACACCTTTGTGGTATGGTAATGACATTCTTTATATGTCTACTTTTATCGTAGAAAAGAACTAGGACTCACAATGAATGTATTTGTGTTGCAGGTCTGGAGAGCAATATTTGAATGCTGTCAGGGTTCATTATTTTAAAGCCCCTGTAAACAGTTTTGCCACAGCATAAGCCAGCAAAGTACATCACCGTTCCTCATCATGTCTGGAAGTCTTTTCTACTGAGGCCAGTGGCTGGAATATTACAGGTCAACATACAGGCGTATTAAAACAAGAGTGAGAGAAAGCCTGTATAGTATCTTCCTGAAATGTCTGACTTGCACCAATATTGTTATTCAGTGTACACTGAACTTACACCTGGCTTAAAAATAAAGGAATATGTGTGCAAAGTGAATGAGCAGCCAGTGCTTTATACTAGAAAACTTTTAAAGGAACCAATATTATAGAAGTGCAGAGTATTGACGTCTTGGGGAAAAAAATCACAAAGAATACCCTATGGAATGTCACAAATTTACTTGTAAAGTACGTTCTTCTCAAAGCTTCTCACTTCATTGCATGTGGAATCCTGAGAAAAATAATGCTTTTACTATTGTGCAAGCTATTCATTATATTGTACTCTTCTGTTCAAGGTTTTCCTTGGCAAGAGAATCTTGTCCCCAGACTTTCAGCAGAGAGAAGGGCAAGGAGGAGGGGCGAGGAAAATCAAAGTCCATTTGTGTTGTGCTATGTCTCAGCTGTTTGAGTCTATAATCCCACTTTCAAAAACAGGTGGGAGGCAGTACAGCCACAAGACATCCTCAGCAACCTCGGTAAAGGTATCTTGTGGAACACCAATTTGAAAATATGTTCGAAAACATATTTGAAAATATGTTCTTCAGCAAGGACAATCATTGGCGTTACAATCTTCCTTGACACACAGTCCTTTCCAGAGGCTAAATCCTCCACACTGGTAATTTTGCCACATGCAGTCACTCGAATATTGTTCATTTGATATCACAGCATCCTGCAAAACAGAAAGAATAAACCAGTAAATAAATATGCTTAAAATGAGAATTAGCTTGCATTCTTAGGTACCAAGAACCCGTAAAGCTATGCTCTTGAATTTCCTACTTCATTCCCAGGGGCTGGGAAAACTCTAACCTGGGCTGAAAAACCATTTAAGCTATATGAATGGAATCAGTCTCTGAAAGTTTAGAAATATAACTCAACCATTAGATGAAACACAAGCCAAGTAATGCTGAGGCATTTTAAATTAAACATAATATTTTCATTCCTATGTGCTTCTAATTATTTAATTGCATGCTGTTGATTTGCAGACATTTCCAAACTTGATTCTATGAATTAATTTTTTTCTAGGATATTAATTTGACCAAGAGGTAGTTAGAACTCTTACTCTAATCACATTATCTACCATACAAGACATACACTGTCAACTCCTTCGTATCATACTTCCAGTGTAGAATCCTCTGAGCAGTCCCCACTTGGGTTACTCTAGGTAATTTGAATTGCACTTTTTCTGTGCTTCATTTCTTTGTCTTCAGAGAAACCACTTTGAATTCTGTCTTAGGTTTATTTTGGGTGTGTGACACCATAAATGTTTCTGACAAATCTGAAAACAGGACCACTTCTAAGTTTTCAAGATCTATTCTCAATCAGAGAGAAAACTCAATCAAAACCCACACCCAAACTTTCCTTCCTTTTCATTAATTTGTGTTCAAATCTGGATGCAAATTCAACAGCATTTTAGCTTCACCTACCACAATTTGTAATACAGACAAAACTATGATATCCTCAATTTATCCCATATTCCAGACATTTTCAACTTAAACAGTTCCACCAACACATATCCTTAGGTTTTTTCCAAAAGTAGTCAGTATTCTAGTCAGTACAAGAAGTTAACCAGGAAAACAGTAAAAGGATTCCATTTGTTGTATTTACAACCTGTCTTCTGCAGAAAGCAGGGTGGCCCTGGTTAATATTGATATGTCCAAAATTGCTATTTCGGTGCATCTGCATGGATTGCCCTGTCCTGTGAACAATGTAAAAAACAACAGGTGACAATGAAAAAAAGTAAAAAAGTCAGGGCATGCTTTATCGAAGCTCTTCATGTTACTTTTTATCCTATCATCTTTTTAAACCATTCTGGCTTTTGTTCTCTATGTACCATGATGCAAATGCCTATTGTGGACAAAATATAAAAGATTAGTGCAGTTTATTAGCATTAGAACACATTTCCACATATATGTACTGTTTTTTACAAAGATCATCAAGCTGCCAAGAAGGATTCTGAATTGTGTCAAAATGACAAATTCATATGTCAATGTACAATTAATTCCATCCAACCCCTAAAGAAAATTCTGTTATTCCCATTGCCCTGCACAGGTGAGAGGTGTAATTGCTTTTCTGACTTTGTCTCCTAACAATGCGAGTAGCATAGGCTATGCATAGGATAAAAAGCGTTTTGGTGGCGTCCACAAAATGTCCATGTAAAACTCAGCCCTATGGTTAGAAGGGTCCAACAAATTATCTTGGTGATTATTGCTGTCCATACATCCTTCTCCTGAGTCCAGGAAAACTTTCCAGTTTGAAAACTAGACGGGATATATCAGAAGAGATGCTTAGACACTGGAATGGGACTAAACAAAAAACACACCTTTATTCAACCTCATATATTCATAATCAGATGCAATTTCAGTGCCTAGTGTATGAGCACAGACAAATACTTTGTCACGGGAACTTATCACTGAGAAGGATAATTTGCTATAAAAAAAATAATAATCAGGTAACTGAAAGCTGATGAAATGAATGGAAATTGCATATGCCCTGTGATTTCAGCTGGGAACACACTGAATGAAGAAAGAATTGTGGCTAAGGAGGAAGACCATAATTCATGTATGTTTTGTTTTATCTTGTATTTATGTACATATTTTATTTTTATTGTTGGCTTTATATTTTAAAAGATGCAGTAATGTGCTTTCAGGAGAAGAAAAAGACAATTAAATCTTCTGAATATTCTATTGTAGAAAACAAAATGAAAAACTGGGCAGAGGATGGCTCATGAATTTCAAAAAGAGCTCATGAATTTGCAAATGTGCCTGCTTAGTGCAGATAGTAGCAACACCTCCTCAGACATCACGCTCTATAATGCACTTTGACATGGTTGCTTGAGAGGTAGTAAATGAACTGCAGTCCTTGTCCGGTGTGTTTGATCAAAAGGGAACAGTCACAATTGTGCTGGGCTTAATTCACAAAAAAAGGCATGAAGGAAATTAATGCAAGCGTATCCAGTCTCTAAAAGGATTCCATGAACCCGACTAGGACAGCAGCCTTTGCACAGCAAATAACCCAGAGGTTGGAAACCAATTTAAGAAAATAGGAAGCATCTATCGTTTGCACCAGCTGGGCTGCAGTGTGCTAGCGCAAGAAAATCTTCAATTTGAACAGCTATTAGCAGGATGTCAAAGTAGAGTTTATTTCAGAATCTTCAGGACTTACGACTGTATTTTATAATAAAAAGTGCAGTTAAAAGTTGACTTTTTCTTCATACAGAAAAAGATTAATAGCCCTATTCAGCTAGCCTTTTGCTTTACTCATTATATTTGGATAAAGTATTAGAAGAGAGCAGAATCTCAAGAGTTTCTGAACTATAGCTCCAAAGCAGAACAGAAAAATCTCTGATGTGTCTCCCACCAGCTTCAGTGAGAGGCAAACTCTGCCTTTCCTATTATAATGTTGGACTTTCAAGGTCACCACTTTTTCTTTTTTACTTCTGAGCTCTGATTTCTTTTAAAACACACTTTTCTTTCTTTTTAAAACAGGTTATCCAGACTGAAAACCAAGTAATTCAATGTTTTCAGAATGTTGAGATCAAAACAATATAGTTACATGTAAATGTAAATAGATTTAAAAGAATTAGAATTATTCTGAATATTCTTTTATTTAACTTTGGCCACTGTGAGAACTTCTGGAATTACTTATAAAAGCAAAATTAACACAATACATAGTATTTTTAATACTTATTGTCACAGACCTGTCTTAGTTGGTATGCTAACTAACAGCACAATAACAATGTAAGTATTATCTTGTATACAGAAATGCTCTGTAGGTCCTGCAAGCTGATCCACACGAAAGTCACAAGAGTTGCACATGTATACAAGTGTTTTTCAGAATCCAGATGCGCAGTGCAGGTCTGACAACACCAATTTCCCTTACAAAATGTAATAGAAGTCTATTAATTTGGAAGAAGAAAACAGCGTTGTGAATTTTTGTAATAACATTATTGTTTTCAAGATATTTCATCCATGTCTTAAAATTCCAGTTGCTGGAGACCTGTGATTATGAAAGGCTTTGGGCTTTCTTTGAGAAACATGCTTATCTTAACACCACCCATGGCTGAAGAAAAGCTTCTATGTATGGTCTGATTGTATGCTGACAGCTCAAAACCAGTCTGAAAAAAAGAAATCAAATATTTTTAGCAGCTTGGCAATTTTAAGCTAAACTCTCAAATTATTGTCTTTAATTTCATTTCAGACACTTGGCATCATTAAGCAGTGCAGTAACCAGAAAACCTTAATCTTAACTTATTAATAGTACAAATAAAAAAAATAGAGATAATATTTAAACTCCTTTTTTCCACAATACTCTGTTACTCTGTTAAATGGAGTGACAGTTCAGTTACCTGTCTTATGGGCTGGTACTGGGTTCATCATATCCATCTTCAGCAGCTCAGTCACCTATTCTGCCCTGCCACACAGGATATTCAGTACCTTCTAGAAATCTAAACAACAAAATGAAAGAAAAAAGAATATGAAGGGAAAAAGAAAAGGAAGAAAAGGAGGAAAAGGAAGATGTATCTCCTGAGAAGAACTAACTTCTTGTCACTCATCAGAATGAAGATTTAAAGGATTATAAAAGAACAATTAAAAAAATATATTTCATTTCATCAATGAAAACTGAAAGAAAACCAACAAACAGGAAAATCAGCCTTAATACTTTTTGCTATGTGTCCTGCTTTTGGCTGGGATAGAGTTAATTTTCTTCTCAGTAGCTGGTGCAGTGCTGTGTTTTGGATTTGGTGTGAGAGCAGTGTTGATAACACACCGATGTTCCAGTTGTTGCTGAGCAGTGCTTACTCTAAGTCAAGGACTTTCCAGTTTCCCACGCCCTGCCAGTGAGCCGGGGTGCCGGAAGCCGGGAGGGAGCAGAGCCCGGACAGCTGGCCCCAACTAGCCAAAGGGATATTCCATACCATAGAATGCCATGTTCAGTATATAAACTGAGGGAAGAAGAAGGAAGAGGGGGCGTGTTCAGAGTTACGGCATTCGTCTTCCCAAGTAACCGTTACATGTGTTGGAGCCCGGCTTCCCTGGGGATGGCTGAGCACCTGCCCGCCAGTGGGAAGTGGTGAATGAATTCCTTGTTTTGCTTCACTTGTGCACATGGCTTTTGTTTTCCCTATTAAACTGTCATCTCAACCCAGGAGTTTTCTCACTTTCACTCTTTTGATTCTCTCCCCATCGCACTGGCGGGGAGTGAGCGAGCAGCTGTGGGGAGCTTAGCTGCCAGCTGGGGTTAAATCATGACACTGTGAAACTCTGCCAGAAACCACATATTACTGCCAGAAGGATTTCCTTGCAAATCTTTGGTATTCTATACTTTTCATAATGCGTGTTTACTATTTGGCATTTAGTTGCAGGTAAGGAAGCCATAAAGCAGCAATTTTATTTTCGTTTTCAACTCCGTGTTTAGGCTGCCAGTCCGTACATTGTATGTGATCCATCATCCAAACAGTAGTCTGAACAGTGACTGATGAGTTTAGCTGCAAGTTCTCTGTGGTGTTTATCCATGTATAAAGTCCAAGTCCTTCACAAAGAGTTAGTATTGATTTTCACAATACTTACTATGGTGTAAAATATAATTTTCCACTTTAGAGGTAGACTAAAAAAAAATAAATTAGTAGTTTTAGGTTCATGAATTGGAATGTTTGTTGAGGCTGAACTTTTGAGCAGCCAAACATTTTCTAACACCTGCTGTTGTTGAAGCACAGCTGTATCTGTATGTACTTGGAAAAGTGCTACCCAGGGCATCAGAAAGGAAAACATCAGATGAAATAGGGACAGAATCCCACTCCACAAGGAAACATTTACCTGCCTGAGACCAACAGCCATCTTCTCTCATTCTCCAGCCACTATAACTAAAAGGCCAAAAAGATGAAAGCAAGTTCCACAGAGTTGTTGTCTCTGCAATACCATCATGCTGGAATTAAGCCAGAGGTCTGTGAATTAAAAAAAAAAAAAAAAGCTGGTGACATGACTGCAAATTACTGAACCAGAAACCTAACCAAGTCAGTTTCAAGTTGCAAGTACATAAACAGACTAGCCCTTCCTAACTCTTAAATGTCTGGTCTTGCATATGTACGTATGTTGATATATGCATGTACACATTATCTACATATTTATATCAAACTTGCATATCCATGAAAGCATCTCAAACTTAAAAATACAGACCCAAAGTTTTTAACATAATTACCATTCGTTTACTGGTGTAAACATCTTTTATATAGTTGAAGATAGATAATGAAGAATATCACATCCGATTAAAATTGCAAAAACAATTTCATCAGAGAGATTGTGACTGTGGATTATGATCAAGCCTGTTGAAGGTGACTGTCTTGCTTTTACAGAATGCACACTGGGATCCCAAATGAACAAAAGTGGTCAGAATCTAGCTTGACCCTCCTGCCTAAATGCTACATATATCTCACCATTGATATCTAGGACTATGGTGAAGTTATTTCAGCAATAGCATGGGAAAATCCCGACAGAAACGGAGCAAGATAAATTGTCATATTGTTTATGTGTAACATTTGAACTATATCTCAAGGGGATGTATTCCTTCATTACTGTCAGAATTTGCTTTCCGGTATATGACATATAAATTGTAATGTTATATAATATACAACTATAGAGTTTTCTTCTGGTTCTGCACACTCAGACAGTCGACTAGGAGGATGAAGTTCAGTTAATCAAGGTATCTTAAGCCAAATGCTCCCTTCATGTACATCAGTGCAAACACAGTCACTCCACCACTGAAGATGATATGCAAGTGGTTTTAATGGCGAACATAGTTAAATAAAAACTGT
The DNA here is from genome assembly GCA_035590275.1 of Ibycter americanus. NCBI lineage: Eukaryota > Metazoa > Chordata > Aves > Falconiformes > Falconidae > Ibycter > Ibycter americanus. The sequence continues at coordinate 57,786,458 of JAVJGI010000063.1, forward strand.
GCATTGAGTCTTATAAATACGGAGGTGATTTATGCTTTCAGATTTGAATTACCACCTTCTCTTAAAAAGCAGGATCTGCTTTCTGAAAACAGCAGGTTACCACTGACAAGTAAAAATCCAGAATCCCTGAACTCACTAAGTACTATTTGACAAAAATCACCCACCATCAGCTACTGAGCTGTATCAGGTAGAAATGTAACCCCTTAAGCATATTTCCAAAAATAGCTTTAAAGTGTTATCCTGTTAAATTTGAACCCCATTGGTAGAAGGAACACTTCTTTTTACTCTTGTTTCTCTGATACATTCTAACAGAAAGAGGAAAAACAGATTTCAGTAAATGTATCCACTGTTTCAATCACTTGCAAAACAGTAGGAGTTATTTTAATGGACATGGTTTAAAGTAGACCTTTACCAGGCATGACCTTCTATTTAAAACTGCAAAATATAATGAAGTTAAAATACATCTAAGTAAAATGCAGAAAATAAAAACACAGAGTTCAAATATTTCACCTTAAGAATAATTGTTTAGTGCGATATTATATCAGGCAACTAATCATGTTTCACTGGGTAAGTGAAAAAAAAATCACAATCACTAAATCACTCATTTCTGAACACTTTTGTTTTTGTAAAATAAAGCTAACAACAATTGGATAAGTGTTTTGAATTTAATCTTTTAACATTCACTAACAAGTCCTTACTTCCAATCATGGGAGTTCAAGAAATGATGTATTTGATCACTGGTTAGAACCACATGTGTCATTGCAGTGTTAATCTGTTTTAAACAGAAATATAACTGGAGGTATAATTGGATCATCAACTAGATCTAAAACTTGGTGGAAAACACCGGAGGAAATAAATGTACAAGAGGTAGATGGATGGTTGTGGGAGTAAATTAAAATAATCAACAAACAATTACTCAGTAAAAATTACATATGTGATTTAAGAGGTCTGAATAATATTTTAAAAAAAGAAATACTCCCGGTATTGGTTAGAATGTAAATAAGTAATTTTACATTACCATTCCATACACTTCACAGAAACTACAGTATAAATGCCTCAAGTGCCTGTAAAACTTGCAGTTTCTTTTCTATATTTACTTTAAAAAGTGACTAGGGATGATCGTAGGGTATCAGATGCTCAGAAAGAAGTTAGCTGCTTTGGCTAAGGAGCAGATACAGGATAAGCAACCGCGAGGGAAGATTTTCTAATCTGTCCTGTGCCTCAGCTCCTGAAGGACTGTCAATGGTATCAGGATCCTCACCTTGCCTGAGTTAGTTGAAAGAATGGGATCTCATGCTGACAGGGTAACGTATGGCTGGGAGTGGGACAGCTCCTAGACAAGGTGCTGAGATACTCCTCACTGTCGCTGGCTTCTGAAAAAATTGGTATCAGAAAAAGTCATGGGCCAAAATGGCTAGCTCACCGCTCTCAGCCGACTAGGCAACATCGGACACTGATTCGCACAAATTACATGTTAAACTTCTAATTCAAAGCAGGGTCCTAGAGGCGTGGAATGTATTCCACTGCACATAGTTAAAGGTATTGAATACAAATGTATAAGCTTCACTCTTATCTCTGTCTTTTTCTGTTGATGTTTGGAGGTAGAACCCAAAATACTAATTCATCAAAACCTTCTATACGTAATGTAGAACAAAACTGTCTAATATTTCCTTTCTGGGAGTTTTTACATTTGCAGTTTTTACATTCATACTTACTGTTAAGTGTGAACAAAATAAGAATGGAAACCAGAGAAAAATAACATAGTAACGCTGCTGGCCATGAAGTCACATCCATGGAATTTTTGGTTTCTGTGTAGCTATGTGATGCTATTGGTCTTGTACTTTTGTGACATGGCTGTTCAGTTACACTTGCAAAGATCTTCACAAGTCAGCTTTGATTAAAGGCAACTGTGAACTTCAGGCCCTGCTTACAATGTTCAGTGGCATGGTCCAAGATTATTCAGAAGTGTGACAAGCCAGTCAATTTTACTTTTTTCCCCTCATCTTTGATCTTTATACTTTTCATTCCTCCTAATTTCCAAGGAGTGTTAGAATTTCTTTGCAGAGGGAGAGACATATTTCAGAGTAACCTCAATAGATTTTTCTACTGTGCCATGTACTGAACTGACACTTTAAAGCAGTCCTCAAGGAAAGGTCACTTGCAATCTAATTTAATTCCTCATGTAATGAGTACATTTGGGAAGCTAGTACAAGGATAATGATGATGTGAAATCCAGTTTGACTGAGTCTATTTAAGTGAACAGCTAATAGAAAAGAGATCAGAAGTCACAGAATCATTAATGATATGGATGAAAAGGATATTGAGGTTACCTGCTCCAAGAGAAGATAAATGATAGCTCAATCATTTCTGGTTTTCAGAACTCTCAGTGATGCCCATTCAACCATATTTACACCATTAAGAAATATTTTCTATTGTCTAACTTAATTCTGCTTTCCTGCAATTATAATACCATTGCTTCTTAAGCTGTCTATTATGAAACACTTTAATCCTCTTTAATCCTTTGTTCTTCATATTATCTTTTTATATATTTGAAAGTCATCATCATGTAGTCTCTGTTTTTCTTTGTTACATTAGATGACTTGAATGTGTTCAGACTTCCCTCATTGCTTACACTTTGCAGATAATTTTTGTTACCTTTCAGTTTCAGGCTACTCTCCTGTCAGATCTCTCTCTGTGGAAGAGTCAACAAGAATGCAAGCAACATTGAAATCTGTTACTTGTCCATAAGAGAAGTAGTAAAAATGATTTAGGACTTTGTGTACAATATTTTATTGTCTGGAAAGGCAAAAAATAGAAAAAAAGTAATCGTAGGAACTTTACAGTTTGTTTTGAAGTGAAAGAGAAATGATGGAGAGGAGAGTGCTGGGGAAAGAAGGATGCCAAAACTGTGTTAATCAAAAGAGATGGGAACAAGGATAAGGTAGCAGCACACTCTTTCATTGATGGTTTGAATGTTGCATACATTTGGGTGTAAGAAACTGTCCCAGGAAAAGCTGAATTACTGCCAGAGAAAGTTGGTCAACTAAGTTATCAGAAAATGGAACAAGCAAAGCAGGTCAAAAATTAGCCAGAAGAACTAGTTTGAGAGAAAACGGCATCTATCTGAACAAATTTGTCACTTTGTGCAGGAAAAGTCTATTTTTGCTCGAATGCAAGAAATACCCCAAATGTTTTTTATTTCGGATTTGTTGTCATGGTGAGGCTTTAGCTACGGTGCTTCCCAAACAGGTTTTCTTCTGCTGGTCAAATATCTGAGGCAGTTTTTTTAAAGCATAAAGCTCAGCTTTACTTCATTAAGAAAGCATTAATGACAAGCTCAAGAGAAAACATTTGGTGAAGGCAAGGTGGCTGTTTGGATGAGTGTTAGAAAGGCGTTATTTTGAAGAGCTGGTATGCTTCCAATATCTTGAGCAAAATTCCCTATTCAGTATCCCAGGTTCTTCCATAAGGCTACTATCAAAAATGCGAAATATGAACGGCTTCACTAGCCACTCGGTTCTTTTGGCTTCCCAGACAACCTGCATGCATATGACCACTTCTTGGATCAAGACAACACTTACCGCAGCAATATTCCTTCCTCCTACATACATTCACCAAGCTGCTGCGCTTTGTGTTTGCTGACATAGAAGAATAACCTTACCCAACAGTACAACACCAGACAGTAATTGGCTTCTAAAAACAGAACAAATCACAGAGGTTTCCTGCTGCTTAGCTGTGCTTTCACAGGTGACAGCAGAAGGTTAGCCACCTGATAAATGCTGTGACAGGGGTAAGAGTAAAAAAAAATAGTGCAGGCCATAAGAGTGTGATTGTCTATACTCTAACATAGTGCTGGGGTTTCTGCAATCACACTATGAAGATGATGCCAAGGGATAAATGATGATGCCCTGCAACAAGCCCATGCAGCATTTTCCAGTTTGCAACTTGGTTACATTACTCAGATGTGTTTTCTGCAGCATACAAGAACTTAGATTAATTTGTAAAAAGCCAGTGAAACAACATAAAGATTTATATGTGAAAGACTTCAGTTCCAGTACACACATTTCTTGGAATCACAGCTGAAATTCAAAGATCTCTAAGCATCAGGCATGTATCGTATGTATCGCATGTATCGCAAAAAAACCTCCTCCAACTTAACTCCTCGTTTTTGCAAAATCATTTTCCACATAGTAATGATCATAGTCTCTTCCTTACTTAATGAAGTACCCATGTTCCCAGCAGTGTAGCGTATACTTCAAGACATCAGAGAAGTAAGGACAGTTTTTTTTTTTTTAGTTTATCAACAAGGACGTTGTCCTCACTTTTAATTTCCTACATTGTTACTTGTAGTTTTTTCCACTTGTCTCTTCCCACCTGGACAGTATCCTCCGAGCTTCGCTTTTGAGCCTGTCTGATGTAGATACCCATCTGAGGATATCTACACTTCTCTTGTAGACACCAATGCCAAAGCTACCCGGTACTCACTAGTCACATGCAGTAAAAGGACCAATATGGCCACAAGTAGTTCTTTCCTGGCATCACCAAGAACTCTTTAATGAATTCTTTCAGCTTTAAAATTATGCCAGTTGTCCTCAAGGAGGAGAAGAACTAGAATAAAAGAAAGATAACATTCTCATCTGCAGATCTTTCTTTCTCTTGTGACTAGTGTAGCAATCTAGTGTAGAAAAATTATCTGAATTTTCTTACAGGTCTATATGGACAGCACAGGACAGGAAAACAAACAACAAAACAACAGACAATATCTTTCTTCCCTTAAAGCAAGTTGGGGAGCTATACCTGAGAATGAGACCTAAGGCGGAGTTAGTTTTGGGCCAGAGCCATGATGTGCTGCTGAATGTTAGACACTGCTCCCTCGCAAAGGACAGGAAGCAAACTTATGGTAGGCGTTACTGTTCTCATCATAACACCGTGTATTCTGTAGTCCACAACATTGAAAGCAACAATAATTAGTGTGGGAAACCTCGGCTCCTCCGAGGGATCAGAATGCGAGTTTAACGTTAGCCTTGACCAGACACCCGTGTATCCCTGGGGGGTCTGCAAAGCCCTGACAAGAGCTGAGCCAACAAGGTAAGGAACCGCCAGACGCGCAGGTAGAAGAAGTGTGTTAAAGATGTAGCAAAGAAACGGCCATCCAATCATGAACTGATGGTCTGTGAGTGAACCAATC
>JAVJGI010000063.1:57791745-57815614 GCA_035590275.1 Ibycter americanus
GCCGGGGCCGGCTTGGGGAGCGACACCTGGGTCAGCTGCGCTGCTGGGAACATGGGTACTTCATTCAGTAAGGAAGAGACTACGATCATTACTATGTGGAAAACGATTGTGGAAAATGATTTTGCAAAAACGAGGAGTTAAGTTGGAGGAGTTGTTACTGCAAAATATGTTATTATGGAGTAAAGAACAAGGATATGACACAAATACTGTAACTTCTTTCAGTGTTTCTACTTGGAAAGAGGCGATAAACTGTGTGACTGGGCCACACGGGGGGGGAGGGCAAAGGCGCTGCAGCACTTATAACAACGTGTGGCGTCTGCTCTGTGAAACTTTGAAAGACTTTAAAGCGCAGCGAGCTCGGGCAGAGGGCACTGCCCCGGCTCCGGACACCGCGCCGAGCCCTGTGCGCCCCGGGCCGCTCCCTGCGAGGGGACACTCAGGGGACAGCGGGGAATGGAATGTCGGAAGGAGAAAAGATTGTAGATTCTGGAGCACGACCTAAACCCCATGAACTGCAAAGGAGGGTGAAGCTTTGGGAGGACGCTGATGATGAGATGTACGTGAAAAACTTTCTGACAGCTTGTGATAAAACTTGTAAAACACCACATAGGCGTTAAATGAGCCGGAACCGGTGCCCTCGGTTGACACCAATAATTCAATTCCAGTAGAGCCATCGGCTCCACCATCTCCTGTGTCAGATGAAGGAGAAACTCAGTATCCTCCACTCCCAGATGAAGGGCCTGATGATTGGGATAATCCGATGAATAGGGGTGGGGAGAGAAAGAATGAACAGGGGCAGAAAGAAAAACGACAATTGGAGAAACCTCTTGGGGGTCCATCTTGTAGAAAGATGCCGCAGTCGTGTGATTTACCTCCACCTCCTGCACGTATTACTGTTCGTCCGTATAATCCTCTGACTTTTTGGCAGAAGGTAAAAGTGCAGGCTTTGCAAGAAGGGAATTGGGATTTATCTGAGGCGATAGACACCCCAATGTCAGAGCCTGCTGCCGATCCTTCTCCGACAACGGTGTTTCCTGTTGTGAGGGGGGACCCAGCACAAGGGATAATGATGAACACAAAGCATATTCATGGAAGGTAATCCAAGATTTGCAGAAATGTGTAGCACAATATGGTCCAAATTCTCCAGCGACTATGCAATTAATCAGACTATTAACTATGGAAGAAATGACACCTTATGGTATTGCTATGTTAGCACAGATAATGCTCCAACCGGTGCAATGTGCTGTTTTTAAAATTATATGGGTGCAGAAGGCTGATGCCCAAGCACTTCAAAATTTGCAGTTTCCACAAGATGATGTGCGCTTTGGTAATGGTTCAGATGTGCTAACAGGAACAGGACAGTTTTCTAATCCACAACATCAGGCACAGTGGCATCCATTGGTTTTAGAACAGGTTAAGGCTGTGGGTATTGAAGCCTTAATGCAGACAGCCGAATTAGCTGAACCTAAAGCCAAGTGTACCACGATTCGACAGGGAGCTAGAGAACCGCTTTTACAGTTTGTCAAGAAGTTGCAAGCTGCAGTGGAAAGACAAGTATTTGATGGGAATTTAAGGACTATGTTAGTAACTCAACTTGCAAGAGACAATGCAAATGCCGATTGCCAAAAAATTATTGAAGTGTTGCCAGGGGACCCCACCCCGGACACGACGAAACAGGCTTGTGCCAAAGTGGGATCTGTAGAGCATAAAATGGCAGCCCTGGCCGCTGTGAAAACAAAAGATCAGAAAGACCAGAAATGCTTTAGTTGTGGCCAGAGTGGACACATTAAAGCAGCGTGTTCTACTAAAAAAAAAAAGGTGGCACAGCTGGAGTGGCAGTGATTACATGTCATAAATGTAGAAAAAACAGTCATTTTGCAAAGCAGTGCTGATATAAATTTCACTTAAATGGCCAGCCTTTGCCACAGGGAAACAGCAAGAAAAGCACAAGGGGACATGTAGAAGGTTAATTAACATTGATTATATACAGTTGTGGGCTTACTTCTGGGGCAGTGGGTTGGCTGATGTGGCTAATATACAGCTGTGGCTTGTTCCTGATAAGTAGCTAAATAGCACTGAGGAGCCTGGAAGAGAAGGAGCACAGGTGGAAGAGGAGCACTGGGTGAAGAGAGAGAAGCCTGGATAAAGAGGAGCCCAGGGATGTAGGAGAGACAAGGAGAGGCCCCGGGAAAAGCTGAGAGAAGAAGGGGGCCTGGATGAGGAGAGGCTGGCTGGAGGAGAAGCCAGGAACCTGGATGCAACAGAGGCAAGAAGCAGGGTGGACTGGCCTGAAGAGGATGAAGAAACAGCACGGACAGTAGATGAACTTTTGGAACCTTGTGTGGGAAAGCCTTGTTGCAGTGTGATAGTTTTGTAGTGCTGCGATAGGGGCACACGCAGACACAAGTGCCTGCCACATCAGCCAACAATCCATTCCTCAGCCATCCTCAAACACTGACCTTTGTGATCAATTATAAGGGAAAACCAGGGGATCAGTTGGCATGGATGTATCCACCGCTGACACAGTAACTATAACAACACACAGGGTACATAAAGTCCCTTTGGATGCTTGGGGACATATTGGGAAAGGACTAAGTGCATTATTAATTGGATGATCAAGTGCTACTATACAAGGAATTATGGTACATGTAGGAGTCATTGATGCTGACTATGAGGGACAAATCCATGCTATGGTCTTGACACCCACTCCACCTGTCAGGATAGAAGAAGGCACCCACATTGCTCAACTTGTACCTTTTGTGAGTTGTGTTCCTAGGACTGAACAGGTTACCCGAGGCACTGGAGGGTTTGGATCCACTGGACTACCACAAGTGTTTTGGATGCAAACACTGTCTGACAGTTGACCACAAATGGTGTGTACACTATCTATGGATCAGATATCACCAACGTCATTGAAGGTAACTGGACTATTGGATACAGGTGCAGATGTCGCTATTGTTTCTAATGAGGTTGGCCAACCGATGTAATTGGTGATTACAGTTCCATCAATTAATCGTGCTAAACCACCGCAAAGGTATCACTGGAAAGTGCTTCCACAAGGAATGAAAAATTCGCCCACCATTTGTCAATGGTTTGTTGCTCAGGCCTTGAGCCCAATTAGAGAAAAATATTCAGCAGGATGTTGTTATCATTATGTGGATGATATCCTTTCGGCTGCTCTTACATCTCCAGTGTTGTCGGCGATGGAATCCGACACACGAGTTTCACTGAACCAATATGGCCTGGTGGTGGCGCCAGAGAAGGGACAACGCACCCAGCCATGGCTTTATTTAGGCATGCAGGTGCTCGGTGGAACTGTGCAGCCACAAGCGATCCAGTTAATGATGGAGGTACAAACCTTGAATGATGTACAAAAATTAGCAGGAATTATTAATTGGATACGGCCTTATTTAGGCCTGACTTCATCACGGCTGAAGTCTCTTTTAGAATTATTAGAAGGGGACACTGATATTGCAGCACCGCAGTCTTTAAGTTGAGTTGAGATGGTGGAACAGGCAATACAGGAAAAGCATGTTTGGAGAATTGAGATGACTGTTGCGGTACAGGTATTTGTTTTAATTGATGACATGATACCATTTGCAATGATTGTACAGTGGAACTCTGGTTGGGAAGACCCATTTCATGTATTGGAATGGTCCTTCTTGCCTTGTAACAAAAAACTGCTCCTGGCCTATTTGAATTATTGGCACAAATCATCATTAAGACCTGAATGAGATGCTCAGAGCTGTTAGCAAGAGACCCGGAAAGAATTGTATTGCCTGTACAGGTGGACTATTTTGGGTGGTGTGTAGCTAACAGTTCAGCATTGCAAGCTGCATTGACAAATTATACAGGACAAATTGAACATCATCTTCCTTCTCATCCATTATGTAAATTGGGAAGTCAGATTCGTATTGGCCAGAAAAAATTAAATCGAAAGGAACCTGTGACAGGTTCTACAGTATTTACAGATGGGTCAGGAAAAACTGGAAAAGCAGCTGTTGTTTGGTATGATGGTCATCAGTGGCAACACATACTTGAACAACAAGAAGGCTCCTCTCAGACTGTTGAACTTCGTGCTGTTACTTTGGCATTCCAATGATTTACTTGTGCAGTGAATGTTGTTACTGACTCAGCATATGTGGCAGGGTTGGTACAACGACTGGATAAGGCAGTCTGGGGGATGTGAATAATGCCCTGTTATTTGGTGTGCTACAGCTATTATGGCTGACAATTCAGAAAAGATCACAACCATATTATGTTTTGCATATTAAAAGCCATACCACTTCGCCTGGATTTCTGGCAGCTGGTAATCCGTGGGCAGACCAATTAGTCTCAGCTGTAACAATGGGGCTGGTGCCTAATGTGAAACAGCAAGCAATTGAATCCCATTGGTTTTTACATCAAGGCTTTCGTGCCTTGAAACATCAATCTCATTTAACAACTGCAGAGGCCTGTTCTATTGTTGCAGCCTGCCCTGACTGTCAGGGTTAACACGTACCTGCATATTACGGTACGAACCCCAGAGGTCTACAAGCTTTGCAGATCTGGCAATCTGATGTTACCCACATTGGAGAGTTTGGTAAATTAAAATACGTGCATGTGTCTATTGACACATTTTCATCAGTCATAGTAGCTACCGCACACGCAGGGGAAACAGCTTGGGATGTCATTTGACATTGGCAAGCAGCTTTTGCTGTATGTGGTGTTCCACATCAAATTAAGACTGATAATGGTCCTGCTTATGTTTCCAGATGAGTGAAAGCTTTTTTATAGCTGTGGGGTGTTACCCATGCCACTGGTATCTCTCATTCTCCTACCGGGCAGAGCATTGTGGAACGTGCACGTGGCACGCTCAAACACCTTCTTCAAAAGCAAAAAGGGGGAATGACTGGTGAATCTCCTGAAGCGCAGCTAAATAAAGCCACGTATGTGCTGAATGTTGTTAATATAACAGAGGACTTGCAGGAGCCACCTATGATTCGTGCCTTTGTGTCCCTATGTAAAATGACCACTGTCTCCCCTGGCATTAATGTTAGGGTGAAGGACCTGCAGAGTGGTCAATGGTCACCTCCATGTGATTTATTAACCTGAGGAAGAGGGTATGCTTGTGTCTCCACAGATGGTGGACCCCGGTGGATTCCTGCTCACTGCATTCAGCCTGTTCTGGATGATCTACAGAAGTGATGGCTATTATCATCCGCCTGCGCTACCTGATACCAACATCTGGCTCACCCTTGCCAATGCAACCAATCAATCTACACTGTGTGTTGCCATGACTAGCCCAGCAAACTCATTCTGAACATGCCTGGTAGGCATTCCTCTTACTGAGAAGGAATGGGATTCATTGTATAATCAGACTGTACAAGGGGCTTGTGTCAGTCCAGGCGTTTGGGAACCAAAATGGTGGTGTGATGCCTCCTGGCGATTCACAGGGGGTGAAGGACCTCCTTGGTATAGAAAAAATGACTCGGGAACAGGTCTTGGTAAGGTTGGCAGCTTCCCACCTGTCTCATTAGAGCCCCAAGAATTAGAATTATTAGGAACTATAAAAGCCCGTATGTGTTTTTATTCAAACTTTACCAGATGGCCTAGTGACTCAAATGAAATGATGGGTGTTGACTTAACTAGCAGCTCAGCAATCTGTCGAAATGAGTCTGCATGGTGCAATTATATTGCCCCTAGAACAGTTAAGTCTGAAATGGCCCCTCTTGGCCTTTTGAAAAATACATTTTTGATTTGTGGGGACAGAGCTTGGATGGGAATTCTGGGTAGGGCAACAGGAGGACTTTGCACATTTGGTAAACTTTCCCTTTTTCACCCCAATGACTCTATGGTTAGGATGTGGAAACAACAACACTCTCGAGAACAGCACAGTGCAGATTTCTCAACAGATTGTAATTCTCAGGTTGAGTTTTGGAATGCAGCGCAACGCATTTTTGCTTCTTTAGTCCCTCCTATAGGGACAGCACATGGCCTTAATTCACTTAAGTTAGGTTGCTGCCTTGCTAAAGCAAGTAATGCTACAAGCACTGCTCTTTCTGGCTTATTGGCAGATGTTGATTCTGTTCGTCATGCATCACTACAAAATAGAGCTGCTATTGATTTTTTTATTGTTGGCACAGGGACATGGATGTGAAGACTTTGAGGGAATGTGTTGTATGAATTTATCGGATCACTTGGATTCAATACACAAAAGTATCCAGCTTCTGAAAGAGGGAGTGAAGAAATTACAAGTAGATGATGGATGGGATTGGTTAAATAACTTGTTTAAAAGATGGGGACTGTCAGGGTGGTTGTTGTCTCTGATAAAAACTGGGATGTTGATTTTGTTCATTATTGTAGTTGTGTTATTGGTGTTGCCATGTCTTGTGTCTCTGTTGCAAAGGGCCCTGCAATGGGTGGCATGGGCAATTTTTGTAGCACAAATACAAAAAGGGGGAATTGTGGGAAATCTCGGCTGGTCCGAGGGATCGGAATGTGAACTTAACATTAGCCTTGAACAGATATCCATGTATCCTTGAAGAGTCTGGAAAGTCCTGAGAAGAGCTGAGCCAACAAGATAAGGAACCACCAGATGCGCAAGTAGAAATGTGTCAAAGATGCAGCAAAGAAACAGCCATCCAATCATGAACTGATGCTCGGTGAGTGAACCAATCATGTATAGACACCTATTCTTAAGAAATATATGAAAAGGCTTGTTAGAACAATAAACGCAGCTTTTGGCTTTTGTGCACAATTCTTTGTGTGTCGTGTCCGTCTCAACAGTGACAAATTAGCACTGATGAAAAAACAGCATCTGATATTGCCACTTAAATAGGTTCAAGTGACCACCATGCTTAGGTTTATATATAACAAGAAGAGCCATCATAACCTAAGGATACAGTAAGCCAATGTTGAGGGCTTGCTTGCCAATATCCTGTCTTTTGCTCACAACTAAGTCTTAGCAATCACAGAAATAGTGTCTGAACATTTTTTTCTGTTTGCTATGCTAGCACTTGCTGGAAGTTAAACACTACTACCATACTTCTATCTTCACCAAAATGATAAAAAAATCTCTGAACCTCTCTGAACTTCCAATGTCAAAATAGAAATTCTGAGCATACCAGCCCCAACATTTTGAAATCTTTAGAGGTCTAAGATGCAATCAAATCATATTGTAAGCACGAAAATAGGTCAAGGACTTCTGGTTAAATTCTTGTATTTGTCCTCCTCTATGAATCTTGCATTATTTCAAAAATAGCAAGTCTAGCAAAACATACAATAAAAGATAGAAATGGTACTAAATTTATCTTGGTCTGGTTTTGGCCAGGGCAGAGTTCTTCCTTTTTATTTTTCCTTTCTTACATCTCTTGGTGGGGTGCTATAAGCACCTGTTATCCTCCAGGTTATACACCTAGATAAGAACATATCACTTATCTGAGAGAGTCGTCTTTTTTTGTTTGTTTGTTTGGGTTTTTTTGTTTTCATATAGAAGCCTCAGGTGTCCAATCATTACCATGCTCTGCTGTCTTGTGATGCATATAACACAACACTGGTACCATGATGCTTTCTAAAGGACAGTGCAGACAATCCTCTTCAAGGTTTCAGATCATACAGATCAACAACACCCCAAAGATATTTTCAGGATATTCTCATTTTCTTTTGTGAGATATTCAGATATCATTGAGCTCAATAAATGCTACACTTGCCTTGAGTGTTTTTTCTGTTACATTATTCAAGTTCTGCCTCTTATTTATGTTATTTAGAATATGTCATTAATATCTTTGTGTTGTTGGTGCTTTTTTAACCAGTTTCACCCCCAAATACAATCTTGATATTTGTGGTTTTGAACCCAAGAGATTTTTTTTATTTTGAGATTTGTTATAGTGAACATTCTTTCAAGGGACAATATCAACTCTATTCTCCTCTTTACCACTTTGAGTAGGTAAGGTGCCTGGTTTGCCAGAAGTGCAATACTGTCAAATCAAGTTCATTATAACTTTGCTGATCCTTTGCCTTCTAGCAACATATTCCTACATTATTTCTAGCATTTTCCAAAAAAAGTTAAAATTCAAAGTTCCAAAACTTAGGGTTTTTTTTTTCTTTTCTTCTTTTTCTCTCTCTCTTTTTTTTTTTTTTTTTTTAATTATGGCCAGGCATAATTAACACTCCTTTATGTAACTTTGCTTAGCATGTATCTATAGAAACTTACATAAGTGCCATATACATATATTCCTAAAGCTAGAGAAAATATCAATGCAATGACTTGGCTAACTAAAGAACACACTTCACACAGCAGCTCGGACTGGCTTCTCAGTTGAAGGTCAGAGATATCATCTCCTTAAACTGCATTCGGCACGTCCTGATCAATCTGTCAGAGCTCCTGTGTGCGCCCTTCAGTGCTGAACAGAAACAGAACTTAGCGGAGAGCAGGCAATCAATAGTAGCTGTGTACTGTAGCAAGGTGAGAAGACACATAATTTGTGAACGGTGTTTAGGGAAAAATAGTTAATTATCTCCTATATAGCCTGACCAGCTACCTCAGTATAAAGAATGATTAATACAACATTGTAGTTCAGGAATATATCTGAAAGAGGAAATTAAATTTTCATGGAGAAACTGCTTTATTTTCAGTAACATTTTTTATTATTATTATTATTATTAGCAATGCATTAACTGTAGTTAAAGTGTAAGATGATTTATTCAAAAGTATTTAAGGATTTTAGAACTTTTTTCAATTAATCTTTCTATCACTATGATAGGCAAAAAAAAATTTAGTAGATGAGTACATCAGCAGCACAGCCCACTGTTTGAGAGTTAGAATTTACCATCAAGAAAAGCCGCAGATTCCTCATGTTTCTTGACAAAAGAACATGTCTTCATGTTTTACAAGAAACCATTGTAACAGAGAAAAAAAGAAAAAAACAGTCCTAGTATAACCTGCAGAATGTTATCAGAACTGTAGAAAACAACCCCTGTTATACAGAGAAGACGGCAGAGCATAAACTAAAACAGAAGTGATAATATAAAGAATTTTATCTGAAGCAGAACAACCATGAAATAAAAGATGATAGTTAGAACAATAAAGTTAGTTGGTAGGGTCATTAAAATTTGAACCGGTTTTAATTTTCCTCCTTTTTTACTACTAGTGACTTTCCTAATAGTTTGCACATTAAATATGGGACTCAGGAGAGAAACTTTTTTCAGAAATGTATAATGAATAGTACAACTGTTTAATATAGTTTTGGTGATTTTTAAAAGGTCAAGATAATTATCACTGCTAGCACAGTGTAGCTGTTTATCAGTTTTAATTGCTTCAAGTGACAACTGTAATGCTCTAAGAACTATACATACAAATTCACATATATACTGATTTAGGAAAAATAAAAAAGGATACTACATAAATATTACTTCTGCTTTTTCACCTGGATGATTGACGAAGACACTGGTCTCCTTCAGAGCAAATAGTTGTGTTTGAATTCATGACAGAAAAGCGCTATGAAGAAAAATGCCATGACATTGCTTTTTTCTTTTCTGTAAATTCAGTATAATTACAATATTACTAACAACGTATTTCAAAGACTGTAGTATCATGACCTCTACTCTGCAGCTCCAGATATAATTGGTACTGTGCAGGAACAAGAATTTCTTGACAACGTCCTCTTTGCTCTTCTTCAAGTCACCATTTCTCACACTAACCATCAACTACTTACTGATATTTACAGCTAAAATAACTTCTAGAAACTCTTTCCCCTGATAAATTAAAAAAAAACCCCAAAACTAGACTGATATGGTTGGAAAAGTATAGAAGGAAAAAATGCATCCATTCAAACTGACATCATCACTCTGTTCTAAGTAGGGGAAAAATATATTTTCTACCACCAGTTGTGGTAGCATGTTCTTCACGTCTTGCGTCAGGGAACTGTGGAACCTGAACGAACGTTCCAGTGCATTATAGTTAAGGATTTATTATCAAGTAGACAAATACCCTACTGTTTCAGAAATAACATTCTAAGAAAATCTTACAATTTTTTTAATACATTTTTTTATAGTTGTCTAGTTCAGGTAACCTCATCTTTCTTCTTATTGAGATACAAATAAAAAGCTGGGGTATGGGATAAAAAACTCCTCAGAAAATGGAGGATTTTTATTTGAGAAACAAGTCATATTGCAAAGCCGTATTATAAATTAAAAATACAATGTATTGGGGTATGTTTTGATTGTTGCACATGCAAATGCAATAGAATTTCTACATATTCATTTTGTGCACCTGTGAATTGTTTTCCTTTCCATAGAAAGCCATGAACAAGTACTAGCTGGGTGTGCATGGGACTTGAACATGTTCATAGTCAATTCCAAACTCCAGGGACAGTGCTTGAGAGATAAATGTTTACATAAAACCGAGTTGTTGTTTTCATAGAACAGTGAATACACAACCAGGGAGATGGGGATAAAAACCTTTCTAAACCAAACCGAAACTAACCCCCAATACAAAGGCTCCCTCTTGCCAATATCATTGCAGCATTGTTTTGTTTGCAAATCAACAAAGATGTAATTGATTGTAAATTGAAACTGTCTCCAGTGACTGCAGGGATTAATGATCATGAAAAACTGACCCAGTGCATGCATTGTGGCCCAAAGTTACACTGGTGAACAAATTGAATTTTTATTCCCCTGATTTTAAGTTGACATTAGAGTTCTGGCTTTAACAAGCATTACAGTTAGGAAAGTACATTTCTTCATGTCTCTTCCCTAGGTGCTCCAGAAAGCCTGGGAAGTCCCATTTTTTCTCCTACAACAAATAGAGTGAGGTAATACCTCATCTTCCAAATCTTAATCCTAGATGCAGAAAGACCTATTATTTTATTCCTTCTTCCATTCCTTGCCCACCGCTGGTAAACCATTCTATGGTGCTCACAGAAGTAATCTATTTCTCAGCTCCTACTTCCTGTAATTCACACTTTGAGACATAAAGAATATTAGCTTTTCAACCTTTTCAAAGGAGCTCTAAATGACTCAATTTATCATGTTGGGCAGGGGAGTCTTGATCTCTTTGGTCTGTCAAGACTAAAGGAAAATGCACTGTGCCACACATACCACCTTCTATTTTTAACCCGGTCATCTCAAAAGGGTTTTGAAGTGTGTGGCTCACTTCCATCCTACATGGCCAGGTTTTGTTCTTTCAGAAGGAAACGAAGGGAAAGCAAAAGAGGAGAATGGAAGCTTGTTACCTAATACAAGGCATATATCCAAGCTAATGTTTCACTCTAGAAACTGAAATCACAGATCCAGAGATGGCCAAGGTATCCTTGACCATAAGTCAATTTTAACTATTAGGCTAAGAACACCTACAACAATAATAAACATCACCAGGGAATCTGTACTGTATTTGTAATTTACATTTAAGAGGTCAAATGAATGTAACTTCCAACATTACATAAAGGACCACCACAAAATTCCACGTGCTTTGGCAAAACAGTTCTTCAAGGCAGACTTAGTGTGAAATTCACCACTTATTTATGTCTTAATAATTAAGACATACATAGAAGATTGACAATATATGCCTAATACACAGATGACAGCAGCAGCAAAAAACAATTAGGCATATACTGTAATAAATGAGAATATTTCTTTTAAAAACAGTGTAACTGCTGAACATGTGTCCCTGCAGCAGAAGTAGCAATGGGATTAGAATGTAGAGGAACTGTAGAGGGTTAATTAACATTGATAATATACAGTTGTGGGCTTGCTTCAGGGGCGGTGGGTTGGCTGAGGTGGATAATGTACAGCTGTGGCTTGTTCCTGTTGAGTAGCTAAATAGCACTGAGAGGCCCAGAAGAGGAGAAGCACTCACCTGGAAGGTGAGGCAGCAGATGAAGAGGAGCCTTGGATGTAGGAGAGAGGCAAGAAGCAGGGTGGACTGGTCTGAAGAGGAAGAAGAAACATACGGACAGTAGATGAACCATTGAGACCTTGTGTGAGGCTGTTGGTAGTGCCAAGGCATGAGGGGGCTGGTATGGGACAGTAACAGCCTTGCTGCAGCTTGGTAGTTTGGTAGTGCTGCAACATTAGAATACTCCTTTTCACAGAGAGTTTGAAAAATGTGTAAATGTTTGTTGACAAGGAAGATAACTTGTACCGACACATGTATGCTTGATGGTGTATATTGTTACATAATGACAAATATTGGGATGATAAGTTAGTACCATGCAAAAGAGTAAGACTATTATCTTAATGCAAGTAAAAAACAGCAAAGAACACACACAATTTCTCAATACTGCAAAGTGTTTCCCTTTCCCTGATACTTCATAAAGGAAATAATCAGTTTCTTTAGCAATTCGTCTCATGTGAAAGAATTGTATCCTAGCATGCATCTGGCTAAAAAAAACTTTTAACCTCTGATAAATTATAAACTTTTAAAACATCCCTCCCACATTCTCAGAAGTTAGGGTGTAGTTGCACATCCTTTTAATACCAGTAACTGAAGGATTACTTTTTTCTGTACACGACAATTAAAAGTCACTATAGCAGCATGCTCTACATTTTCAAGTCAAGAGATATAAATTCTGTTCTGAATCTCCTCTAGGATCCCATTGCCTACACAACAGACAAGAAACAAGGTGCATCATCATTATTGTTTATATTAATCAGCATAACAGAATTAAGAATTGTAAGAAATTGTATTTTCCATTAAACTTTTATAAATAGACTAATTAACTCAGTAAGTGCCATTTGGCAGTAGAAATGGTTTCTCCTCACATTATTCTTTTTTTTTCAGTTCATCAAACTTCCTGCACAGAATGTTGTTCATGTTATTCTTCAAAACCTTCCTGAGAGGGTCTTGAAAATTCTACAGAAATACTGGGCTTAAATGAACAAATGGAGTCTACTGCAGCAAAACCAGCTAAGTATTCGTTTTGATTACATTTTGCATGCTAATGTCTAGAAAGAATACACATAACTTAGGAGATCTGTTATCTGCACTTACAGAGAAGAGAAACAATGGATTGAGGGGAAATTCAGAAAAGGGAGACAAAGAATGATAATGTAAACTACTTTAATTGCATTAACTAAAATGACAAGCATTAAATTATGGCTATGTGACTTCTGCCGTACTGTGTCAAGCAAGTTTAACTCACTAGTCAAGCTATAAAAACTGGCCGTGTGGATTCCCTTAGACTTCCTATTTGCAAAATAAACCATGCTCGCTTAAAACACAAAGGCTGGGCATCCACGAAAGTAGTTTAAGCAAGTTTGGTTTATTGGCTAAGCCTGAACCCAGTTAGCTGTCAGAATGTAACTGAGGAACTCATTAAACCCTGCATCGGAATTGCTTCTGATGATGTACCTCTAACGGTTTTCTAGGGACCAGCTACAGCTGACAGGATAAAATCTATTGGACTTGCATCTTCTTACTGCAAGATGTTCCTTTTCATTTGAACAAACGATTACTTTTTTATGTTGAGTAGTTATGCCCTGGGTATGCCTGGCCAATAAGTATTTTCATATACTAATGTGATTTTGCTAACTTGCTCCATTAAATATGCTTTTAATACTTTACATATGTTCTGGTCTTCATGAAAAGACAGTGTACTTGCATGTTTTCTTTGTTTTGGACATATCATTTGAAATCTTTGAAGATTTTCCTGGACAGCATTCTGGTTTCTATACCTCCCATTCAGAAGTACCTTAATGCACTGTACTGAAACTCACAAAAATCTCATAGCTGAAGCTGGGGCACAAAAATTGTCTAGGGAGTCTATGATTATACAAATAAGCCCACATCTTGGTTTAAACAAAACCACCCTTTACTATCATCACCTCCTAGAAACCCTCTGCTCTGTGCTCTCTAGGGATTCCAGCCAGCCCTTCTCTTCGTTCCCTGCAATTCAGAAAAATAAGATACCTTATTACTACCATTCCCACAGCCTTTCTGTCATTGTTTTGCATTGACTTTCTTAGTAAGAAAAGTCCTGAAGCTATTTTATTTGGCGAGATCTCTAGATTCCCCTGACACAAGCAGCTGCACTTGCAGTGTGACTTGGGGAATCAGCATCTGTCTGGCAAAATGCTACTCTGTTGCTTTACAGTCCCTGAAATGTCAACAGTATGACAGATTTTAATACAATTTATAGTAAGATAGGTATTAATATTTACCGAGATAAAGAATTTGATTGGAACTTGATACGGCTACACTGGTTTGACAAGTCATTGCAGTTCATAGCGTGTGCTGTCAGCCACTAATCCTGCTATGATCCATTTCAGATAGAAACTATGCTGTAAAATAATAAAATTGAAATAAAAGCTTTGTGTCATTTTAATAATCATATTTATATATGCATTATATAAATATCATATTTAATAGATGCAAATCTCTGAACTGAAAAATTCTTGATTTGAATACAGCAGATACTGGGTTTTCACTTAACCTCACTATAGGACAAGGAATCTTAGCAGAGCTGGTGAAATATTAACTATCAACACTGCAAAGATTTATTTTATTTTTTTATGGAAGGGATGGCCAAAGAATCGTAGAATGGTTTAGGTTGGAAGGCACCTTAAAGATCATCCAGTTCCAACTCCCCTGCCATGGGCAGGGATGCCTTCCACTAGACCAGGTTGCTCAGAGCCCCATCCAGCCTGGCCTTGAGCACTTCCAGGGATGGGGCATCCACAGCTGCTCTGGGCAACCCGTGCCAGTGACTCACCACCCTCATAGTGACAAATTTCTTCCTTATATCTAATCTCAATCTACCCTCTTTCAGTTTAAAGCCATTACCCCTTGTCCTGTTACTACAGGCCCTTGTAAAAAGTCCGTTTCCAGCTTTCTTGTAGGCCCCCTTTAGGTACTGTACGGCTGCTCCAAGGTCTCCCTGGAGCCTTCTCTTCCCCAGGCTGAACAACCCCAACTCTCTCAGCCTGTCTACACAGCAGAGGTGCTCCAGCCCTCTGATCATCTCCATGGCCCTCCTCTGGAGTCATTCCAGCAGGTCCATGTCTTTCTTATGTTGGGAGCCCCAGGGTTGAAGGCAGTACTGCAGGTGGGGTCTCATGAGAGCAGACTAGAGGGGGAGAATCACCTTCCTCAACCTGCTGGTCACAAAGAACAGTTTCTTTTATTTTTTGACCAATTAGAAAGATAAACAGATGTCCTAATTTTCATTCATTTGGGTTAAACTTAAGCCTTCTGACATTACATTAGCACTTGATTAGGAATGGAAAAGTTGCTTACAGCATGGTGCATGAAACTAAAAAGGTTGAGTTAAAGTTGTTACAAGAATACCTTAAAATGAAACCCTATGCTGTTCATTAGAGACAGCTAAAATATTTGATGTTAAAAACAAAGTCTGCTTACTTTGCTATTTATAAATTCTTTATTCATAATCTTGTGAAATTTAACTCTACACGAATGCCTTGCTTATTTCTTGCATGATAACCATGAATCACATCCTTTTCACAGGCTATCACTTCTCCCCTGCAACGCCAGGTCTGTGCCCTTTGAGGGTCAAGGTGGTCCGATCTACCCTCGCTTCTTCACCGAGACTTTTTGGTCTCTCTGTGCCTCCTGGGTTCACCGCATGACTTGTCTACCGGGTGTCACCCATAAGCAGTGGTAAGTCTTGTTTCTAAAAGTACTTCTCATCCTATTCCATGTTGTTCTTTTCAATTCAAATGACAATCCCAATGTTTGATTCCTGAATTCCAAAAGCAGGGACAGGAAAGGCTTTGAAGAGCTTTTTAATTTCATTCAGCTGAGTTAAGAAAACAGCTCAAGTTAGGCTGCCTGAAGTACTGTTTGCAGTATGAATTCCTATAGCCAATACCATTGCAGAATTTGAGCATTTCTGATGCTTTATTAGGATTTATCTTCTTTTCCTTGAATTAGTTCTTCCATGCTTTTAGGAGGGAGGGTTCGTGTGTTTCAAAAGGACAGTTTAATGAAAGCTGACACCAAGGCACTCTGTGTGGCTCTGACACAGAGATGCTTTTGTTCCTTACACTAAACCAAAGAATGTCAGAAAACTGTTTGAGCAAAAGGCAGCAGACTTTTTCTTCTCAGTTGCTGAAGCCTGTGACAAAAGGCATGCATACACAGCATTCCCCCAAATACCTTAAACTGGGTTCTTTCATTGCATTGATACAAATGCATTCAGTCTGAAAGCTGACAGCTTCTGGAAGTGCTTGTAAAATCCAAGTAGAAAAGCAATGAGCTTTTATGGCCACCTTTGCCCAGCTTTCTCTGGTGTCTCTCTTCTCTAGAAGCATTTTGCAAGAACAGATTGGGCTTTGCAGGCAGTGTGCGCCATGAAAAATATTATATTGCTAGAGCAGGAAGGAAAAAACAGTCTTTGTCAGAAGCCTACTTTTGTTTCTGATGCTTTTAATAAAACAAGAAATTCAAAATGTTTCCACTGCAATCCTGACATTTTGTACTAGGAACAGAGAGATTGGGGTTTTATATTCTCAGATCTCTGTTTTATTCCTGCCCATTAATTTACTGTAGATTACTTACTTCCATGCCTTAGTTCATACCTGTATGAAAGAAATTTGGTACTTCATTTTGAATTCCTGTTACAGAAGGGTGAAAAATACTACATTCAAGATACACACCTTGTACTATTACAGCTTTGGCACAGACTTTGGAGAAAAACCTTTACCAAGATTAAGGAAGAAACACCCACGTTGGTGATCTAGCACTATGAATTTCTGACTATGAAGTCTTGTCCTAAACCCTTTCAGATATGCTGAAACACCTTCACTAGAACTTTGCCCTTGCAATGTGAAGTATCCTCATTTTACATGCAGTGCATGTCTATGTCTTCATCTACAAACGGTAACAAACTGCAGTCAATAAATAACGTAACAGAACACGAGCTGTTCAAACCCCAAATGGCAAGGGCTAAACATCGTAGTTCATGTCGGCCTTAAAAATGCCAAGAGTTTAGCTGCAGAGACATCTTTTAGGAGGAGGGACTTATGAGTAATAAGAGAAAAACATAATACTGAATATGGAAAGTCGGTACAAAAGGGGGAACTAGTAAAGACAGTCAGGGTAGTAAGGGAAGCCATAAATAACCTTGCACATTTACTGTGCCAGGCACCGAGGAAAGGGTTCTGTGAAGCATACCCAGCCAATGAATGTGAACACATAACCTCTTCCTTCCCACCTACTTTTCCTCTTTCAGTGCCATTGCAGAGATTACCATATAGAATAGAGAAAAAGGGATTTTAATCTAACACCTACTAAGTTCAGGTAATTAACAATAGCTAATGATGCTTTCCTCATGAGCGGATGCTAAGAGTTATGAAAGCTTGCCTGGCAGATAAATGGTACCTTTCTCAGCCGTCTGTCTTACAAATGATCCGATACATACAGCTATTATTTCAGTCAGACACTGGCACCTCTGCAGTTGTTCACGGCCTCAGTGAAGAATACCACCTGTCATGCACTTTGAGTGCTCTGACTTTTAACAGACCTGTTTTCAGCTTGTCTGCAATGCTGAACTACTGCACATGGGGCAGCAACAGAAAAGCACCAGGTAAGATAAAACCCAACGGTACTCACATTTCTCTAAATGTGGATTTGAAAGCCCTCAGGACTGTCCTGAATAAATTTTGCTAGAACTGACTGCTGAAATTGCAGATTGCTCTCTACCCACTTGTGAGAAAACACACTAGTGGTGTTTGGGCTTTGGCTGGGATAGAGTTTCTCGTCTTAGTAGCTAGTATAGGGCTGTTTTGGATTTGTGCTGGAAACAGTGTTGATAAAGTATAATTGAAACATATATATAATATCATACAGTGCTTCCAGATGATGCATAAAACAAGCTGAAATGATGTGCTGTGAAGAGGATACAGAGGTTTCAGAATCACTGGAAAAATTAGTGTTTACATAAGTTCATGTTCTTACCCCACTTGTACCTGACCACTTCCATGAGAAACTAATTTTGAAAAAAAATTAAAGCAAATTTTAGCCTGAGACATTGCAATGCTCAGCGAGTACCGGACAGGTCTAATGATCTGCTCACCACACTTGAAGCAGTGCAGATTTTCACTGAAATTGTGACTTGCAGCTAAGGGTGACAGGCATCTTAGTTTTTCTCAGTCAAATATTATGCCTTCAGGAGTATGGCAGCAACAATATTCTCCAACACACTCAACATATTAGCATATCTTATACTTAGAAATCCTAATGTATTGCATCAGTAAACATTCATACTTGAGCCTCTTCTATGACTCAAAGATAACAAACAAAACCCCATCATCTTTATCATAAATTATACACAGCAGCAGATTATACTGATGATTTATGAAAATCATAGTATCAAGCAAAAAATGCCACCATAGGGAAACTGATCTAAAAAAATGCTAAGAAAATGAACAAAACATTTTCTTTTTCCTATTTTTACAGGACAAATGTACACTAACCATGGAAAAGAACTGCCACACTGTTATGTGTAAACTACAACAAAATGCTGTTCTGATCAAGTTTGTTTCTGATCCACCAGAGATCTATTTCTTTTACTAAAAGTTTGAGCATTGGGCATGTATGGCATTCAACACTGGAGGGATGACATGCATTGTGGCAAAATTTACCTAGTAGCTACCTAAAGGAATTTAACTAGTTGACAGTGTTTGTCAACAGGACATTTTTGAGATTAGGATCTTAGGGACCACGTTTAAGCCTGAAAAAGAGAGGGCAGCAAAGTCAGTCCATATTTGCTAAGATTTTTCTGCAAGCAGCCCTCACCCAAATGTATGGAATTGCTTCTCTGTGTGTAGAACAATTTTACCTTTATAGTTCTGTTCCCATAGGGAATTAGAATTGCTTTTGCTTTGATAAAAATTTATCAATAAAATTAGATGGTCAAAAGAAAACAGTAACAATTTCAGAATAAGCATTTTACAGCAAATTGAAAACAAATTAACACAGACATTTTTAAAAAATGTACAGCCTTTAGGTGGGATGCTAACTTAAATCTGTGTTACCTGTTGTCTGGAATCTGCTTTGACATGAAATCCTTCAACTGAGTTCCCATTACTATTTTAATTACAGTATTCCACCTAGAGAAAGTTTTCATCAGTACAGTAGAAACTAATTTGTATTCAGTTTTACTAGAGTGAAGCACAATTTTACTAGAGTTAAATATGAAAATGTTATTTGAAAATAATTTGCATTTTGAACAGACGAATAATCAAAAGACAGTTTTGTTTTCATCACAGTTAAAGTATTTAATGACAAAATCAGGGTTTCCAGTAATGACTCGAGAGCAGGTCCCACTTTTTTTTCCCCAGCATGGCACAAAATAATTTCTACATCTTTGAGGAGAACTTCCAAGGAATTGGTTACAAGAGATACCAGCAAGTATTACAATTCTGACGTATCATAGCAAAACCTAACTACCTTTAAGATGACTTTTTAGAGAGCACATTTTTGTTAATATTTCACATAATGCACAACTTTTGCTAGACACAAAAGTAGCCTTTTAAGACAGTTTGCAGTACAGTAGTCAAGTCTAACAATACATTGTTATTCTTTGCAGAACTTTAAAAAGATAAAGAAACTATTGATGTTGTTACAATTTACAAATACATTCTTTCATAGGAAACATTAACCTGAATTATATTATATGTTATGTACATAACTATCTAATACCACTAGGTTGTATACGCTACAAGCTAAGTTCCAGAAGGAAATTGCAATGCTGTAAGATTTACCTTTGGATAGACATTTATACACCTCTGATTTTTTTTTTTTCCTAAAAACTACCAAATCTTGTAGTTAATGTACAGCAAGAACAAAGTAAACACACAGACAAATCGCTTTTCCTTCATTCAATAACACTAGGCTACTTAGGATTCCCATAGTAAATGGCTTTTGATGGTTGGATAGAGGTCCTGAGTTATGATACATAACACAATACATTTAACTGAAAGATATAAAAAAAAAAAATGCTGAAAAATTGTCAGTGGGACTAAAGCAATGTCTTAGAACAGTTCAGCTCACAAAAGGTCTGGAACTTAGCAGTGCAACTGTGACCTTGTCCCGTCCAGCTGATATTCATGTAAACACTTGAAAACCTACGCCTTTTTATGTGAATTTAGACAACTAATTCTTTTCAGGTTTATCTGATCTGGGGTTTCCACATTTATTCTACATTACTGACAAGCTTAGAAGACCAACTAGATGGCAGCAGTTCAAAACTTATGCCTTCTTTCAAGAGAAAGGCTTCTGAGGTTAGCAGCAGAATATAGAATATAGTTAAAAAAACTAAGGGTGGAAAAGATGATGACGGAAGAGAGCTATGTGGTCAAAAATGTACTCCCTGACTGATTTCTATAGCAGCTATTTTTTAAAAGATAGTGTAACATTTTGTCTCTAGCAGAAGTTTTATTTCTAACGAGGGGCTGTTTTCCTGGTTAATTTGCAGAAATACCCATAGTCATAATGATAGCACTCAGAAAGCTACTGACATTTCCAGGGCAAGCATTAATTGTCTGTAGTGCAGAGTGTTACGAACTCATGTTGTTAATGAGCCTGTTCTGATTTATAAGACATGTGGCCAAATTCCTTTTACAGTTCACGGTGCTGGATGTAGTCACTGTTAAGAGCTGAGGCTAAATAAATCTAAATGATAGTATGGTACTACACAGATGACAGATTTAC
Organism: Ibycter americanus; assembly: GCA_035590275.1. Lineage (NCBI taxonomy): Eukaryota > Metazoa > Chordata > Aves > Falconiformes > Falconidae > Ibycter > Ibycter americanus. Next base: position 57,812,396 of record JAVJGI010000063.1, read on the forward strand.
CCCTTCTTGCAATTCCCAGTGTGAAATTAAATAAAAAGCTTCATACAAAACAGTTCAAGTGACAGGAAAACAGAAGATTTAAAGTTTGAATGCAATCAGTTAACTAGTCAGTGTCTTTAGTTCTGTGAGAATGTTTTCCTAAAGCCAAGCATCTTTTTACAAAATGGGTATTTTCAAGAGATTTTCAGTTACTCCAGCTTGCAGTAACAAAAATATTCTCAATTACTACAGAAGATTTTATTTCTCTTACAAGCAGTGCTCTGAGAATTTTAGACTGTTTAGTGTCTTTAATAATGCAAAAATCTTATTCTACATTGAAAATGAAAACTACAGTACATTCATATAATGCCAGCTTTCTGGCCCTCCGGTAAGATGAGGACAAAAATGAAGAGCAGGCATCTTCAGAAGGTGAAGGCTGAAACTTCTGCTAGGATTTCTGTTTCTAGCTTACCATTAAAAAAAAAAAAAAAAGTGCAGCATCTTTTTTTGTTTCTTTTTTTCTTCATTCTAGAAGCATCTCAGAACATCTTAAAAAATGTTAAGAAAACAGTTGTGAAGGAAAAGGGTAACCTACTTATTTTAGTAAAAGAATACAATGCATATATTGCATATAGTGAATACAGAATGAAGTAGGGAGTCACCCTTCCAGTGTTAATATATATTGAAAACTGAGACCCAAACTAGAACTTACAATTCTAATGTACCAAGACATGCTTTTTGAAAGCCACTATATTAAAAATCAGACAACTACCTAACACAAAAGTCATTCCAATCAGGCAAATTTTTGAAGCGTTCCCAAAAATTCTTACTGTAGAATTTATGAAAAACATTTTCCCAGGCCTTTGCATTCTCATTCATACAGGCCTTTCACCACACAATCACAGGTTAAAAAGAAAATGAAATGTTATTTTATACCAGATTGCCAAATTCTAGATTGCATTTGAGGCAAGCTATAGGTTTATAGATGTAAACATTACTTTTTTTCCTCAGTTTTGAAACCTCAAGCGTACATTCTGTAGGTTTCATTATACTATTCAAATAATCAGTCCAGAAGGGAAAACAGAATATGCAAAATGCAAATATGAATGCAATTCAGATATGTGCTTCTGAATGCTGGTGATGGCACATGAAAACTTCCTACACTGGGTAGAAGAAACAAGTTTTTCTGTTTCCCAGGACAAATCAGTCTACTCTCCCCTATAGATACAACCCCAGGTGTTTAATTCCAACATTCACATTCCGCTGATGCTACATAAAATGAAGAAAAGTGTACCCCTTCTTTGGATGTTATTTCCACACATATGTCCACAACCAGTTAAATACTTTTCTGTACAACTGGGGAAGAATATTACTATTTTAATCCTGATCAGCTTGTCATTTGGTCCAGTTCCCCTGCTTGCTTTCACTCCTGTAACAACTGAAATACAGGTAGAAAGTACTGCAGGACTGTGTAGCAGTATTACAAAAGAGGAACAAAAGTAAGTCAAAAAGGTAGAAATGCAACACTTTTTCCTACACAGAAACTGAAATAATGCATCTCCACTGAACTTGAAGAAAAAAGCACACAGAAGTCTGGATCTCCTGTAAAAGTTGCTGAATGTAGCCTTTTCAGTTTCTCTTGGGAAGATTTCAACTTTGGGCAGTATCTCAGCATTTGTGCTTCATGGCAAGCTGAAAAAGAAGAAAAAAAAAATGAATTAAAGAGAGATCACATGTAACGATAGCTATATGAAGCTTATGTGGTTAGTCTGGATCAGAAGAGTTAGTAAACCATTCTCCAAAAGATGCCTGAAATCTGTAACTTTTTTGCACAGAGATACATAGTTGTTCCTTTATTGTGACAGATAGGCAAAGTCTCCCTTTGCTATGCTGAGCAGCAGGATTTATCTGCTTTCACAGCTCTCTCTCCCACTGTTCCATTATTTTGCTATCTGTGAGGAGGACTAGAGCAAGATGCTAGAAACAAAGACATGCTTAAAAACAGTAATTTCAGCCTAGTGATTTGGATTGTTAAATACAATCAGAAATTCTAGACAAGTAATTTAAAACACCTGTTCAGCAGCTCTGCCACTACATAATGATGAAAAATTAAGGACTGATTGTCTTTCTACCTCTGTGATTACTGATTATTTCAATTTCAAATAATTCAAAAGTGGACTTTAAACTGGGAATGAGAGGGAGAAGAAAGAGCTAAAGTGAGTTAAATCCTGTATAAAAAGCGTAGACAAACTGACTTTGGCAAACCAAGCAGAGGACTTGGGTTTAGGCTGTGTCTAATAAGAAATTGGTATCTGTAGATAATAGCGCACTAACAAAGCAGAGGTAAGTGAACGCTGTAGGCACTTACCTAGAAACCACAACTTGCAGGGGAAGTTAAAATTTCCACATTTTCTACCTATGAAATGCTAACCAATAAATTACTCAAATTTAACTGACCCAAGTCTTTGATACACAAGGACCTGATCATAAATACACCTTTTTAAGAAAATTATCATTTGTAGAGATATAGTGGAAAGCCGTTTCAGCATGAAAGAACTCCAACCAGCACCTCCTCCCCTCAAACAAGATTATTTTTTCAGAAAAAAACACTGGGGAAGCTTTCCAGCCACCATTCCCCAAGCCTGTAGCATTGCAAGAGACTGTTGCAATGCTTGTTGACCCAAGAGCAGGACCCAGTGCTTAGCTTTCTTCAGTCTCATACAATTGGCCCATTGATGCAGCCTGCCCAGATCCCTCTGCAGAGCCTGCCTGCCCTCAAGCAGATCAACACTCCTGGCCAACTTGGTGTCATCTGCAAACTGACTGAGGGTGCATTCGATCCCCTCGTCCAGATCATTGGTAAATGTATTAAACAGAGCTGACCCCCATACTGAGCCCTGGGGAACACCACTTGTGACTGGCCAGCAGCTGGATGAAACTCCATTCACCACCGCTCTTTGGGCTCAGCCGTGCAGCCAGCTTTTTACCCAGCACAGAGTAAACCTGTCCAAGCCGTGAGCACCCAATTTCTCCAGGAGAATGCTGTGGGAGATGGTGTGAAAGGTTTTACTAAAGTCCATGTAGACAACAACCACAGCCTTTCCCTCATCCACTAGGCAGGTCACCTTGTCACAGAAGGAGATCAGGCTGGGCAAGCAAGACCTGCCTTTCATAAACCCACACTGGCTGGGCCTGATCCCTGGGTTGTGCTACACGCTCAGGCTGACCTGCTCCATCACC
>JAVJGI010000063.1:57816143-57905675 GCA_035590275.1 Ibycter americanus
CAAAACTCTCCCTGACATACTGGGCTACCCCGCCACCTCTCCTTCCTTTCCTATTCCTTCTGAAGAGTTTATAGCCATCCATTGTAGCACTCCAGTTGTGCAAGTCATGCTACCATGTTTTTGTGATTGAAACTATATCATAGTTTTCCAGCTGCATAATGGCTTCAAACTCCTCCTGTTTGCTGCCCAAGTAATGTCCAGACAGACAAATTGAGCTGTAAGACAAATCTGTATCCAGTCATGATACTACAGTGGTGCAATTAATTATGGACTGACAATAATTCAAAGTACTTTTACTGCTTTACTGAAGGAAACTATAAAGAATTAAAATGGTAACTCTGCTTTGCTAACAGTGTTCACAAATACCAGCAAGCCTTTCTCTTCACTATCACTGTATTGCTATAAAGTTACAATTTTGCCATTTAATCAACACTCAGCTAGACCTTGCTTTCCTGGTTTCAGGGGAGTAATATGCTTACTTTTTTCTGTACAAACATGTAAGGTCTGAGCAGCAGCTGTCCCTCAAAGACCTAACCAGAGGAACATTAACAATAAACAACAATGTACTTCCTAAATGTTCCACAAAACCCCAACAAGATGCTCTTTCAAACCAAAGCATGCCACCACAAAACAACAGTCTCTGTAACCTAATACATTCCTGGGTGGCTGCCCTATGCGTTTTTCGGAGATAACCGTAGAGAAATGGCAGGACTACTGCACCTTTAAGACACAATTCAAGATGTGGGGCACCAATACAGAAAAAATTGCAAGAAAAAAGTGTTGTAGACCCCCATTTTACTGTTATCTTTACGATCATTAAGATGACAAGTACTAATCTGCAGTACTCTAAGAACTAAACTACGTTTTGTTTTCTTCAGATACAAAGATGTGGTTTTCTTGTTAAAAAGACAAAACCCAAGTATTTATTACAAATCCTTAACTATCGTCCACTGAAAGACTGTCACACTCCTGCTTCAGGCAGCTGGTAATTGGGATAGTTTCAACAGCACGTGGCCTCACACTCATCTGAGGAAAACTGGTAATCTGTAGAACTGGAGTGGCAGGAAGGTTTCATAAATCTCAGCCCAGCCCACAGTCCAAATGGAAATTATCCTTTTGTATTTTGCATCACTTCAGACATTTCCTGCAGAAACTGTTCTTACTGCCACAGAGACATGTAAACTGAAATGACTATGTACAAAATCCTGATTGAGAATTTTCCCACATTTTTTATTTGATTAAAAAAATAAAATACTTGTACTGTGGACGTTTTTAGCTTATCCACCATCCCTGCTATGCTTCCCCTCAGTTTTTGTTTTGGATTATTACATCAGGATTTTGTAAATTTTTTGTTCTAAATATGGTACAGCACAGTCTATCAAAGATGGCATTTTACTTATAATACTGAATCCTTTAATCCCGAGAATTCTGAAGTAAGATTTCCCAAATAGAACCTGTTGAAAAGATTTGTTTCTGTTCGCAGCATGACTTCATCTGTGGAACTGCTGTTCTGCACATGTGGAAGATGAAAGGGCAAGACACACTAATGAAACCTATTCAAATCTTAATCAAGATTCATAGCAGCCCAACTATCAGAGGCATTTTTCATTTTTGAACTCCCTACCAAGCAGCACTCTATGGTTTACTCTAAAGCAGCAAACCTTTTGCCCCCTATCCTAGAAGCAGTGGTAACTGCTGTTTATGGTTGGTTATCTAAGTTGGCATAGCTATCACTAGGGGTGGTGGTGGTGGTGTATTAGATAGAATCCGAGAGCAGGCTTGTACCATACTCAGGCCACTAAGCTGAACTATACTAATTTAAATGAACCACAAAGTAAAGGATTATCCCAGTAAATATTAAAGTTGTTCTGTGACATTTTAAGGACTACATAAGACAGAGGTTTGTATAGAACCGCGAGGTATCAATCCGGGATTTCTAGTGTTAATACAGTAGCCAGGAATTCTTTTTGGCATAAGCATGATAAAGACTAATGCGTGTGCTAAGCAGCAAAACTATCAAACTTGCATGTGGAACATGAGCAACCATTTGAGAAAACTTTTACCTTTTTTTTTTTTTTTTTTTTTTTTTTTTTAAAGTATTTTGTCTGCTGTGGATGTGTTACACTGCCTTCAAATAGAATGCTGTGGATGCCTAGAATTTCTGTCACAGGTGACAGAATCAGCACCGTTACAGACACGCAGAAGTAACAGGCGTAGTATGATCAATACTTTCCAGGAAATGTCCACACATTGCTGAAATGGAACAGTTCCTCAAAATCCTCATAAATAACACTCCCAGACATAAAAAGACATGTCTTCAGAAACAGTCACAGACCTATGACTGCTTATCAAAGGGGACTAACAACAATTTCACTATACTGCTGCACAAAGTATAAGGAATAGTACCAAACAGCGGGAAGATAGATTTGAAGTATGCTTCAGGAAGGTGAAGATAGGTGGTTTCAATTCAAATGGTAATGCAGCAAACCTCACATTTATGCACAGAAGATGTTATAAATCAGAAATCTGCCAGGTGAGGAACAGTATCAAGGAAAACACCAAGCTGTTTGTAAATGGTGACTTGACTGCAATTCTTTCTAGAGTTTCCTCCTCTCAAAACAAAGGAATGTGTGACTTTAACCTACTGAGAGCCTGATCACTCCAAAGGCTTACCTTGTGTGCAGTTTCTGCAAACTGCTGAGCACTGTTTTTCAACTCCTCCGTTTTTTCTTCTGCTCGACCTAGCCTTTCACCACGCTCATTCAAAGCCTGACTTGCCTTCTGTACTGCACTTGTCACACTGTCTGCTGCTGAATGGAGTATGCTGTTACCTGCAATATCAAAAGAAACTATTAGAAAGCCCATGTATATATATACTTTATATAAAATACAATTATTTTAATATATAATGTTCTAGAGATGATGTGTTATGTGCTAGTTTACCATCTAGCTGCATTTTGGATAATGGGCTAAGTTAGTTTTCTCACACGAACTGTATTATTAGCAAATTATAAACAAGTACCATATGGCAATGTACTACTTGGGGAACATAATGAAGCAGTGGACATAAAATTAGCTATGCAGTATTGTTTAAGCCTCACGCTCGTACATCATTTCAGAAAGCTATTCTACTAAATCAGTTAAACTGTTCGAAAGTGCACACAGCTTCTTCACAACACTCGAATTAATACAGATTAACTTCCTTCGGAAGTCACATTATTTCCCTAGAGAATAAATGATTGACACCGCAGGACACATCTGTATGAATTCACCATTTTTTTCCATATTATAATTATTATAGCAATATTTCAGTTACAAGTGCACCCCAAACACTATTGCTACAGTTATTTTATGCTGCTCTGATTTATCTCCCTTCTCCATGTGGTGCACCAGCTGTATTTCATGTGACAACATACTCTATTTAAACCTCAGTATTTAAAGTCCCAGCATGGCTCAGTATCTTCTAAGCCTTTCACTTTACCATCCAAATCAACTTATCAGTTTTTCTGTTTCTTCTCTGGCACACAATGTAGTAGTTTCTTCAAGCGTTCAACAGAACTGCATTTCTCCTCTACATTTATCCCTTTTAAATGCTCACTCTTTTCAGTACTCCTTTCTCTATTGCTTCTGAACAGAAGCGATTATGCTCCTTCTGGAATGAACTGCTGATGAATGTCTATAATATGAACCACGGTACAAACTAAAAACTCTTCAGAGAAATTAACACATTATCAGTATGAATTGGTACACATGAAAACACGTGTAGGACAAAAAAAAAAAAATTCCGTATATCCTTTAACCTTTTCAGCAAGAGGACTAGTAAAAATTGAGCTTTTCACAATGCAGTAGTCCTTCAGTATCTTCCACAAGGTTAAAAACTTCATCTACCTTACAGGGAATTTGTTGTCCAGATATATACAAAGGCACTGTAAGAGCAAGAAAGCCAATACAGATAGAGCATTAACCACTGGGCCTGCTGTTGCTGCCAGTTTTCTGAACTGCTCCAAATACTGTAACCACACAGAGCCTTTTTTCACAGCATTAAAGCCAATATGTAACATTCTAAAATGAATTATGCTGGTAAAGGTACAAAACTAGTTCAACACATGACGCTGAACTGAGCATTACAGCCTATCTCCTGTTGTAACAAAGCCTGCTGTTCTTACAGACATAAATGAAAATAAACACAAATCTACTGTTTTTATCCTTAATCTGAAAAGTGTGTCTACTTCAAAAATATTGCCAGGTTAGAAAATCAAAGCCAAACATTAATTTGAAGGGTTATTTTGCTATTAGTTTCATAAGGAAAAAGAAGAACAAAAGACCCACTCAGACTTATTTTAGAGATAGTACTTCTTTCCTTAGAAACAGCAAACAAACAATGAAGAGTGAAACTGAAGGTTGCCCCAGGTGGCCTGTGGAACAACAGCACAAGCTGCGCACACAGGAACTCTGGAGATAAGAAATTGACTTAAAATTTTATTAAAACAAAACACAACTAGTATCAAACTATGGAGCTGAGGGAGGGACCCAAGAACCTACACACAATGACTCACATACCATGAGTCAATATGAGAAATATCAAACAAAGAGCACCCTGGCCTCCTGTATACTAATATTGTTAATTTTTTCACATCAGTAATTAAAAGCAATGGATGTATAGGATGTGGAACAGCTACAGGTTTGTTTTTTTTTCTATTGTTGCATGGAACAAAGAGGCTGCATTTAGAAAAGGAAAATAACAATTGGCATTAATACTGAAGAGATGAATATTTCAGAATACCGTGAGCTAGAATTTGCAGAGACAGAAATAAAACTTGAAAAAATAAAGTGGTCTCTCTTCAGACACTGGGGAGTGCGATATTAAACCCAAACAACTTTATTGTACACTTTCTTACTTCAAGATTTTTCAGTCAATTGTTATTTTGTTCATAATTTGCTCATTTAAAGCCAGTTCTTAGGAAGTTATTTTGGCTTCTGTTCAGGTAGCTTTTCCAATAAACACATGCACTGGGCAACGCTGCACTGGAAATAGTTTCCCTTTTTTGGTGGTGTGATCTAAAGGCTTTAAGCTCTTGCACAGATCAGTACTAGTTTTCTAGGATAAGAGTTTTAAAAGCTGCCAACACTGTATTAACTCTGTTGCTGCTTTACAAGATCACAAAGCTTCTGCTGAATTCAAGAGAAGCAGGGTACCTGGACAGCTTCATAAAACTAAGCATCTTCTGAAGTCTTAAAATGTGCTGGGGAGTAGAAGTTAACACATTGCTGACTTTCTGTCAATGGCAACAGGAAACTGAAGAATGAAATTATTCTGCATTTTCTGTATTTCAGAAAATATCAGGGTTTGTGAGCAAAGATTGATACCTTTCTCCATGTTGTTTTCAGCAGAGAAGAACAAACTTGGAAGTTTGGCACAATAGTAATTGTTTTTCTCTCTAGCTAATACAATATTGTATTCTCTCCAAGTAAGATCTGCTATATTTTTCTACGGGCAGTGACTTGCAGAAGCCAATGTTCTGAGACTGTTTTGGAGAACTACTTTTGGATAATCTTTTCCAATGGAATGTCAGTAAAACAATTTAAAAATCCACTCGAATCTATGAGCAACACAGAAACCCATGTCTCAGTAGTTTATTGAATTTCATCAGTGTATTTCTAGAGCACGTGTAGGTGGTTGCTGGTATGACTGACTATGCCTTGTCCCTATATTAGTATCATTGCAAGAATAGCAACACTTGTATTGGATGCATTGGAGAATCATTCCTGTGTACAATCATCTACAATGTGCAAAACTTTTAAGCTGTTCTTCAGGAGGTAACTACTGTAAATCAAGCTCTCCAGAGAAGTTTGTTCTGTGACTGAAAAAGAAAACTGCCTGAACTGTACCCACTTAGGTGTGAACTTATGCCAGCCAGCTGCACTGAGCCATTGAAGAAGAACCTAAAGAAACGTCACGATCAACATCCCTTTCCTAGAGCCTGGAAAGACTGTTTTCATCTTTGCTTAGTTTCTACCAAAGATGAGACAACTGCTGTTAACCACTTTTTTTTAAAAAAAAAAATATTTTTTTTCCTCTCTATGAAGAGTCTGAAGGATTTCCAGACTTCTCATCTATGAGGTTAGAGACACAAGTTCCTCAACGGAAGACTTTCAACAGCTTTTCACTTGTATCTTCTCAGGAAAGAGATTCTGTAACACTTGCAAGATGAGACAATCACAACCAAAATATGGGTATGGGTCAGCTAATGTTCTGGGTTTGTTTTAGTAGGAAAGAATTCACGTTGTTCCCAAGATGGTTAACTCCAAGGGCCTGCAGTCTCAAATTTTGCATGGCTAGTCTTCATTGTGAGCAGAGAGAAAAAGCACTGCTGCTTTTTCTAAGGTATATGGAGATCCATTTTTAGAGCACACATACCTTTCTGTAGCTCTGCAGAACACATCCCAGCAGTTAAGACTACAGACTTTTCTCTTTCAAATAAACATGAGAGGAAAATAGAAAAGTTTACATATTCTGTCCTTTTGTTAAACAGCTTTTTTTGAAGTCTCTATTAAGGGCAAGCACACAGCTTTTCGCTATCTAACAGTATTTGCAGACTCACTAAGTGGAGCAAATATTGGCAGATAACATGGAGGAAATATGTATTTATACTGAGTTTAATATAAAGTACTAGGTTAATATTACTTTCTAGTACCAACAACACACATACATTTAGGCCATCTTCAAGTCTGAAACTAAACAAATCAAGCTTAATTCAGTGGGTTTCTTCAGTTTAATTTTGCTATATATAAAAGCACAGAAACGTACTCCTAGTTTATTTTCAGTTACTCAAACAAGTGGCTCAATAAGGTCACTTCTAATACAGCTTTTTCCTTCTACAATACTTTTTGTCTAATGGTCTGAAGCTGTCTACCCAGAGGAAAGGAAAATGCAAATTTCCAAATCAATCAATAGCTACACAGCTTGGTAATCCAATTTGCTATGCAAATTACACATTTTATTTTGAATTTGCTGTAGTGAAATATAAACTATCAGAATTAAACTCCCCTCTCCTTCTAAAAAATTCAGTTAGTGACCTGTCTAATTATACATAACTTTATTGGGGTCCAAAGGCGCCAAAATAGCAGAAGGGCATCGACCCTTGGGTGAATGCTTTACACCAGTGACCCCAGCAGTGTTACTTGCTTATGGACAAAAAAACTGAAGAAATACACTCTGTAGGAAGCACTGCAGCTCCTCTCAAGACTAATTTTTAAATTTTTGGTTCTTATGATTACAAGCTGTATCAGAGGGTCTTGCAGCCCATGAAGTCAGGTGACATTGCTTTAGGCCTTCTATCATGCAAAAGAGAGAACTACATCCTTAAACCACCATACGCAGTACCTGAAAGACGTAGAGATACTATCCATTAATCAGCATAGGAACTGTCTATTTGTTGAAGAAACTAATTGGTCTCTAGAGATACCATTATTTAGTTTGCATGATTTATCACACATTCATAAAAGGTTCGTCACATTCTCTATTAGCCATATCAAATGTATTTCAGTTCAATGCAGGGATTTATCTGTACATTAGTGATAACTCTACAGCGACTGATTTGTAAATGCAAGCATTCACTCTCTAATTGTATATGCATTAATACAGCATTTAGCTACTACCTTCTGAGAAGGCAATACATGCAATTAGTTATGATAATTAAGAAGTTCCAACTATGACATGAAAACATTTTTTTTATTTGAAGAAAACAGGTATTTATAGTTCCCACTGAACTGCATAAAACTGGACCTGTGCCACTGAATAAACATTAAAAGCATAATGACAATCAGTTCAAGCTCATTAACAAGACCACCTCTATCACAACACAATTATTCTATATGCCTACACATACTATTTACACTCAGATATACTGGTGCCACTAGAAGTTCAACTTAAGTTTGGAAACACTGATTGCAAACACAAAGAATGACTTCTTTCTCCTTCATTATTTTGTGTTTTGTTAACTGCCTATGCACTCATCACTGAAGAATCAAAATCACTGAACAATTAAAATATCAATACAAAATTATAGGACTCTAGGGAGAAGAGAAAGGTGCTGAACAATTTAGAATGAACACATCCTTATGAAAGAAGGAAGCATCACAGAAATGCTTTTTGTAAGCAGGAAAGTGGCTATAGAGTATATCATTATCTCTCTTTCCAAGTTACTTCAAAACACTTACTGAAAATGCAGTTTAAATTGATAAAAGTGAAATACTAAAAAAATCCAAACCACCACACTAAGAGGGGAAGAGATTAATATAAATTTTGGTTTCCCGACAAAGAATGGTGAAAGAGAACTTAAGACTGTATTTCTAATTATAGCTAGGAATTAAGATTACTTTCCAGTTTACCTCATCACTCCTCAAAAATGGAGGTGACAAAGACAGAATATTGCTTCAAGGGGGAATTTTGAAAATAAATAATCTTTTAAATTAATGATGATCCTTCTGACTTATGTAACAGACCAGCTTTAAATTCTTTTAAGTTATAGCAGTTTTCTAACCCCTCATACCAATGATTATTATTAGATCCTATATACACACATACAATTTGATTAAATTATAAATAAAATTACAACACCTCTACCCCCAGTTTGCTAATATTTTGATCTTGTGTTTGCAGGTTCCAAATCTTACCAGAAAGTCACCTAAGCATGGCAAAAATGCTCAAGATAAACAGTAATTTCAGCTCAAGTATTTCTGTGATTTGTAAAGATAATACATCTATTTTTAAATGAACTTCAGAAATATAATAAAGTTACATTTTTCCCTTAAAGAACCACAGTTAATTCCTTAGGTCTCTCTTAGCAATCTCATCCTGCCATCCAGGCTGTTAAATGGCACGGGCCTTGGTGCTGACTTAAAATGAGTACCAATAATAACTGGCTACCATTTGGACTTGGAACTGCTGACCATTACCCCTGACGTCCACCCATCCTGCTGTCCACCTATCCAGTCTGTATTTCCCCAGCTTTGCTATGACAATGCTACAGGAGTCAGTGTTGAATGCCTTGCTGAAGTCAAGGAAAAGGACGTTTGCTGCTCTCCCTTCACCCACCAAGCCAGTCACTTTATCACAAAAGACAAGCTGGTTGGGAACAACTTGCTTTTAACAAATCTCTGGTGCCAGCACTCCTTGCCCTTTGTGTGTCTAGAAAGGTTTTTCACAAGGATTTGCTCAATGGTCTTAGAAAGGTAAAAAATGTATTTCAAGTTAACTAGCAACTGAAGTTTTCATCACAGAATAATTACCTGGTTCAAAAAATTACTAAATAACAAAGCTTCTGTATGGATGCAAATAGAATTCAAACTCATGAAATCCTCATTTAACCTTCAGTCCTGCACATAATATAGCTATTCATGTTGGATGTTGTCTTAGTTGTCAATCAAATTCCAGGCTCAATAAAACTTAGGATAGTCATACGCATGTCTCAAAGCAGAAGTGGTTTGGGATTTTTTTTGGGGGGGGGGAGTTGGTTTTTTGTTTATTTAGGGGGTTTTTGTAGGTTTTTTTGTTGTTTTGTTTTTGAATTGTCAATCATTTTTTATCTACCTCCACCTTGGTTTTCATAAAAGTTTTTTAAAAACACCTACCCATAATCACTGCACAGCAAAGATCCACAGTATTTCCTTGATACTAAACTCATTTACTACTTCTTTAAAAAATAGCCTGGAGGAAAAAAAAAGTATCAAATCTACCAGTACAGCAGCTCATATCAGTCACAATGAGACTTTTACCTAATGTCCTTTTCTGTCTGTGAGTGAAAGGCTGATATTTTAGCATTCTGTTTCTGGCAGGTTATCTCTCTGGCAGAGATAATGTTTGTTATGCTAAACCTGAAGGTACTGTGGCTCAAACAGAAGGAAACTGAGGGGGATGAAATCCTCTAGTGTGGGTTGCTGCGTAGGAATTTGTACTTGTTTCAGCTAGTTATCTCCACTCGCAGTGCTGAGCAACAGCTTGTGAGTAACCAGGCTCTGCAGTCTGCAGCCCATGAACACCCCTGATGTAAGGTTTCCCTAAACCTCCCCTAAATCTACTAGAGTACGAGCAGCTCATCTGCAAAATTTCTCTCCATATTCAAGTATGAGACCTGGGAGTTGCCCCACAGGAAAACTGAAGTGTTTCTGGGCAAAGCAGAAATTGGATGATTCCTACAACATTACTTTGGACTCACAACAGCTAGAACAAGTAACAGAAAGTCTCAATCCCGAGTTACAGTTACTAGTGCTTGCCAACAGTAACACATCTTATGCCTGTATTATTATTTAATTTTACTTCCACTTTATTCAATCTAGCTACAGGAGCTGTATTGAAGCCAGCTGTTTGATCTCTTTCAGACAACCATACTTTAACCTATTTAAATGCTGTAAACCTTCCCTTTAGGATGTGTATTCCTCTTCCCAAAAGCATTGGAACTGGTAATTTTGTTCGGCAAATAATGAATTAAGGTGATCACTGCTATCAAAGACAAAATAGTAGACTAAATAGATTGTGGTCTGATCTGGTTTCAATGTTCATTACATTCCAAGAAAACTCATGAAGATGTTGTTTAACAAAAACTGATGGACATTTAAGAAAATCACAAAAATCAACAGATGCTTTCAAAAAACTCTTAGAGCAAGGTAAATATATAGTGATACTTATCTAGTATATTTTCCAAGTCTCCAACAATTTGTGGCTTTGGGGATTTTACGAGACAAATGATCTTCGCACGTATCATCTTGACTGAATTCTTTTCATAAACTTCTCTAAGAAAAGAGCTGATGAGACTTTTAGCTGGCCAAATAATATTATCTCCAAACACACGAAATACATGCATCTGAATGATCGCTGTTTAACTCTCCTATTTCAATATATCCTAACTAGAACCACACAAACTTAAGAAAAATCAAGTAGTATGAAACACAGCAGATCATTAGCTGATCAAAACCTGAAAGCTGCACACAAACAGAACGACTTCTGCAGAGCACCGGGAATAAAATTTAATTAAATGGAGAAGATGAGGTCTTAAAAAACAAAACACTCCCCCCCCCCCAACATACCCTAATTACCTGAAAAGTTCAAAAGTTCAATATTTTTATTGCTAACAAGCAAGATATATCCAAATTTCTCAATGTGCACTGCAAAATACTAGATTTAGAAAGAGCTGTGTAACAAAAAAACCCAACCCGTTCTACAGTTCTGTAAGGTACTATAAAAATCCTTTCCACACAGTTGAGTAGGATAAGCTTTCTTGCCACAGTTGGAAGAAAATGAAAGTATTATCGCTCATGCTAGTACCCTTTTATTTTAAATAGTGACACTAAACAACACAGGGGCCATTTAGAATTAAAAAAAAAAATAATTTTCATTGATGAGATCTCTTGATAATGAGAATACCTCCTGATCTACTGAGATTCTCTTCTGTTTTATTCAGTACTCCATAGCAATGGTGTCAAGTAAATTACTGATACTTTTGAGCAGTTAAATTAATATAAATGCCTTTATATGCACAGATTATTTGTATTGACTGAAAAGATAAATGCCCTTACAGATACTAAAAGAAAGCTATGTTGCATAGATGATATGTGAAATAATATGCTATCTAAAGCTTTACAAGTATTACTCTGTTGGGTCACCTAAGTAAGACCAGATTCAAAGGTGGAAAAAAAGGATCAAAGAAGATTTTCTCCGCAGAAAATCTGGCAAAGACCAAAAAAAGGAAGAAAAACTTTGCACATGAGGAGTGCTTCTTAAGAGTGCCTGCACCAGGCATGAAGAGACTGATCTGATCAAATTACTGACTCAAATTTCAAACAGTAAAATAAAAAAAAAATAATTTAACATATCTTTGCTTCAATTTATTGTAGGCATCTGTCTCTTATCTTTACGTTGCTCAAAACGTTGTTAATCGGGGGGGGGCGGGTACATGCAGATTATGCTGTTACTTTTACTACATTTTAAGCAAGTATCTTCTTACAGGTAAATCCTGACAAATTAAAATCAGTATTAAATAACATTTAATGATGACAGTTAATATTAGGGCTCATATAATGATAAATAGTTACAGTCAAGATTATTAACTGAGTACATCAAATACAGGCCAAATACATAGAAATTCGCACCTTTGGGAAAAACTTTGTATCTAAAGATCCGAGCTGGAAAAGACTTTGTATGTAATAACTTCAAAAAACTTACAGGTCTAAACCTGGTAATTTTCTTGGGGATTATAAAATCAATGAAGTCTAAAAATCTTACTGAGCAGTGATATTTGCCCATTATGACAATTATGAGTTAAATGGGTGTACTCTGGCAAAGTACTGGAATTCTACAAGATCTCAAGCAATGCCACTATTATAGCCAACCTCTCAGGAAGCAGAATGTGCAATTAAAACAAAGAACAGCAGCTAAGCATAATGACAAACTTCTGTTGGAGAATGAGATGCCAAATTTAAACATTTATCTTAAATGCAGTTCCACTGGGGCCACAAGTGGAGAGCTGTGAAAATTGTGAATACTGAAAAAGCTTGCAAGCTTTGCTGCTTTTGATGAGCTGACTGGTAAAATAACTGGAAATAGGATAACTTCCATGTGGATTTTTACTGATGTTGATGTCATCCTACATCCTACGGGTTTTTAGTTGAAACCTTTCAGCCATTTCCACCAGTAGGCAAAATCCTGTATTTCCTACATTTCTTCATGACCACAAGCTGAAATATCCAATGAAATTCTACTCAAAGTCAGAATATTTTTCTGTAAGGACTATTCAGAAAGAGGAAACAGATTTCATATAGGATAAAAAGACAGTGACTACTATAAAAAATTATATTCAGTATGAAAAAAAACATCTATTTGAATAAAAGCCTGTGGTGGGTTGACCCTGGCTGGCAGGTAAGCTCCCATCCAGATACTTGCTTACTCCCACCCAGTAGGATGGGGGAAGAGAATCAGAAGGTCAAAAGCAAGAAAACTTATAGTTTAAGAAGTGAAGGGGGTGAGGGGGCAGAGACAACACAAAACAGATGATGCAAAACCAATCACTCACCACCAGCTGCCCCATGCCCAGCCAGTCCCTGAGCAATGGATACCTTGGGAAAAGTGCTCCCCACTACCCGCCCAGTTGTTATTGTTGAGCATGCTGTTACATGGCATGGAGTATCTCCTTGTTCAGTTTGGGTCAGCTTCCCTGGTTGTGTCCCCTCCCAGCCTACTCACTGGGGGCTGGCAGAATAAGAAACCAAGAAGGCCTTGACACTGTGTAAGCACTGCTCACCTAAAACAGTGGTGTGTTATCAACACAGTTTTGGTCACAAATCTAAAATGCAGCACTATACTGGCTGCAATGAAGAAAACGAGCTCTGTCCCAGCCAAAACCAACACAAAGCCTAATTCATCTTCTTCCTGTCAAGGCAATATAAAGAGTTCTGAAAACTGTGTTTGCTACACACTCAATCTGTATAATTACGAAAAGGCCATTTAAGTATCATATTAAAAAATCACCAACTTCTCTTACCACATAGGCTGAAAAAAAGTTGTAGCTCATGAGTGAGAATGAAGACTGAGCGAGAACTGGTCAAGGTCAGGATGGAGTCAGTCAAAAGCAATGGTTTGAATGCATCAAATGAAAACAGTGTCTGGCCTGAGACTCACTGGCTGTGCAAGAGCAGCTGCCCTCAAGGAGAACATGGTCTTTTAACCTAGGAGCTATGCATTTAAGGGCAATCTTTTAGCAACATCCCAATCACCCAGGACTGGTATGACAATGTTTATGTCTGAATGTTTTCTCTGCTAATTGTGCACATTCCTCCCACCTGTTTCAACCAGTTTTGGTCAATAATAAAAATCAACTTGAATGTAGCTTTTATCCGATCAGTTACTCTTAAAGAGAGCACTTTGCAAAAGCCACCTCCTTCTCCACCCTCTAAATTGTACTTAGCTACTGAAAACAACACTTCAGAAAGAAGAAAGTGACCACAGAAAGCTCCAGTTCTTTACCTGGCATTTGTTCAGATGACAATTCAGCTGCCTAGGAAAGGGGTTTTTTCCCCAAGGAAAAAGGAAAAGAGGAATTTACAAGCTTCTCTAATCTAAAAGTTTCCCCTACGCTGTCAAGGCTCAGGTGACTCCCACATATTAGTCAGATTCAGCAACCTGGATAATTTAGCAATTAACTAATTCAGCAGTTAGGATAAAGAATTATGCCATTAAAAAACCCCAACAATTGTTCATTACTGCAACAAAGCACTGAAGACACGAAGGCAAATCTCTTTTTCCACTGGAATTGTCATGGGAGCTGTTCACAACAAGGAACAGCTGTGTCCAGAATGACCCACCAGAAATGCCACAATCGTAATAAAGGACTAAGGCAACTCTTATAGTTCCCTTATAGTAATAAAGGACTAAGGTTTCTAACTCAGGAAACGTAGGTATTTCAAAACAAAATATTTAGGCTGATGAAGTTCCAACTGATGATGGCACTTCACAGTTCCATAAGCTGCCTCTCCTTACTAAGTGTATTTGTTTTGTTAAAACCATCATTACCAGAGAGTTACAGTTCCTAGACTACCACTAGCCCAAGGCTTTCCAACATTACTATGACGTAACTGATGATCATAAAGGTCGACAGGACAAATGGAAAGTGTTCTCCTCTTTCATCCCCCTCACTTCCCTGCCAAGTGACTGTTACACACCCTTTCACATGTATCCGTGCTGTATTGACAGCCTCCTTTCAGAGCTCTTTTGAATAAAAGAGGAAACTACTGCTAAAGAGAAGCAAACAGATAAAAGGTTTTCGACCTCTCTTAAATAGCTATGCAAAAGCCTTATTAAACAGCCTCAGTTATTAAGTAGAAGATTACAGTAACTGTATTTCTGTGACTGTAAACCTATAAGACAATCCCCTCTTACAACTTAATGAATTCCCATACCAAAGGAATGGAATGTTCTCTAGATAATTTCAATATTTAAATTATCAGCCAAAAATGATGACTAAGTGATGTGAAAGAACAGTGATAGAAAGTACTATCTTTACTGGATTTATTAATTTAATTTAATTTTGAAATACGTGAACCTGAACTTAAATCCGAACATCAATTTCTCAATTTATCTTTCAAGGAAAATGTACTTCGCAGCTTAAATTTGAGCCTTAAAATCTAGAAGTCTCCTAGCTCAGCCTAGATATGAGAATTTGTTTACTTTCAAAGAAGGTGCAAGTCCATGGAAAACACTTCTGTAGGTCTTTGCACCTGAATCTGGAAAGTTTATGACCTTCCAAAGAATCATTAGTTACCAAAGTCTGGTAGCTGAGTGGTATATATTCTGCACTTAATTTGGCTTTTACCAATCATGCAACATCAAGAATCACTGCACTCTCAAGTCACAGATCAATGTTCCACCTTTGTAAAAATCTGATTCCACCCAGGAAAGTAACACAGGTTTCAGAGTAAGAAGTGATCTGAAATTAAGACTGACTACACTAGTTTCCCCTGTTTTGATGTGGAGTAGGCAATTTCTTCTGACATAAATGAATCTTTCAATACCCATTAATGCCAACAGTGGCCAAGAACAGCTACGAATAGAAAAATGCAGGCAAATATTGCATATTACTTTCAAGCCGAGAGACTTTTAGATTAAAGAAATCCATCTAATTTCATATTTTGTGCAAAGCACATAAGACAGAAAGAAAAAAACCAAACCAGTGGATTATTAGTACTCTTTAAACCTCTAGAAACCTCTTAAAATGACCCCATACTTTTCAGTCTTCCTGATTTGCAACACCTGAAATAAAGCCTGTAACATTAATTCTAATAATTTGGAATATTCTATAATGTAAAAACATGTTCTACTATAACCCATTTGTTACTTCATTGCTTTTGAATCAGTTATTTACATCTGCATACCATTTCTTTTAATGTATCTGTAATCTGGTATTTTTTAGGTCAAAACAAGCCAAGTTTAACGTATCTCAGTTCTCACATGAGGAAACAGCATATTTTCTTCCTGCTATTAGTTAAGCAATATCTATAGCCTGAGAGTTAAACAGATGCTTCCAAGTTATTTCTAACAATAACAAAACAATAACTTGTGAATCATTATGTCGTAGTTTTAAAAAGGTACAAAGGTCCTACTGATGATAAAGAATGATAATCTTAACTGTTCAGCTGTCAGTCTGGCACGTGATATCCCACTTTTTGTCTTAGCCCTGGGTTTAACCTATTTACTGAAAAGAAAGCTAAAAAAGAAAGCTACATACTCCTTTTGGATTGACTGACTGAATGAAGAATGTGTCTATATTTCAGATTCCTGCAATGGCTGCAGCCTACGCAGCCATTCCATGTCTGGACTACTAGCTATCCAGGGTCTTGCAAGTAATATTTTCACAGCTGCACAAAACTCAGAAGAGGCTGCAAAGTTTACCTGAGGACGTGAGTAAAACACTCTTGATTTCAAGACTGTTATACCTAGACTACTGATAGTACTCTACTAACTAGTATAATTATGCTCAACTTGTCTGCATGAGCTTTTTTATCACAGCTTTGTGGAAATGTTCTAAAAGAGACACTGATGGAATAAAGTTTCTTCACTTTTGCAACACTATCAAGCATGAACTGTGTAGAACAATCACAGTATTCAGGTGCTCAGAAGCTAAATAACTTAGAGCTGAAGTGCACAGTGAATGAAGAAGAGTCTGCTGTGGTTCCTGAAGGTGGATAAGGGAAGTCTGAAAGATACTACTGACTTTTATTTGGCAGGAGCAGAAGGATATGATACTAAAAACCTGTCCAGGTCAGGAGAGCAATGACTTTTCTAACTGCAAGCTTAAGCCAACACTTGAGAGAACTTTACCTTCTGTACTTTCCTGTCCAAATCCGTAACTGGCTTTAAAGAATCATTTCAGCACTAGCCCTTTAGAGGAGGGAAAGAGGGGAGAAGGAAACAGAGGAGTATTGTTTATATAGGTGTGCAAACTGAGGGTGTGTACTGGTAAGCAGAAACAGCAACCAGCCAAGGTACTAATTTTATATTTTGTCAAATGTAAATAAAAGCAAAGAGAGGAAAAAATAATTTAATGTTTCATCTAGTTAGTGGTCTGGAAGTGGAGAGAGAACAGAAACTATTACATAGATCCATCCACTATCTATTACTCTAATGAAGAAAAAATTTCTAACGACGTCTTTACAGAATTTGTTTGTAGCCTGATAGCAGCACAGGATCTACCACAATTAGCTAGTATAACTGGTCTTTCAGTAGCTTGGATCAGCTTCTAACCTTCAGTAATGGGAAAGGTAAGTGATTTTAGTGATTGTTATTTCGGAATTGATTCCACCTCTGGGAATCAAAACAATGGCATCCATACCAAGCCTCTTCTCCTCTCAAGGTGTTCTACAGCTGCACAGATGTAATGCAATGCATTAAAGTCTACAGTGAGTGAAGGTGACGATCCAATCTGTTTTGCATTTTATGAGTGAATTTAAATACTGTGAAGAGAAAGAAAGACAAAAAATCAATAAATTATGTACTTAGTAAACTACCATCATGCCACAGCAGGCATTCTGAAACAATCCTTTCGTAAGTAATTCTGAACAGCAAAAAAGCCAACTTTGGTCTAAGACATCATCAAGACTACATACAGTGTTCTATTCCTTAATGTTTTAGATTAAACAATAACGCTAATTCATGAAAAGGAATCATAAAAATACAATGTCACTGCAGCTAAATTTTATGGGTATTTTTCAATGGCTTGAGCAGCCTGAAAGACATTTTCCTACTTATTTGCTACCTAGATTGATAGTCTATGACTTTGTATTTTAAATCTACCTGTTCCAGGTTAGAAATCTAAACAGTTTAGAAACCTGGGTTAGGAGGAAATTTTCATATATAAGTTCATTTGGAGACTAGGTGAAAGATGCTAGACACCCAGAAAGTAGCTTTTTATTCTAAGCCAAAGAAGAACAGGGACTGACATTCTATTAAAATGTGGACAATGGATATATATAATTAAGCTAGGATGGAATGGCTGTTAAAATCAGGGGGTGGAAAACAGAATCTGACAGAACTAGAATGGGCTGTTTTATTCAACAGCATTGCCAGCAGACTTTTTTTTTTAAAAAATGTTATGTACACAGAATTGAACTAGAGGAAAGAGATGAAACCACGGAGGAACATTGTTCAGCAATAAAATACTTAATAGTATTTCTTTGTTGTAGATCATGTTTTGCTGGACACAAAATTAACTATGTATTAACACATAAAGAAGCTATTTTAGTTTTTCTGTTCCTTTACTCCTCTAGTCAGCCTCCTGAATCTGGAAGTTCTACTCCAGATGACCTGGAAAACATTGTTTTATTACTATGTGGAACAAAGGGATCACCTTCCAACATCCCAGCTGCTGAGTAACTTTTTTTATCCTCCTTCCCCTCAATTCCCAGAAAGTCTAGAGATAGAGAATGTAGTTTAACTGGTGTCATTTGCCTCATATTCACATAGATTTAGCATGGACTTCTCCAACACTGAAATGTTATTTTCCAATTCATTTTTTGGAAGCCCTGAAACTGGGAAGGTCAGCCATATTCAAAGGTAGTTTGAACCACAAAAACTTAAGTCAGAGGGAAAAGAATCCTGATTTCCCCTCCCCCAAATACCAGGTTTACAAGAAGGCAAAAACCAAACAAAAAAAACAATACACACACCCCCCTCCACCACACAAATAAATGAAAAACAACAACAAAAAAATGCAGCCCATATACCACAGATACTACAAATTAAAATGCAGCTATCAAATTAACATTGTAACTGAACAATCAGAAAGAAAAAATAAATGTTAGTAAATAGGACTATCCAAACAAGGTCTTCTACGCATTCTTATGTCAATACGGGAACTGTGAAAGATGAAGGAGATGCTAAAATCCTTCAGAAGAGAAATGACCTACGCTACCAAATTAGAGAGAGCCATTGCTGTGAAACCATACGGTGAGGATATATATACACTGAACTGTTCCTATCCATGTCAACACAAGTACAGAAGACTGAAAATGTAAACATAACGAATTCCTGCTAGTTATGAAGGACTGCACTGTACTAAATTTAGAATTATTTTTAGAACGGAAACAATGCTGGACAACAAGTACAAGATAGTTTACACTTCCTGTTTACTTCATTCAGATGTATGGTAATGTCATGGCCTCCCAAATTTGAAAGGGACCATTTATGGAAAATATGGCATGCAGGATTTTTAACCAGAATATCAAGAAGTGATTCTTGAGACAGATCAAGTCCTATCCTTTCTGACTGAAACTGGCATCAAAATTCAAAAAGATAAAAAGATACTCTGAAAAAAAAAGTATCAATTCTTAAGCACCAGATGGTTCTGAGCAAGGCATTTCACATGAGATAGTGGCTGTCTGGTTTACAAACAAGATGAGGTCAAATGGTTGGAGGACTGTCATTTTAAGAAAAACTTATTTAATACTTCATTTGAGTTTTCTTGTCTCAAGAAACCTAAGAATTTATGCAAAATTCATTGTCAAGGACTTAAGAGGCTCACGAATATTAAGAAATGGATTTGGATTCACCCAAAAATGAGTCCCATAGAGGTATATTGAGCAGTTTATGTTCAGTTCTTACACCACTTGCATTCACTTTCCAGAATGGGAAAAACGGCTGCATTAAATGAAGTAACAATGATCTAAAGAAGCAATATAAGAAATACTGGGTTGCAGGAACAGAAAAGGAAGATTTTAATTTTTGAAACAGCTGAGCATTCAGGTGGTGCAGTTTTCCCTTTTAAAGATTTCATGCAGTCACCAACAAACACTGCTTTTTTTCTTTTAATAAAGAATAACAGAAGCAACTCTTTTCCATTTCTAATAGTTCCGAAGTCACTATGAACACAGACAATTGCCTTTCCATACAGCTAGATCAAAAAAAATTTTGTTACAGATGAAGAAACTGGCTGGTCTCGCATCGTTACACACAAAAGAGACCAGAAGCCAGCTTTCACTGATCAGTTAATGCACACCAGCATCAAAACACAATCTAGCATCCAGCTCATTTTAAGCAAGTACTGATGAATTCTAAAATGCAAAAAAATACACATACAAAACCAAACATGTTTCATCTATACACAAATATATCTATATATGTACAAATATACGACGTATAAATCAGACTTGTACTTTCAAAATCCATTGAAAACACTAGACTAATGAAGCTATGGAAGGTGAAAAAGCAAAAGATCTCAGTAAAACAAATCAGGGTCAAACTTTCGGTGAATAGCTTTGCCATTATTATCATAAATTACATTCAAGATGAACTCCACCTCTGGGGTAAAAAGCACCTCAAAGGAGTCCCTGAGGTGGGCTTACAGGACTGACAAACTGAGTACGTAATAACTCAGGTGTGCTAAGACTAATCAATCAATAAAGAAGAAAAACATTTAACTTTTCTTCAGCTTACTTATCAGCTATTTTCTTTAGGGAAGCACAGCAAATATTAGCTACCTGCAGCGAGCATTTTGAAGATGTTGCAAACTTACTATTCTTCAATGTCATCATTAGTTTATGAGTCTAGGCAGTTGCATTTCATCTGAAATGTAGTAACCTTCTCTATAACTGGAAGATGTGATCTCTAGTCTTCACTGCAATGCAACACAGGACTCGCAAGCTTTTTCTTCTCAAAGGTAGCACTGTGACACTGTGCTTTCTCCGGGAATCAGATTCATGGCATGATGTGCAGAAACTGACTTCTCTAGCAAGTTTATTTTTACAGGCTGTTCACTTTCTTCCACTAAAGCACTTTTTCAAGCAGAACTCCAATGCACCAAAACTGACAGTGCAGTAACTTGCAAACCATAATAAACAATACATTCAGTTTAAACACTATTTCCTAGGAAAATATTTACCAAAGCACAGACGCACAGTGAAACAAAATACACACAAGCATATGGCTCAAAGGTGCTGGAAGGCACTACATATAGGACAGCAGTTCAGTAGAACTGCATTATAAACCAATTGTATTTTATTTATAGAGGAGAGAAGTAAATAGAACTGCCACAGTGGATCAGACTAGCGGTCTGTCGAGCTGTATGCACTACCATCTTCTCAGGGATGTAATACTGCAACAGGCAAACTGGAGGAACTATACAATGAAGTCATCTCCCAAGCCTCAGTAATTACTAGTTTGCTTGATGATCAGAACAAGAGAATAATAGATTACTTCCAATCTCTGCTTATTAAAAAAGTTATGATGATATTTGTATTATTTGAGAGCTAATCTTTTAAATGTTTTTACATAGGCAGCACATTAAAGCAAGGATTTTCCATAAGCTAAGTGGTTTTTTTATTTTCTCTCTAGCTTTGATCTTTTTGTCTTGGTCTGGTTTTAGTGCTAATAAATGTACCATTAAAAAGAAAAGATATTATCTATAATTTTTCAAGCCAATAACATTTACATACTTTGATTTCTTCTAGCGTTCAACATCACCATATAGTTTTGACATCCCTGCCTTCCTGCCTCCAAAATACAGTATTGACATTCAAACTTTAGTCAAAATTATGGGAATTAGAAATTGATAATTAAAGTCTGGAGCATATATAGCACAAAGATCAAGAGCCAAACTGCCAGGTCACAGATGTCTTTCAGAAAAACTTAACTTCTCTATTTCAAGTGTACTCCTCTTGTTGATGTTTTTAAATACTGGCATTGATGCAAGGACAGGATGTTATTGCATATTGCAGATTGGCTATAAATTAAGGAAGTACCTAATTAGGATCAGTTTTGTATTACCACAACCCTCTTCCAAACTGAGAAATGTATTCAAACTTGAGAACTTTAAACTCTACACTTAATACATTTATAAAAATCAATACTAACCTAAGTTAGTAATATTTTCAATACTAATATTTATACTTAATTAAAGTGGAACCAATCAGGAACTTTCAGAATCTGTAATTACTATTTAAGTGCAGAACTCAATTCTGGCTCTGCAAACAACAAAATCTGATAATTTGACATAAAAAAAATTCCCATTTCTACGACAAACATTAATATTCTGCATCTTTGAGATAACACCTCACTTAGATCTTTGTTCTTCAGAAAAGGCAAAAAAATATATTACTTAATGCTTTCTATATTATCTTGTCTCAGAGTTACACAGATCAAAAAGGAAACAACCTTTCCAACAATGTCCCTTCTCATTTTATGTACCTCTACAGATTTTACAAGAACATAATGTATTTTTTTTGCCCAAGGTTCCGATTTTAGAAAGTTAATTTAGACCTCTGATTAAATGCAATATTTCTGTGGAACAAGCACTCAACTATTCCTATCCATTCTGATCTCAACACATAGCTTTTATGCTTAAGATAACTAAAATCCACTGAGTTAAATAAAAAAAATGGTAAAGCAGAGTCAATCTTGACATGAATATGCAGGACATAAAAGCAAGCACACGAAATGGCCTTTGGCAGCAAAAAATATATTTTTAATGTTTCAATTTCTAGACTGACATGGCCTTTTCTTTCTCTAAAGCAAATAACTGAGTATTTGGTATACATTGGCAAGAAATGTCTTACTCAAATGCAAAAAAAAATTTGTTGTTTCTGTACAGAAACACTGCTGAGATTCATCTCACCGGTAATTTCAAAACAGCAAAACACTGCCAAAATAACATGGAGATACTTTTGTTTGTTTGGGGGGTGTGTGTGTGTGTGTGTGTGCCAAATTCATTTGCATCAGAATTAATTTACAAGTGAAAGTCTGCAAGAATAGTATGTTCAACTGCACACTTTTTTTCAATGGCTATCAGGTAAGAATTGAAACCAACAACTACCTCACAGGAGGGAGGGGAGCAACCGTCTGTCTTCCCACCCTAATTCCTAACGACAAGTTTTCATTCACCTCCTTTAGTCAGTTAATAATCTTGCACAGTATGGTAAACACCACTATATGCTTACCAGGTCTCAAATGTGGTAAGCTGAGACAAAAGTGTATGAAAAAGGAAGTACTCATTACCATTCTCACACTGGCAATATATTCTTGGAGGACAAAAAGAATGATCCATTAATAACTCCTGCCAGCTATCGCAGAGAAAAGGTTACAGAGGGAAAGATGTCATTACTTTGGGCTTCTAAGATTATTTGAATTATTTCAGCAGAATGACTGTTAAAACCGAAGCATATAAATAGGACAAAGCTTAAAAAACAAACAAAAACTAAAATCACAAGATCATCTTCCTTCAACCTGAGGTCTTACTCTTTTCCAAGGATTATGCATTTCTAACACGTATCTAAAGGTGGCAGCAACTGTTTGTTCTTATAGGCCCAGAATCGATCTTTGAAGAACTTCAAATGCTGTATCACAGGGTTCTATCCAGAAGAGTCAAATTCATCCTCAGTGTCAGCCTAATGTTATGACAAGAATTAAGTTGTTCTAATAAACGCAACCTGTAGATGACAAAATTTCTGCACACCACTCACCTCCAACTTTGTTTCTTACATTAGTGACATAAAAGCAGTATGACCTGATTAACTTGGCCACTGAGTAACAATTAACATAACACAAACCCACTCCAAATTAGACATATTCAAGTACCAGAACTCATATGTTAGAAGGACACAAAAGTGGAAAATATTTCCTACCTCAGTCTAAAAATCCTCTACTCCCAAATGCCTGCCTTTTCTTTCCTCTCCAAAATAACATCTAGAATGCATGTAAGCTATGGGGAGTGCTCTTCTAAACTGTAAAGGAAAGACAGACCTGAAATATTTAGTACAAGATACTAGTGGGAAGAATCTTACTACAGTCTTCCTAAAATTTAATTTGTTCTTTGTTCTCATAATTAGCACCCACACCTTTAATCAGTTCTCATTATGGCTGTAATGCTAATGTCATTAAGCTACAGAAAACAGCCTAGCCTATTCAGTTCTACAGACTATATGCTTACATGATACTCAAATGAAAATAAAGCAAAAAATCGTGTTGGAGAAGAAGAATCAGGGGCAGGGCTCTGGACCAGAAGGGAAAGTGTGTGTGGCAGGGAGAAGGTGAAGGAGGACGGCAATGAAGAGGGTCTGCATTCCACAGGGACACCCATATTTATTTACAGCTAAGCTCCTAAGCACTTCCTGCAGAAACAGGAGCAGCACGAATTTCACTTTCTTCACTCTTATCCCTTAGGAAGGAATGAGGCTCAATAAGATAAGCAAGCTTGTAAACAAGCCCTTCAAGTTCTTTCACCTTCAGTTCCACTTGGGAGGAAGTATTCTTTGGTGGCATTTTTTTTATTTTTGAAAATATGCATTAGCTACAAGATACACATTACATATCTGATGTGCATCATCACATAAGTATGTGACTGTATGCATACATATATTCTGTTAATTTATTTAAAAAATATATTTGTAGGGTATTACAAGTTAAACTAACCATCCAAAAATAGTATTACTTTTAACATGCCCCAGAAAGTTCAAAACAATGTAACTTAAAACATAAATGCTACCTTGGTACAGCAGATGGAGTAACATGCTTCATCTGAAATTTGACTGCACTAGGGTTTAAGAATGATTTGAATATACTGCTTTGGTTAATTAGCAAAATACCCCAACAAAACAGTAACAACAAAAAACCCAAGTTGCAAATTCTGAACCAAATGTAATTAATTTCAAGCTATATCCTCACGTATATGTTCTTCGGTTTGCTCGGCTACAGTAGGACCTTAATTTTTCCAGTCAGGATGAATTTGAGATTGACGACATATTTCACTGTATTTACCAGAACCCCCCTCTGATACTGCAGGTTTCAGACTGAAGGCGTTTTTACCCACAGTCTGCCCACCCCAGGCTTCAAACGAGGACCAGCACAACTGCGGGTGTCCCCCCAATGTCGGAGCCTGCTAACCGCCAACTCGCACAACAGCTTCTACAGTCAATGAATGGTGCTGCTTCTGGCCACTTAACGACTTCATTTGCCTCAAAATATGACTAACCAACGTAAGCCAGTGACTGAACTAACTGCACAGTATTACGTATTACCAAGGAGACCTGCCTTTAATTGGGGCCTACAAGAAAGCTGGAGAGGGCTTTTTATAAGGGCCTGTAGTGATAAGAGAAGGGGTAATGGCTTTAAACTGAAAGAGGGTAGGTTTAGATTAGATATTAGAAGAAATACTTTTCGGTGAGGGTGGTGAAACACTGGAACAGGTTGCCCAGAGAAGCTGTGGATGTCCCACCCCCGGCAGTGTTCAAGGCCAGGCTGGATGGGGCTTGGAGCAACCTGGTCTATTGGAAGGTGTCCCTGCCCATGGCTGGGGGGTTGGACTAGATGGTCTTTAAGGCCCCTTCCAACCCAAACTATTCTGTGATTCTATGATATTTCAAAGCTTCTATGATAGTTTTTGGAGGAAGCATGGGTCCAACTAGATAAACACATTTAAAATAACGCAAAAGCTTTTGAAGATGATGGAAGGATTAGTGAAATGTATTCCCATGTATACTAGACCATTAGGAAAAATGCTAAACAGCAGAAAAAAAATAATTTTTACACAGCTCTAAAAAATATAGTTTGAAAAGCGAATGTAATCTACTTTTTCATATTTAATTATCTATATTATTAAGACATACCAGCATGAGTGCTAGAACAATGCTTTTTGAATTGAATAAGAATTTAACTGTATGCATGAACACACCAATAAAGCTTGTAATTATACTGTAGCTGAAGAAAACTTAGTATTGCATTAAGAATACCAATCTGAATATGCAAAGGAACAGCAGACATTTGAACAGACTACTGCACTTTACGTATTACAAGACAATTTCCAATAATATGGCTGCATTGCCTTTACTGATACTGGTTATTTGCTAATGAGGACTTTTTTTTTTATTTTTGGTAGACTTCCCATTGCTCAGTGAGGCTGACACACAGAAAGTCACTGGAATTTTGGGTGAACTATTACTTAGTCTACAGTTAGTATAGTTTCTGTCAAATTTAGACTTATCCACAGGGAGTCTTGTAAACCAGTGTGAAGAAAAAGTTGACAGTGTGAAGAACAGCAGAAGCATTGCATCCATGTGGAGATTTATTAGTCCTTGGCCCTGTACCACATCACAGAGACCATGTCTGTGCATCGTCAGAATGATACGCAAGGAATATGGAAACAGGCACCATCTGGTATCTGAGGTTGGCTGAATAAGCCAATCTTAGCTACAAAGTTGCAATGGAGAGGATGCGGGTATGCTTCATGGGACATGGTAGGGTCTAGCGTGTGTTAAAAAAAAAAAAAAAGAAGTCAAGCAGAACTTCATGAACCTCACTGGCAATTTTTTTCCCCCCACTGTGATGATGCTTGTTTAGGGTAAAGGCTAATGCTTGGGTCAGTTGAATCAGGAACTCAATTCTGGACAGGTCAAGCTTATAAAAATAAAATAGTTTCAGAGGCTGAAATGTGTGGTGGTTTATTAATACTGACTTATTAGCAGGAAGGATAGAAGTGAGAATCATTAGCAAAGAAATGACAAAAGGGCTTGATATGAGACTTCTTCCATATGAAATAGAAAAAACTGTAGAGGATATCTTCTCCTAACAGTGTAGAAAACGCTCCCTCACCACATCAAAAAGAAAACAGAGGAAATTCTATTAATGTGGAAGGGAAAAAAACAAAAGAGCAAGTTTACAAGAAATTTTGTGCCTTTTTTCTTAGTTTGAGCAGACACTAAAACAAAAGGATGATTGACGGAACAGTTCTGACTTATGACCACAAAGTTAGTGGTAACCTCAGTATCAGTAGCTAAAATGTAAGCACCAAGCTAGAGATTATTTTCCCCTTCCTCAAGTTTACCTGCGGTGTTTTAGAGGAAAAAGATGCAAGACAAAGAAACAGCCAGACAAAAGAACATATAAAGGTGGCTGCATAAGATATACTTCTGTCAGTAGCATACAGAAACATATTCTAGATGTACGAGAGAGGAGAATTACCAAAAAGAACCAAGTAAGCTCTCCATATTTATAGTTGGTGTTTACCAGGGGGAAGAAATAACAACTAAACAAAACCCCTAGTCAGCCTGCACTTCTCTTCTACAGACTGGAGTCTCACTGAGAAAGAGAAAAACCATGAAGAACACAGGAGGTGTAAGAGTTTCTACAAGTTTTCTGGTTTAGAGCAGACAAAAAGGATGCCATTTTCAGAAATTTCAGTCTAAGGGAGCAGCTAAACAAGTTTATTTTCCTAAACAATACTTGGTGAAATCTGAATTCCTCCACAAAAAAATAGTTTTTGTTGCTCTGAAAGTGGATGATAAACACTAGTTTCACATGTTGACCACACTTTTTTTACCTAACTGGGTGTTTTTCAGTCTAATCCTGGAAATTCACCTTGAGATACATGACTTACGAAATGTAACAAAACTCCAAACTAACAGATTTCTGTAAAGGTCAAAGTAAATTCCAAAAAACCCATCAAAGTTTACTAATAGGCACTTTTTCAGATGTGAGGAAATAGCAATATAGAACAGGCTCTCATCAGGAAATATTTCAGGCCACTCAGAAACTTTCTAGATGAATAAAAGTATAGATAGAAATCAAAATCAAGGTTGGTAAAAAGGAGGAGAATGACTTCTTAGTAAGTGGGTAGGGGATGCTGCCTCTAGAACAGAAGACTAGGGAAGCAAAGGTAGTGGGAGAGTGTGAAGTGGTGCTTGATGGAGAAATGCTGAAGCCTAGAAGTTTACTACTGTGAGATCAACATATTCAGACCCATGATTTCAAGATGTAATTAGGCTGCCGGCCCATTTGAACACAGAATAACTCATGTGCAAATCATTTCATGTCCAACTGCACAAAGTACTCCACCTTCGATTGACTTACCTCCCATAATTTTAGACTGGCAGTTGATAAATTCTGGCTTCTTGTCTGTAA
This sequence comes from Ibycter americanus, assembly GCA_035590275.1. NCBI lineage: Eukaryota > Metazoa > Chordata > Aves > Falconiformes > Falconidae > Ibycter > Ibycter americanus. The sequence continues at coordinate 57,844,072 of JAVJGI010000063.1, forward strand.
GGTATCGCTGGCAAGTGTGATGTAGAACCTGAAAGAATGTGCATTTTTCTGAAGCTGTGCTTGCTACCCATTGGTCAAAAGCATTTTCAAATAGTAAATCAAATTCTGGGGAATCCTAGAAGAAAAAAAAACCACACTATTATTATTGCAGGTTTATAAATTATTTGGAGAAAGATATAGAGCTATGATTTTTTTAAAAAATATTATGTTGGAAAAAGCAGAAAGCTCATGCAACCCAAGACCATTCTGGGATTATTTTCCTTTGCATATTTTTGGATGCAAAAAAAAACCACCCAAAAAAAAGAACAAACAAGCAGGAGTTTTTTTTCTTGCAGGTATTTTTAATGAGGAATATTCAGCTATGACAAGAACTCATGAAAACAAAAATATTTAAGATCAAAAAATTAAAAGTTGGAATCTCATAAGAAATCATTGCTATCTACAGATACATAGTTACTTGTGTCTTCTACATACGGCAAGGATCTGTGCCTCAGCACAAAATCTACTTTCACACTATATTATAGAAGATGCAGTTCTGCTCTCAATGCTCAACTGAAGAAAAAAACCAAATAGCAAGTCACAGTTATTGTAAGGTATTATCAAAGTTTTGCATATGTCTCAGGGTAACATGAACAAAAGAGCATTTCCAGAACAAATAAACTCCCATCTGTATACCATACTTCAATTGGCAAAATGAATTGATTTTATGCAAGTATTGCTATGTATTTAGCAATATTTGCTAAATACCATTTTGTAATCTAATCTAGTAAATGCTTTTTTGAATTGATAACACTAGGAATTCACAGGAAGACAAGTTTGAAAGGAACTTGTCTAAGCTTAAGAAGTTCACAGGACTTTCAGTCTGAGAGTATCACAAGTATCTGTTATTTGTATAGCTGCATAGCAGATGCTGGGAAAGGGCCTAAAACTCATATACCTTACCTATCTGTCATTCCTCTCATTTTCATTGTCCCTTTACCCAGAGAAAATATAATTCCAACCCTTGCATTTCACAGGGCAGGTGTCAAAGGGCTTCTTTTTTGTACAAAAGACTGTACTGGGTAGCAAGAGATTTTGGTGGACCATTATTAAGATGCTTAGGCGGCTGACCAGAGCACAGCTTTGAACAAACCAAGGGGGTTAGTCACATATTTTGCTGTACAATGAACACAGTAAAACACTTTGTGATCACCAGTACGAGCCACATTCCTAACTTCTAATTCTGCTGTTTTACTACTAAAGACTTGTATTCATAAGCTTAGTACGACTTTGCCTTGAGACAGCTCAAAGTGGGCTGTATATTCCACATTAAAGGAATAATTCCAGAACTATTTAGTGGGGGGGTTTGTTGTCCTTTTTTTTTTGTTTGTTTGTTTATATCAGCGTTTACGTGCCATTGGCAACTAAACCATACCACCACCCTTTGTAGAAAGATAAGAAATGCAGAAGGATCTGAGGACTGTCCTAGAAAAAAATGCAAAGTTCATAATATTTCAGAAACTTGAACCTCAGTAACCTTTCGTGTCCTTGCTTCCACTTACTGCTCTATCTTATAACACAGCTGCATGCCAAAATGGACCCCAAGAGGCTTATAGTTGAAGACAAGGCAAACAAGGCTCTTGTTTTTCTATTTACAAAGAAGAGAGAGTAGAGAAAAAAGTAGGGGAAGACAGGAAGTAAAAAACCCCACATGACTACAAGCTTTGGACTCCTTCATCTCTCCTATTAAAAATCTATTTCACATATTCCATTGAGTTATTTCTTTTTTGAGAATTTGCACTTAAATCTGCATCTTATTTTTCCAGATATCTTTTGAATAGTAAAAGAATGCCCAATTCCCAAATCAGTTACAAAAATAAGCTCAATTTTAATTTTCTAGAACTGTTCAAACTCACCCTATTAGGGTCTATACCATTGACCTGGCGAAGCTGCTCCAGCATCCACTGCGTTCTCCTGACAAAAGACGTAGAGCCTTCAAATTGCTTCACCTTTGTAATAGACGCTTGCGCTGGTTTCTTGTTCGTCACTGAACATATAAAAGAAAAAAAAACATAACTGAACCAGGCTTAATGTTTCAGGAACGTGTTGTTTAGTTCACTGTAGCAGTAGCTGCTTTGCTGGTGTATTTTCTATAATGCTCCATAAAGTCACTGTCACTGATATACACATCACCGATTCTGACAGTAGAATACATTCCCTTTCCTGGATAACATACTGAAAAGCACGTTTCTTAACGTCAGAATGATGGTATGATGCCAAACAAGCATTATAAGACTTAAAATTAGACATATTTTAGCCATTATCAGCTTAAGTTGCCAACACTGTGTAAAAAACAGAACTAAAACGAAGGTCTTTCCAACTGCATTCTTACACTCACCTTACTGTTCTTTTTCCCATGCTAATTAGCTGAGGTTTCTCATTCCCAGCCTCTTACTCATTTCTTTCTTTTCTTGTCATTTTAGACAAGAGGAAAAAAAACTACAACACTCCCATCTCCATGTAAGTATAAGTCCATTTATGCACCTTTTATTAATTAAAAAAAAAACCCACACCCAAAACTAAAACCCCCAAACTGTTAACTTTAACTGACTTTCATGTTGGTGATTGATTGAAAAAAAATACAGGTTTCTCCAGTCTTTTCTCAACATGTCACATGTAGGTCACACTTGTATAACCACCAGCACCTATGACATTCAATTCCCAATTTCTAGTTTCCAGCCAACAGACATAAGTATATGCACTTACTGCATGAAGAAAGTAAACCCACTAAATGAGACAATAGTCTGAAAAATATAAAAATTAAGGAACTAAAGGTTGCTGGGCGCCTCCCCCCCAAAAATACTAGATACCACGAAGAAAGACCATAAATCTTTGATGATCTTGTTATAAACAAAATATATGTTATAAACAAAATATAAACAAAAAACCCACAAACTAAGTCATGCAAGACTGCCCTGCTTTTGAAAAAAAACCTCAATATAAACCACTCCAATTAGTGTATCCTTAACTCAGCATCAGATTTTCAAAGAGTACTTAAACATTAAAGCTAACTTTTCAACAGCAGGAAAACTGGCTTTCTTTATTAGACTCTTCCTCTAAACAGATTTTCTTTTCATCAGTATAACTTTTAACCTCCATGAAAGTTCTGTAAGCAGTCTTAGACACTTTCTATTGTTGTACTCTGCATTTTATTTACTTTTTTATCTGTTGCTATATGTTAAGCTTCCAAACACATTTCCACTTTGTGTGAAGAAATAATTTGTAGAATTCATTGTACTGCACAATCTACCAAAGCTAGTATGTTATTTCTCTCCTTGAACTTTTTATTTCCAAAAATCCTTTTATCCATATGGTCCTCCAAAAAGAGTATTCTTGGAAAAGACACTTTCCTCTGCTTTTAGATACTGGCAGTTAAAGGCAGCTTTTAAAGTAATCAAGACCTGAATAGTAAGATTGCTTATTTTTGTGCACGCCCTTTACCTTTACCCAAATAATTAGGAAAACTAATAGGCTTCTCACTCTGAAGATGCATGCTGCATGCACTTCTGCCCTCAGGGGCACAGTTATACAATAAGTAAATATTGGTGGAATGCATAATTCTGTAAAGTTAAAAAGTCAATATTGATAATTCTGATCCTAAGAAACACTTAGGATCATAATTTACCAATGCACAGATCGCTGTCTTGATGATAAATGTACTTTGGAATAAATCAACAAACGCAGATTAATATGAAAAGTTCTTTTCAGTGTTTCAAATTTACACTTTTTCATTTCAGTGTGTGTCTGTGCACATGGAAGTCCAAGCACCCTTATAAGAACCTAATTTGATAAACAGAAAACTAATTTCCAAGGAAATTTTAGTAGGTTAAAAAAAAAAGTAAATTAAAAAATTGTTCCACATGGCAGATAATTGTTTTTAAGAAGTTACTTTGGAATAGAAAGGATAGTTGGACTCAATATATTGACCAGACTATGGATAAGTACATAATAAACATATTGCCAGAAGTCTCTTAATCAGCAGCTGACGCACTGAGAACCAAATTGGACAGTATGCAATTCAGATTCACATGTCAAATAGAGAACTGAGAAAATCAATGTAGTATCAGAAAGGTAGCAGCAAAATAATATTAGAACAACTACTGAAATGCAATGAGTAGATACTACTAAGAAGTGAGAATATATTAAGAGATTCATTGATTGCTCAATGGCCTATGCAGACCAGCCTAACAATATCAATAAAACAGAAGTGTCAGGCATCCTATCTATACGTGTATATATATATACACACACACACACACACACACAAACACACTTACATTCTACAGAAGAGATTATAAGGTTCTTGGGTATCTCAGCTATCTTACGTAGAAATTCAGTCTCAAGTTACCTGATGTGATCCTTTTGGAAAAAATGCTGGTCTCCCTTTAGGTCTCACACTCGTAATTATTGCACACAGCCAAACAGATCAAACTGTATTTCACCTTTTGTGTCTTGGTATTTTAGGAAAAAGCTAGCATTTCTAGAACATTCAAAACCAACCAGCTACCCACAAACCCACCAAAGATGCTTTAGAACCTTCAGTTAGTCCATGACAGCTTGACAGTCATTACAACTCTGTGAAACCTTTTGGCAGCTGGGAATACCATCCTCACTAGCTGCTCATTATGTTGCTTTACAAACTAGAGCACTTCCACACAAGCCACTGAGTGGGTGTTACCTTGCAAACATGTAAAAAGTCTTCTCTTAAATCTGAAAAAAATTGGAAGCAATCACATGCTCCTAGCCACGTTCCCTCTCTGACAACTCAGATGTGTTCACTAAAATCTTCCACAATCATAATCTATCGTAATAAAATAAAAGACAATATTTAAGTTATACTTCAATTTTACTTGGATTTTTTTGTTTGCTTTGCTTCTTTTTTTGTGTAACAGAACTTAACATCATGCCTTCAAAACATGAAGCTGTAGTAGTGTGGACAAAGCACACTTATTTGGAACCCATCAATAGATGGTAGGTCCATATGGTATTTCTGTGTGTCATGAGATGCAATTAAATAAGCTTTTAAATTATTTTTTTTAAAGCAACATACAGTCATTGGTAAAGTAAGAAAGAATATGTGGGAAGTCAGCTACAGCAATTTATGATTAAAGAGATTGTGAGGGTTTTTTCGTATTTTTTTGTTTGTTCATTTGTCTTTTTGGGTTTTTTGGGGGGTTTGTTTTTTGTTTGCCCTGTTGGTTTTTTTTCAAACACTACATTAACATACAACCAAAAGTCACCGAGTCAGAAACGGCACTATTTCTTCTGGGATTGAAGACATTATTAACCATTCTGCATCATAAATAAAATGAAGTATTAAGTTTCAAAGAAGTTGTTAAAGCTTGAAAGGCACACATTTAAGTGAAATACTGTTTCAAAAGCAGATCAGGGAATACAAGGCTGAAATAGTCACATCAGAATTAGCTTTAAAGAACGCTGTGACAGAGTCAAGAAGGTCACTGTTCTCATCATTTGGAATACATGGAAACAAACATATTCATATTCCAGACTAGATCCAGTACCATGTGCGTGTCTAGCATCTTCAGCAGCTAATCAATACAGCTCTTCACACAGAAAGCTAAGGAAGACCGAAGTCCCAGTCCAACTTCATCTCACCTGCAGTCCAGAATATGTTTTCTTTATTTTTTCAGTCTTCTAAAGTATCTTTACTTGAATGGAAAAGATAGAAAAACGGAAAATGGCTAATTCCCTAAATATCTACCCCAAAACACCTGGCCTTGAGAAACAGTCTGAAAGCCCTAAACCACTGGACTCTGAACTTTTATTTTATCACATTTGAAATGCATATTTAAAAAGCAGTGCCTGTCCCTGAAGTCTTGACTCTGTGTATCTGTATTTGTTTTGGATGTTCTTTAAATTTGGACCTGTGTATTTAATAACTCAAATTCTAGGCAATTAGGAATCTTATGACAAATGGTTTGATTGCCTTACAAAATTTCTACTCATATCGCATTGTATTTCTAAGTGCTGAATGACTGAAAAGGAGAAATTAAAAAAAATATGAAGTCTTGAAAGCAGTGACTGCTGCAACTGTTCACGTTATAACAAAACATTTTTTTATCTGGGCACTGCACAGATTAATAAATTAAGCAGCCTTAACTTTCAACTGCTGTTGTGTCACTAGCTCTTAAGGGAAAAAACGTGCTAGTGAAGTAAGATCACTCACAAAATTACTTTCATCTATGAAATTATTTCATTTGTGAAAGTGACAGACTGAGACTCCTGACTGGGCCTGCAGGAGTCTGCTGAAGGCACTGCTATCTGTGTAGTTCAAAACTATTCCTCAGTTTAACGTTAGATCAGCATCATCTATCTGTATGCCAAATCCTGTACAGTGGATACTCATCCCTCAACTCACAAATAACCAATGATGCCAAGTTTGTCAAACTGGCTGTTACTATTTAACGAAGGAAAAAAAATCTTTAGAATGCACTCAAGACAGCCTACAGACTTTTAAAAAAAGATATTTTTGATGAAGAAAAAGTTGAACTCAATATACCACAGCAGTGTGATGTGATTTCATGGTCACTGTATCTAGAATTTTATCATTCCTATCTTCCTGTAGAAATGTTGCTCTAAAGCAAAACTCTTCACAGTGAGACTAAGTCTAAAAAAGCCAGGAGTTTCCTAAACAGCTTTTGATTCAGCCAGAATAAAAAGAGCAAATCTGATACAGATTTTATTAGGAAATGATGTTACGTATTAGTATTTGTGGTAGAAACACATTGTTTTTTCAAGCCAGTTCTTAAGGGATGAAAGTAGGTTCTAAACAGACTGTGACAGAGATAATTACTCTGCTATACTTTCCAGTTCTCCGGTTACATATCAAAAAGCTGTCTTCTCCCTCCAGATTTTCTATTTGTGCAATTACATCTAATTCTCATTCTGCAAGTCTCTTCACTCCCAGCCACCAAAGAAACAACTATTTCTTAAACTTGCAAAAAGCTTATTGACTAAAATTCTGACAGTCCTGTACACAATCCTAGTAAGCTATGGCTACCAGATTGGCAGACTATCTGCAATTTCTGATTGCTGAAAAAATAGTGACTTTTTTTTGTTCCTTTGTCCAGTTGCTACTCAATTCTGTAACACCTGAGTTTTTGTACTCAGAGGACAAAGCACGAGTAACCTGTGGAAAGGCCTCAGAAGTCTGAGGAAGACCAAGACAGATTTCTTTCTTGCAAATGTCATAAAGTACAAAGGCTCAAAGAAAAGACAACATCAACAAGATATCTAGAAAGACTGACCCTCATTTGTTATTCTCATCTACATAATTCCAAAGCAAAAGTAAAGAAAAGATTTATCTCTATTCCTCTAACATGAGGGGTTCTTCCTTCTGTCACAAGAACAACTTTACAATTGTTTTCCCCCACATTTCAAATCTTACTCTCCCTCTTTTTCTTCCCAGAGTGAGGAAACAGGGACTAGGCAGGGGAAAGGCCACTAAGTGTCACATCCACCAACTCTCATGGTAGTAGAAACTGGTATTATTGCTGTTCTGTGATGCTAGAAGGTAGTTTGAATGCTACTGTTCAGGCCACATGGTCCTATAAGCAAACTATGGTCCTGGCAAGCAACTTCCAGAATTTCCCAAAGCAACTTTCCAACAATCAGACAAATGAAATGGAGGATTAAGTAAGATGGAGCAAATGGGTATGCTCTGACTTACTTAGATATTAAAGAATAAGGACCAGATACATGAAACTGTCTTAGAATACTATCTGGATTTCAGGAAAAACTATTTCCAGTCTGCTTCACATAATGGTTGTGAGCTTTGCCATCTATCAACTCCAGCCTTAAGTTTGAACACCCAAACTTGTAGTATTTAATGTTTTCTTACAGCAGTTTTAACTGAACACTGATTTAATATGGAGTCTAAATTAATTCTAGAACTTAAGTGTAGAACTTTGAGCCTTCCCACTGCAGTTGTCCAACTGCTGCCTCCTGCAACCTTCATACCTGTCACAGTTCTTAGACCTCAGCTATCTATAATACGAAGGGATGCTTTGAGAAGACAGTGCTAGTAAGAACTCAGACTTAGGTTGCCACCTCCAGGATTAATTTAAGGTACAGAAGAAAAAAAAAAGAAATATGTTTGCAGTAGAAGACAGCTAGGCTCACTGCAAAGAAACAAAAGCAGCTAAAACTGGGGCAGGTTTAAATTCCCACTTGCTGCTCAAGGCTTGTCAGGTGTCAAAAAGTCTGATAGGTTGAGGTTTGACTTCTCAGAATTGCATTTCCTACTTTTGCCCATATTTCCTTTTTCCTTCCTTTGACAACGCTGATTTCTCACCATCTGGGATCTAAGAACCTGAAAGCAGGGACAAGCTGTACAGTTCCCACCTTTTCAATTTGCCAATACGACAAGAGGATGTCAGTGGCCCTAAATACACAAGAATTTAAACAAGGATAATTCCTTCATTTTTTTTAGGCATAGCATAATATTTTGACATCAAATTGGAAAACGTGAAGAAAAAAGAAGCTTTCAGGTACAGAGGCAAACTACTCAGATCTAAACATGTACAGTTTTTCCCAGAGCCCTTCCCAACAGTTCAAATAACAATTTGCATCACCTGTCTCCTTAAATCAGCATCTACTGCATCACTGTCCATAACAAGCTGCCAGCCTCACTCTCATTGCTTTCCAGATAATTAAGAGATACATATTTCATACATTTTTAAGGTCTATTCATACATTGTTCAAAATATAGTTTTGTTTAACCAGTATTTTTTCTTTCTACATGTAAGATATCTTTATCTGCTGAATAGTATATCAAAAATCAAATACTACAAAAATAAGTTACCCTGGAATTCAGATTAAGGTATGTGGTACCTTCCCAAGATGAAACACTAGAAAAAATATTTTTCTGGTGTCTTCAAATAAAATAAAATAATAATAAAAAAAACACCCCAAAACCAAAAAACCTTTAGTTTGCAATGAAATCTTTTTTTCATGTGTAAGACACCATAAAGTGCTACAAGCCTGAAGTGAGAGCCTGTATGTTCTCCAAACATACCACTGACTGCATTAGTAACAAACTGTTTCTTACAGAATGCCTTGCCTCTCAGTTTTGCACCTAATCTTCCATTACATTTACTTTTAACAGACCCATGTAAATACACGTACTTAAAAATAGTTTTTATGCCTAATCAAACACTTCAAGTTCCCATCATACCATACACATTACAGTCCTTACAGTTTCTTGACAGACTAATCTTTCATTCCTAGCAAGTTTTTAAACCTGGAAAGACAGAAGTATTGCATTTATAAATTAATAGCTTGCTTAAATTGTTCTTCATATACTACAGTGATATAGTTTAAAGTATTGATACCAAAACAACTGCTTCTCATATTGGCACAGTCATATAGACAAATGCAGTTAATGGGAAAGAATGCCAGACTTCATTTTATAGCCAGAGAGAAAGTTTCTGCTTAACTGCAAATATTTGCAATCTTAGTAAATACATACTCACTTCCAGAATGACGACTGAACTTCCAGGTTTTGTTGGAATTGCTTTTTACTATTCCATATTGCAAAGCAGCCAACTTTCAAACTTTTCCCACCTCCCTTTTCCTGCACACAGTCAGCTCAAATTTGAGTTAGTATATGTTTTTCATTAAAACCTAGTTTGGAGGACAGGATAGTGCTCTCACAGATCTACCATGGCACTGTTACCGCAGAGAAAGACAACAGGTATTCCAGTCAGGTCCCAGAGAAGAGGTATGACATCCTCACAACTCAGGGACCAAAGTCTTCATCATGGACCTCTCAGCCAGCACAGAGCTCCTGCTGATCCTGGCCTAGTGCATTTCACATTAGAAGTCCACCTTGTCCTGGGATGGCAGTGCCCCACCTATTAACTGGAAGGTATTTGGTGACCAAGAATTTCATCCCAGCATAGCATGTGCCCTTCTGTATTAGTCTGGATCATCTACAGCTTCAATCTTCTTTGCTCTCTTTTCCTTAAAAAGAAGGCAGCATCCTACACAGACTTTGCTGACCAGGATACTTTAAATAGCCTTTTAAGCATTTACACACACTTCAGAAAATAGCACTTCAATCTAGTTTAGAAACCAAAGCTCAAGATACAGAACACAGCGAATATCTGTGTGGGTGGCTTGAGATACTCCTCTTATCACATTCTGGTCACTTCAGCACCTGCAACTATGGAGAACCAGTTAAAGTCAATACCGCAAAAGTACTTCTAAACTTCATAAGTGGAATTTGGCATAATTCCTGTACAAGTCAACAGATGTGCATCCGCATGCAGAGAGTACACTAGGAATTACCTCACCAGCCTGAAAACAATGTTTGAACTTCACAGCAAGTATCCTGAGGGGCAGGAAGAGGCTCTGGAAAACTAAAGTTTGAATTCGTTACTTAGTAACTCACACAAAAAGTACAGTATTAAAAAAGTAGTTCTCCATGTCTAAGTTTGCTTAGATAATTTGACAGGCTTCAAGTTCTGGAACAAACTGGCCAATGACTTAACATCCTACAGTCTAAGAGGACCCTGTTGTAACAGGGTAGAGTGTTTACTGGAGCTTTTAAAGGGACATAAAATTGTGCTGCTTTCTAGATTTTGTACTGAATCAATGACCTAAAATATAGTAGACAAGACTACTACTAAAAAAAATACTTTGTGCACAGCAGATGCAAGAAAGTACTCTCACACCTGTTCAATACAGAAGCTCTAGCTTTTGCTACACAGCTGCCTAAGAACAGCAGTGGGCAAATTGTTCTATATTCTTATGACTCGAACTTTCAGATGGGCAGAATTCTTACAAACCTTCACATACACACATGGCGTGGTAACGTCCAAGCCTCAATACAAGCAACTAAAAAAGGCTGGTAGACTTTGACCACTTCAGATTAGGTAGAAATTAGAAAACAAACACACAAACCAAACCAAACCAAAAAACCCAGAAACATCTGTGGGGAAGTACAGGGGGTGACTAAAGGAGAGGCCAAGCAGGAAGAAGAACAAGTGAGCCAACAGCTGCAATCCCAAATTATCATCATACCTTATTTTAACTGAAGCCAAGTTACTTAAATCCCATTCATTCAACAACAACACAACCCAGTATCTACACCTATGAAGTACTCAACCCACAGTATATAACCCACAACACATTTATTCAGCAGAAGCCACACATCCAGCCTTTCTTGCAACTTATCACTGGAAGTGCAACAATTACTACGACGGGACATTTTCACATGTTGACTTTTTTTGCTGCCTGAATTTTCTGTAGACAACTAAAATGAAGTACAGCAAGCAATGCACACATTTCAGGTAGCACTTAGCCTGAGATGTAAAAGTACAAAAACCATATCTCTAAAGTAAATATATTCTGATTATTTTGAACTTGATTTAAGTTCATAAAAGTAAGACTACCAGTATTACTATTACTCTGGGAGACTGCTCATGTTATGGGTGTCTTACACAAATACAAAAGATATTATACATATCAACAGGTCCCATCTCTATCGTGTGCATACAGTAGTAGTTCAGAGTAATTTTTGTATTTAGTGTATATATATGTGTGTGTATATAAATCAAGAGATTTTTGAAATGCAATCTTACCCCCTCCAATCTTTTAGCTGCTCTAAAAAGTGTGACTGCAACAGCTTAACTTTAGACACCAATTTTCACAAATTTACCTGTTAACGACTATTAAGGCAGTTTAGAGATAAGACCAAAAACCTCTATGGATCAGAATTGTGTGCGGTATTTTATGGACAGTTAAGCAGACAGCATCTTTTTCATACTTCGAATGCCCACCGTGCTTCTGAAAACCAGTTCTCTGCCCATCTGCAACCAACTGTTTCCAGTGCCTCCTCTTGCACACAGAGTTCAGTGGTTAAGTTCTCTTTTTCAATGGCATCAACCCACAAGTATTCCCGACATAACCCACAAAATAAACAGACTTTCATACCTTCACAAATTTTCCCTACAGCTTCTATTACCTGAAGAGACACAGTACAGTCAGTCTCTTGCCAAGACGTTCACTACTATTTCCATGCGCTGTTCAACAACAGCATTTCAGGGTCAGAAGTTACCTCCACTGTGCTGGTTTTGACTGGGAGAGTGTTAATTTTCTTCAACAGCAGCTAGTATGGGCCTATGTTTTAGATTTGTGCTGAAAACAGTGTTGATAGCACAGGGATGTTTTCGTTGTTGTTGAATGGTGCTCACACAGAGCCAAGGCCTCTTCTGCTCCTCACCCCACCCCACCAGCGAGGGGTTGGGGGGGCACAAGGAGCTGGGAGGGGGCACAGCCGGGACAGCTGGCCCCAACTGACCAGAGGGACACTCCAGACCATGTGATGCCATGCCCAGCATATAAAGCTGGGGGAAGAAGGAGGAAAGTGAGACATTCAGGGTGATGGTGTTTGTCTTCCCAAGTAACCGTTACGTGTGCTGCAGCCCGGCTTTCCTGCGGGTGGCTGAGCACCTGAATGAATTCCTTGCTTTGCTTTGCTTGTGTGTGGCTTTTGCTTTATCTAGTAAACTGTCAATCTCAACTCAGTTGTCTCACTCTTCCGATTCTCTCTTCCATCTCGCAGCAAGGGGGAGTGAGTGAGCGGCTGTGTGGGGCTCAGTTGCCAGCCAGGCAACTAAGACCATGACATCCACTTAGGTGTATTCCAATTTAGTTTGTAAAGCACTTTGAGACCATGAGATGGAAGGCAATATGTGAGAAATATTTACAGGTTTGAAATCTTTAAGCATGTGAATAGTGATTTGAAAACCAAAGTGAAGCTGAAGCTCTCAAAAAGCCAATTTAAAAAGTGGTAAAAAAACCCAATCCATGTTACAGAAGTAAGTGTCTTGCTGAACTGAGACTCAACACTTAGGTTGTGTATTTACCCTCCATTCTTTTCCACTATGCTTTGTTCTCCTGCTCCATTTTAAATTTGTACAATGATGGCATTTCTCAAACTGCCTTTTTTTTTTTTTCTTTCAACTATTGATTTATTGCAGCTACCTACTGAGCCTGTTTCACTCCACGAACAAGATGCAGGTAATTAAACTGTCTAGAAACTAAAGTATGTGTACTTTGCTACTTTTACTGCACCAATGCTTACTTACAGACTGTCACATTGAAAGGCCCTACCCACAATAAACAAACAGCCAAAGAGAACACCAGATGAATAAGAGTGACAAACACTGCACAATTGGTTACAACTGAAAACTATGGAAAAAGAAACAGGAAGAAAAAAACCATAGTAAACCATTTAAAGCCACAAATAGCTGTATTTTGGTTCCCTTTCTCTTCAGGCAGCAAAAATAGGAAAAAAAAGTCTAATTCAATTCCCCTCTCCCTGACTCCCTGGCTGCACACTCCAAAATTACCAATACGATCCTGATCTCACTGATGGTACATGCATTAAGGTGGTGTGATTTTTGTGGGAAAGAAATCATTAGCTGCTCAGAACCTACATGAGTAGGTCAGTGAATCTGATGATACCGTTATCTTCTGTTGTCACACCAAGAGGTTGCAAAGAAGAGTGAAGTAAAAAGTATTTATGATATGAATTGAGGAAAGGCAGCCTTCTACTACCGGTATGGAAATCAACAACCCACCCACCCCACCCCCAACAAACTCTAGAACTCTTGTGTACTTGTTAATACACTGTCAATTTATATTAAACATATATTCCAGACTAATTTGAAATGGTTACTTCATAACATTACTGAAATTAACAGCAAAGCGGATGTGTACTTCATGTTTTGAGAAATAATTTTCAGAACTGAATTACAGCTCACCACCATCGCATCTGAATGTATTTCAACTGGACCTTTTGAATAGCTTGAATTATTTTTTTTTCTTTTTACTATTTTTTAAACACAGCCAGTATAAATTGCTGATTAATTGGGTCAGTATCCTCAGAAAAGCAAAACCAATGAAGTACATTCCCAAAGGTTTTTCTGCAACTGTGTAAAGATACATAATTTCTCAAGTTTTGAACAGACACTCGAATCTGAGTCTCTTAGGTGCACAGATTTTATCCATACTATGAACAGCTACTCATTTTGCTTAATACTTGGATCCTAGGTACGTACACAGATTAAACATACCTCATAGGAATATATCCCTCATTAGACTTTGTAGAAGCATGTTTGAACTGCAAGCAAAGTTTTCTTTCTATATTCTACATTACAAATTTCACACCTGCAGTGGACTAGATCTTATTTGGAGGTGCTCTGTGCAGATAGCATTCAGTTACTGTACACAGTATCTTAAGTTACCTGACATATGAAATACGGCATACAAATCCTTTATTAACATAAAAGATTTCACTGTAAGGGACTGCAGCAGAAACCAAGAAGTAAATATCAAGGATAAGTCCACCATTTTAAACCATTAAGATTTCCTAGCCTTTAAAGAAGAAAAAAAGCCAGAAACTGGTAAATTTTTTTTGTAGAGAATAAGACATCTACCAGGTTTAACAGTAGAAGAGAAAGGAAACCATGTCCAGTTAGCAAAGAATTTTAACAGTTTTTATTTTTCCAGCTTAATCACTCTCCTTAAATGAGGCCACAGCAATCAAGGAATGATATACACTACCCTGAACAGTAATTTTAAGAGGTACTCCACCAAAGAAAGGTCCATCGGGGAACATTCAGAGAGTTGTGCACAGGTAGGTCTCACTTAGATAAACAATCGGGGGACAGCTGAAGGACTTCCCCAACAGCTTCCATAACCCAGAATATAGCCTATATATAACTAGCACAAGCTTATGGTAAAGATACCTCTATAAATCGAAATTCCCTAAGTCATGTCTTCAAAACTTTGCATAAAAGACTAACTTGGAGCCTCTTCACTTCTCACATGGAGAAGTGATTTGTGATGTACTTACACAATTCAGTACTTCAGAAATACATTTTGAAAAAGTGAATTCTCAGACTGCTCAATTGAACAAAAGCTAAATACCTAAAACCATAGACACAAGACATCATGGTAAAATGTATTATATGGAAATATCCAGCATGTTGACAGAAAAGCCAAAAGCTGCGGTGGCTGATGCATGGCTTTCTGCAGCTTTCTTCCATGAACTCCCAGCAAGTCAGTTACAACGTACATTTTTAAAGTGTCCGTATCTGTGCCTCCCCACAACTAGCTATAAGAAACATCAGATAAATTGTCTGCAGTCCTCTTCATCAAGGATTTTACTGATTTCAAAGATTTTCAGCAGGTTCATTAAACCTACTAGATGCAAAGTGATTAGGTGTAGATTTAATCTAGTAGATTCAATCTACGCTATTTAATATGGTGTAGTATAATAAATGGATGGTGACTAAAGTGGTATTCAGTCAATCTGCTATTTCCATTTCCTAAAGGCTTCACTGAAATAGGTAATTTCCAGGCAGAAAAACACAACTAAGAAGACAATAAAGGATACAGTTTACCTCATTATTTACCATGCAACATTTGGGTACACCTAAATGAACTACCTTCTTCATTACATTTGTGTGTGGGCATGCATACAAAGGTAAAACTATACATCTCTGGCACATCCACCAGCTTTTTTTCTCATGAGCTCTTTCTACAGTTTGCATTCTTTCCCATTTGAGAAAGGCCCATTGATTTGTGTATTTTACAATGCATAGCTCCTTATGTTACAGGATTAATTACTGGTATTTCATGGGCATACTTCTTAAAGAAATACATGCCAGGTTGTTCTTATAGGACCCAAACTTTCTGCCCAGTAACGTGGAAGACTATGCTCTTTTTATTTGTGACGCAATTAAATGAAATTTGGCATCAGATTTAATCTCTTAGCTGTGAAACTATGAAAACCTAACTGAATGTGCCGCTGGCTATTACTTAACACATGAAATTTCAAACCAAACAAAAACCTGGAAACAGGTTTAAGTTACAATTGATGACTCATGCTTAATGAGGAAAAATAGATACCCTAAAGACATAGAAATGTCTCCAAAAAAAATATCTAGAAATAGCTCTTACACATTTTAAATAGAAAATGGTATCTTAAAAACCCTTTTAATAGTTTACTATGCTAATGTAGTATTAATTTTTAATTTGCAGTAACATTTTACTGCTTATAGTAGCTTTTCCTTTGTGAAAACCTATCCTCTGAAAATTATTCTGAAAAATAATCTATACTGCCGGTGTTACAAAAGGGGTTTTCTCTGTGAATTTATTTTAGAGCACTCAAAATGGGCAACTCAGCCTTATTACTTTGTACACTATAGATCCAGATAGCAAGAGGCCTTTGCAACTGACCTTATTTTTCTGCTGTATTGTACACATTGTACTGCACTATTATGAGGGACAACATCCTTTTCATTATATTCCATAAACCCCAACAAAATCAACTGTTAATATTCCACACCATCCCCCCAAAAAAGACTTATTACCACCTTAGAGACATGTTATTAGTTATAACTGAAAAAACTGTTTCCAGTAATTGCAATGATCACTAGCACTGTCTTTACTAAACATTAGATCATCATTTTCTTTACATTTTTATCAAACAAGATTGTTAGAATCCATGTAATGTGAGTATGTTTCACAGTAATATTTTCACATTCTGATTTGACATGATTCACTGTTTGCTCCTCAGCAGATTCACAGTTTGCCAATAGTTCAGTTGGGATGTGTCTTACATTTGACCTGCCTGAGGAGAGAACTGTTTCCAAAGAAAAATGTAACATAGGAAATAGCCCACTGGCCAAAGTATTAAAACTCTTATGCTTTTGTTATTTTACATACTATAGCTACTATGTTGCTTCCCTTTCTGGAAAAAAAAAAAAAAAGAAAAAAAAAAAGAGAGAAAAACAAACCCCCAAAACCCAAACCAAACAAACAAAGGACCAAACAAAAAATACCTAACCAAACAAAAACCCACAATTATTTCCTCTTTAGTCTGGCTTGCAATGAAAATACTTTTCAGGTTAACAGACACTCCCTAAAGCCTTCTAAGCACTGTGACGCTACCAGAATGAATACAGAGCAGAGGAGGAAAACTGACAGACTCTAAAGGCCGTGAAATAATTTTTGACACATAAGTGATACATAAAGAGGACAAACCTGAAGTCGCAGCTGAAATATGAAGCCAAAAGAAGAAAGGGATTTCAATGCGGAAACGTTCTGAAGTTTCATTTTGGGTCTCAGATCAATACTGAAGTGTTGTTTAAAAAGTCTGTATAGATTGCACTAATTTTGTCCATCATCTGTAAATGTCAACGGTAGACGGTACTACAGACACATGTTCCAGTTTCCCCCTACCAAGTACCAATTATCAAGTCACAAAGCCTCCAAAAAACGAAACAAAAACCATTAAAATATATGGATTCCCAAAAGCAAACATCTCATTGGCACCATAATTAAACAGAAACCCAAAGAACCGATTAAAAATGAAGCCAGAACTTTCAAAAAGTTAGTTTTATACTACACATTAGTGGTCACCATTCAATTTAAGATAAATAGGAAACACCCAAGTGCTATAGCATGCACTTCTTTCAATTGCAAAAGACAATTTTATATCGTCTAGCAGATTTTACTGATATGTCATTTTTTTCTGAAAGATTAAAAACAGTGACTTTCTCCCTACTCCAATAAGATGCAACCACAAAAGTCCTTCTCTTTCACAGGACAATGAATAAGCCACTATTTTCAACATGTCCAATGTATAAACTAAAATACAAGACCTTGGGTTTTTTAGAGGTTGGATGATGGAACTAGGAGATAGTTAGTTAAGACTACACCTCAAGAGCTGCAAAAGACGACATTACCATCCATATTTTATGAACCGAGTTGGCCTTTTGAAGGGTTATTAATCATCCCCACACAGGGCCAACTGAGCTAATGACTCAGGTCCTCTCAGTAAAGCTCTATGGACAGGGAATGCATACTAATGCCTGGTTTGAAATGGATCAGCAGATTAGCATTTGAATATTATCTCATCTAAGCTTGGTCTGCTGTGGCACACTTCACGGACAAACAAAAAAATACAAACCCTCTTCTCAGAAAAGTACGAAACACACCAAACTTGTTACATTTCTAGCCCATGCACCTGCTTTGCAAAACAAAACAACAACAAAACCCAATCCAAAACAAAACACAAAACCCTACCAAACCAGAAATAAACCCCTGTCTGTTAAAAGCACTACTGCTTGTCTTTTCTTTTTTTTCTTTTTTTCCTAAACCATCTGAACAATAGGATTTTATCTGTCCAAGTAGGTAACTATGAATTATTTGGCTGGAAGTGTGTGTTTTGCATGACTGATCTGGATCAATTTCCTATCAGAAGACAGCCAGTGAAAAGTATAAATGAATTAACAGTACACAAAGGATAAGGTAAAGGAAACACACAGAGGAAAGAATATTTTCTTTAAAGCAATACCCATAGTGTTCCCCGACACAGTACACTAATATCAGTCTTTGAGAAGGGAACGCCAATCATTTTCTTTTGCAAATTGTGTGTATAAGTAACATTTAAAATTATTGCCAAATTAAAACCAGTTGGAATGAAAAGAAAATAAAATTCTTTCTCAGATTTCCTCTACATTCAAAGAGTAAAACTACAGATATTTTGAAGCAGATAAATGCAACAGTCTGAAAGACCTTGAAAAAAAAGAACAGAGAAACCAGCCCCCACCCCAAAAACCCCAAAACCAACAACAAAAAACACACAACCCAAAAACCTAAACATAAAGAACAGGCATGAAACATGAAGAAAGTACAGATCACAAAATTAAATTATATAAATTTAAATATTCGCTATCTAGTGAAAGTTCTACAACTAGGACACTCAGTAGTTTGAACCTGTGCCAGCACATGTGCCCCCTTAGCTTACAGTCATGCTGTGACTGGTGGTGCAAGAGCTATAATGAAGTGGAGCTACCTGCTGTCCTGGTGGGTGGTCATACAAGAGGATATTAGTAGTACTGCTATCAAGTTAAACACGAATCATTCCCACAAACACATACCAAGAGAGGAAAACTATAACGCTACAACAGTGCAAAAAAGCCCTAACCCACAGCATCTAGAGAACAAATAATTCCCCAAACCAGGAGAAATACAGGAGGACCACTCTAAACTGGGGAGGAGGGGGAGCTAAGAAAAATCTCAGTATAAAGAAATGCTGCAACCCCCCGCAACAATTTGCATTTCACTGAAAGTCTCCTTCTACAACAACAGTGTCTGAACTTAAAGAGAACTGATACTACAAGCACCACTGTAACACCCTGCAGATTTATTCCTACTGTTGCCACTATGTATTCACTGCACAATGCAATGAGAGAGTTTTATTTTAATATGAATTAATTGCTCATTACATCTCCCTGTACTTAAATCTTCTGGCTGATTTTTAGCCTCTCCCTTGTAAGAAACAAGGTGCAGACCGGCATACGATCACGCAATTTGGTACCTGGCAAGAATTAAGATGTGAAAAAATGCAACAAATTCCAGCAGGTTTTCTAAAAGTACGTATTTGGAGTCAAGATTGCTAAACACAACCACCTCTAAAGAGATGCACAACCTGCAAACTGAAACTGACAGTGCAGATTCCTCATCTCATGACATTTTGTTGTCTCATGACTGATTTCTTCAGTCCTTTGCAGAGCACTGGATGTAACAGTGTGGATAACTTACAGCACGCTATATGTTTTACAAGAAACTTTCCGGAAACATGCGTTTGGTTTCTTCCAGTCAGATACTAGAAGAATGAGACAAGACTAGATGAAAATAGTTATTCTGACTTCTTTAAAATAGAGTCCCTAAATGAGACTACTGGCTTCTTGTATCTACAATAACTTAGCAAGAAGGCTCAGCACACCTGCTGCAGAAGTCATGAGAAAATGCGCAATTTGTGTTCACTCCCATACAGCTGTTCCAACACTTAACCTAAAGCAAAACATTAGGTCCATCCATTCTATGCTAAGGTACAGAAACACAGCAAATAAAGCCATGTCCAACTGACAGTTACAGAACAAATACATAACAGCCATAACTGAAAATTAAAGAAAGATTCAAATATCAACTTTAATAAGTAAGACTTTACTGTGGAATGTCCTCATGAGGGAGATTAATCTGGGAAGTTAAAAATCAAACACAGTTTCCTTCATGCATGACACTGTTACAATCTTGCCACGCTTCACTGAATTTTGGAAAATATAATCAACAAACTTACGATCAAGCACTGGTACTTTTGGCAATGCTTACCAGGATAGTTTTATCTTGATAGGAGCTTCCCCTCTTTCTCTAAACATCTTGCATTTACTAGCATCCTAGTTCTTATGTAAGGTACTTGCCATTAAAAGCAAAGTTAATCCAGGACTAACGGGTATTTCCAAATTCAAATGTTCAGGGGAAAAAAAAATCTCCACTGACACCTGTGACAGCCTTAGGAAGCACCCAGCACATTTATAAAGAGATTTAACCTAAACCTAGTATTTTCTTCTTCCTCCAAGAAAGTTTTTTTGCTTCTTCCAATTCCATTACGAAGCTTTAAAGCTCCTGTTGTACACAGCACTGAGATTCCCAAAACATTTGTGGCTTCATGACACACTGGAATTACTTTGTCTAAACACACTGAAGTTCCTCCACTGCCACCTGCTCATTTATACAATTCAGAATCACAGAATTAAAACAGACCTCCGAAGGTCATTAGTCAAACCCCTGCTCAAACACTGATGTTCAGTGAGGTTGCTTAATGGCAAAACATAGTAAAACTAAGTGCATAACTTCACTTTATCATAGTGATTTTTTTTTTTTTTATTTCCTCTTTTTCCCTTTTAACCGACTGGGATTTCCCTGATTGTGACTTGCTGCCTTTGCCTCCCGGTTTTCTACTGTACACATCTAAGAAGAATCTAGTTCTACCTTCTCTAAAACTGTGGAACATTTAGGGTGGAAGGCTGCCATTATCTCTCTCTCAGCCCTGTCTTCTCTTTTGATCTTTTCTAAATAAAACCAGCATCCTCAGTCTCTCCTCCTGTCATGTGCTACAGTTTCCTAAATACCTTAGCCGACTTGTGCTAGACTCTGAAGTTTAACAGTATGTGCCTTACACTAGGATACTGAAAACAGGTTTCCAGATGCAGTCCCATATGCCCAGCAGAGGAGAATAATCACTTCTGCTGATCTGCAGGCTACGCTCCTGCTAACAGAGCTCAACATGCCGTCCGTCTTCACGGCTGCAAGGGTGGTTCACTGAGCCCTGTTCAGCCTCCGTGTTTCCCACAAGGCTGCTCCTGACTCAAGCAGTGAGCCCCCAGCCCAAGCTGTGGATTATTCCAGCCCAGGTGCAGCATTTCATATTTGTCTTAGTTGAACATCATCAAGTTCTTGTTGCCCCATTCCCCCACCTAGAGTCAGATTATTAAAAGTCCTCCCTCTCTCCCTTACATATCAATTATTCCCCTTCAAATTGGTATCACTTGCAAACTTGAGGGAAGCACAGCCTATCCTGTTGTCCTGGTCATAGACAAGGACACAAACTAGGACTGGCTCCAGTATCAGCCTCTGCACCACGCCACCAGTAGCTGGCCAGTTAGACTCTGAACTACTGAGAGGACACAGAATCATACCTCTGAGCCCTACAGTCCTCCCAGCTCTTCCCCTCACTTCGCAATCCACTTCTCCAGTCCAAACTACCCTATTTGCCTGCAAGGACAGAAAGCCAGAGCATTGAAAGCTGTGCATCTTCTACACGACTTCTACATGACTGCATTCCCATCTGATAACTGAGTGATACTAGATTTACTTCAGGGTTTATGAATGCCATTACAAGCATCAATACATTGATTTACTGTTGTAGTGCAAAACACTGAGCTATAGATCTTCTATCTTTTGATGTCAGTTTTATATAATACATAATTTTTACTCTTACCAAAATTCTGCTTTAGCATTACTTAATTATTGAAGGCTCAGAGCCTAGTGCTTAAAATCAGATCAATTATATAATGCCAAACATAGTATCTAAGGCCCTAGCACTGGGCAGATTTGCAAATGAAATTTCATTTGCAAATTTCAATTTAAGCAAAGTTTACATAAGCTTATAGTGAAAGTTTGAATGGACTCTAAATATACACAGAACTCAAAATTATTTCTGAGTAATAGGTATGTATTATCCAACTTAACGGCTCTCTTGGTGTCAGCATTTTCTTCTGATCAAATTCTATATTCTTAACATTTGTTGCAGTCATTTTTAGTGTGCTGACTATTCTGTAAAAACTGCAAGCGCTTTAAAGTGAGGGAATTAAGTAAAAGAAAAACCCCACAATATTTCTACCAAATTACCCATTCCTCCACTTTTTTTTAAATTCTTTTTTTTCTTCAAATTTGAATTTAAATTCATATTTAAATTAATATCAAGAAGCAGAAGAATAGACTCTCTAAACACCAGGACTAACAACTGGAATGTCAACATATAACCAATTCCTATTTTTCTTCTACAAAGCTTATTCCTATGTAAGCACATCCATTTTTTTTATTTTTATTTGCCTTTTTAAACATTTTTTGGCTTGGTTATAACTTCTTGGAGTTTCTTTCTCATTCTCTGGTTTACATACCCCTAAACCAGACAATTCATATCCTGAAAGGAAAGCTCCTATGTCTAATCTGATATTGCATGTATAGTGGAGGATTTTCTTGATTTTCCCACTAATACACTGTATTAATATATTCTATTATTCTAAGCCTCATTGCTTGTAAATTTGCTGTTAATAGCTCTAGACTACACAGTGGGAATAAGCTAAAAATCATCATGAGCATTGCTTGTCTGCTGTCTAGTCTATGAAGGCTATCCTGTAATTACCCTGTTAAGGGTCATCCATAAATACTCATTGATAAAACCAGTTAAATGGTGCAGCAAAAAAAAAAAATATCAGTTGTCCTTACTGTAAATTGCGTAGTTTAAATTATAAATGTGTTTCTCAAGGGCTTGAAATTACACTGAAATTTGTTACTTAAGATGTAAACAGAATGGCCTTGAACTTTAACTACAATAATGGTAGTAATAACTCCATAGCTTTTTTCAGTTTCCTAAAGCCTATGTGAAGTAAAATTCTTTCAAAGCTTGCTGACAGTCTTTAATATATTAAACTCTTACAGTAGTAGCTAGAGAGACCAAAATCAGCCTTGTCTCCTCAGAAGAGGAGTTTGCCTTTTTAAAATAAGAGTCCAATATAAAATTATTTTATAAAAATAAGAAAATTGCAATTGCATTTCTTAAATTATTAATAGCTGCAGGCAAACCAAAAAAGTGGGACTGTGTCCAGAGTGATGCATTCACAAAGCAAATCAGTATCACTGCAACACATGTACTTGTACTCAGGCTTTGGCAATTCAGAACAGTAAATTCTGAATACTGATGAAAAGTTACATGAAAGCACCTCACTAAGATAGTCCCTGAGGTATTTCTGTTTATGCTACATAAATTCAGAATATATTTTAGAAGATACTTTCAGATTTTACCACATGCTTCTTTGTTGCAAATCTCTGTATTTGAGACATACTTGCAAGGGTACGAACGTATTATTACTCTCAGTGTTTTAGACTCTTCCAACAGCCTACAAATAGCCTTTCCAACAGCATCAAAGTAAATTGTCACTACTTCCTTCACCTCCTATTAGTAATGCTACGTATTTATTAAATAAATAAAATAGAAATACTGTGAAATTATAAGTTTTTGGTATAACACTATCCATCTATTAAAAGCAAAAGTGACTTACCAAAAGATACCCTATTTTACTGAGAACTTTATCACTTAGTGAAGACAAAAGACATGAAGTCCCTCTCCATGAACTGTGGTATATTATGAAGTCTGTCCAGTTGGTCAACAGGCTGTCAAGGGGGTATAAATCCCAGTCCAACCTCAATTTAAACACATGGACTTTAACTCCACTCATCAGCTGATGCAAATCAATACAAATCCTTTGATGACTGTCTACATTGAGGACTTAAGATCAGATGTTTTACAGATTTATTGAGCAAGAGGACAAAGTTCTGCCACAGCAAGAAGAAAAGCAGCTTCAGTATCACTAGCAGCTCCAGCTGGTGGTTTCCTGTATTTATTAAGAATCCTCATATTCTAAAAAAAAAATCCTGGAGAACACTGTAACAGGACACTTAGGAAATAAATGTAAGCATTCCAAGCAGAAAACATTTTCTCTAAGAATCTATTTGTAGGGGTTTTTAATGCCTAAAATGCCACTTAGGGAACTGAACCAGGATTTATTTCAGAGAATAGCTACTTCATATGAAAACCACAGAATGGCTATTTCTAACCAGTGGATTTTAGACTGTTCTCCCCCTTACCCCAACCATTTCCATTTAGATGGGTTTTTTGTTTGGTTGGTTTCTTGTGGGTTTTTTGTTGTTGTTTTTTGTTTGTTTGTTTTCATTTTTAGTCAGGATACATGTTTTTGAAATAAATGCATCTTTTATCTTCTTGAAACACATCATCTTCTATATTCTCAGTATAACATCCTTTTAAGTTCTTACTGGATATAGAGAATTAAAAAATTAATTTGTACTTTTCTCCCACTATGGTTAAAGAATTTATTAGGACTGCTCAAGCTCAACTGGAGGCTTCTTTTCTCTGTGCAACT
Source organism: Ibycter americanus (assembly GCA_035590275.1). NCBI lineage: Eukaryota > Metazoa > Chordata > Aves > Falconiformes > Falconidae > Ibycter > Ibycter americanus. Next base: position 57,868,719 of record JAVJGI010000063.1, read on the forward strand.
GTATTAAGACCGCTCTCATCTAGATAAAAAAACCAACCTTTGCTTTGGCTAATACTCTTGTATAATAGCTTTTTCTCATGCACAAACAATTTTACGTACTCAAGAGTGCCTTTTCTAGCTTGGAAGCTAGCTATATCAGTGCATCTTTTCTGGACAAGGCATTATTAGTACCACAGCAATGAATCAGTGTAACTTCACTCAAAAAGTTTAAGTTTAGAAGCAAAACCAGAAATACTAAGCCCACTAAATGAAACAAAAGGTTTGTAAAGACTGTGCTATCATCAATTTTAAAAGGAATCACTGACCATTTCAACAAAATATATTATCTGCTAGTAAAAAGGAAAGAAATACAAAATGGAGAAAAGATTAAATCACCATCATCTGACAAAGACTTTACCTTAAATTAAATAGATTTTTATTACAACATGGTTAATTTCCAACTCACAAGAGTAATACTATTTTCCTAATTACACATACTTTATTATAACACATTTCTATATTCCATATTATACGACTTGATTTACATATATTTTACTTAAGATATTTACAACATACTTAAGATGCCCACGTATGTGCTCAGTAGTACCGTACTGTAGGTGAACTCCCATCTCTTACAAGATAAAGTAAGCCTAGAAACAATGCAGAGAAACCTAAGGAGAATAATCAAAGATTGTGCAGGGAAATTTTGCAATAAGAAAATAAAAGTATCATTTGTAATCTAGAAAAAGAGAGATAAATGTTGGGAAATGCAAAGGCAGAGGAGGAGTCAAGAATGGCATTAAGATGATTAATAGGGAATAACTATTCAGTTTTTCTCACAATTTCTACCAGGCATCAAATTAAGTTAATCAAAAAAGGAAACACATAAAACTCAAAATGAAACCATCTATTATTATAAAACATGAGAAAACCAAGATGAGTTTAAACATTGCTTAGACAAGCTTGCAAAAAAGGACCATCAAAAAGATTAATTATAAAAATCCAACATCAAGTTCAGTAAGCCTAAGATTTAGGAAGAAGCTAGAAAATACATCAGCTTTGATGTATTGATATATCGACATGCATTCATCCTTCTCTTATCTTTGCTTTCCAAGCACCATTAGCCAGTATCATAGAAATTTAGGCTAGATGGATCCTCCTCAGTATCACTGTTACAGATTAACCAGTCATAGACAGACTAACTCTTCCTTACAGACAAGCACTGCCTAAGCTACTCAATCAAAACCCACTACAGAATAAAACCCAAACCTGTTGAAACATATGTTTCAACAAACAAACAAACTACCGTAAGAATTATTTCTCAGCTGCCTTCTCGTGAAGTCCTTAAAGGACTCAAAATGGCTACAGCAAGACGCTGACCAGTGAAAAGAATACTGCAGAAGTCTAAAGCGTACTAGTATAAACAAGTGAAAGTCTCTTTCATTTCGAATCAAAGGTTATTTATTTTACTGGGCTCAGCTCTACACAGTTTCAGGAAGTGGGGCTGGGAAATTCAGGATTGCAGCCCATATATCACTGTTTCTCAGTGCTTAACTGAACCATACATTTATATTACATGCCACTACTGTCTGCAGAGTTCAGACTTCTAACACTTCCCTCCCCTATCAGAGCCCCGCGACAACGGTATGACAACATTCTTAAGTCAAGATAAAAGGAGAATGCGACAAGAAACTTTGGCACAATCTATTTTCCCTTAACAGTACTCTTCCACATTCACAGCCAGCCATCAAGAGATAACTGTATCAGAGGTCCATGTCTCTGACTGACTTTTGAAGCAGAAAACTGTTCCAAGCCACTGCCACTGTCTTATTATGCATGTAGCCTAAGGCTAATATTTTTTGTTTGTATAAATTGAGGAAGATTTCAACCATGCAGTGTCGAACTGTGTCCTGCTTCAGTAATAAGTAACTGCTTTGACTTGCTCAGCCTGGTAGAACTCACTACACTGTACCAAGACCCATTTTATTATTGTGGTTTACAATTTATGGTTGGTTCCCTAATGCTAGGAGTCAATTTTTGTACAAAAAAAGCTCTAACCAATAAATCACTTCAATGCCTTGTTTCCTTCAGATAAGCACACATTTTGAGGAGACAGAAGTAAGTCAAAGCAAGTCAAACGTTACATCTGTAGCTGGCTTCTGTCTCCGTCCTCTTCTACCTCCCAAGGAAGTATGGCATACTTCCATACCTTTTCCTTCTAGAAAAGTCAGACTCAGTATTTATTAAATTCTTTTGAAATGAAAAAAGTTAGACAGAATTGTTGCTAAAGAATTTCCATTGGGGGCTGAGGGGAAGAAAAAAATTTCACTATTTTTCCACAGAAGCAGTAAAAAAAAATTAATATTTTTAATTTTCACATATCAGTGCTTGCGAACGCAAACCCTATTCAACAAACCTTTATTTTACGTAACAGAACTTTGTTGAGTAAATAAATTTAAGTTTCAGAATAGTATTACAAGCTGGAGACAGAATTGAAATGTAAAAAGGGTTCGAAGCGAAAATGCAAAACTAGATACTTAAAGAAGTTCTCTGAGCATTTAAGTTCAGTTTTCAGTTTCATATTAAAAAAAAAGACAAAAAACCCCCACCATACAGGGTTTGCTTCACACCATAAAGAATCACTTTCACAGCTTCGAAAAATTTACAATAACAGCATATTGTCAACAGCTTACCGGAATTCTTGAAGGTCTGACCCTGCCTCCCACTGAAACTAAGTTGGAAAATCAGTTGGAAATTTCAGAGTTCCAAGCCTTTGTAAAAAATTAAAATGGAAAGGAGTGGTAATAAAGCCATTACATTATTTGAGCTGCTTCAGAGTGAAATTTAAGAGAAAATTACATCACAGAAATCTCCTAGCAGCACAAGTTTTAAAAATTTACCAGTATTCAATAACTTAATTACATAAGTACACATTAAAAATAGCAGTTTGACACAGCAACGGGGGTGGGGGGATGGGTGAAGGGGGAGGGAGGGAGAAAAAATGCACCCCACCCTACAGGCTAATTCTCTTAATGAGAAATGTTTCATTGTTTCACAGATGTCCATTTCCACTACTTTCTCCATCTAGTAATTATTCCTAGTTAGTGACCCTGTTGCAGACACTGCCATTTCAGTTTATGGTCTCTCAGAACAGCATTCTGCTGCTAGGCCAGCTCCTTTACTAAAACCAAAGTTATTTTACTTCCCCTCTGAAACATACAAATGAAAGCTCAAGAAATAGGACCCCTTGCTTTAAGGTGTTTAACCCCCCCTTCCATTTTTTCATACAACCACCTAAGAAATCAAAACAGTTGATATTAAAATTTTGCATTAAAACCATTACAGCATTCCTACTGTTCTCCCCTGCCTGGCACTTTTTCTGTCACCGACTTCTCAAGAAGCAAAAACTTTTCTTTCAAAACTCAGTCTCTGTTCATGAAATGATAAATGAGACATCCAAATATTTAGGAACCACTGGGCAATCGACCTGCCTAACTACTACTGCAAGAGCTGTTTCTAACATTTGCTGCCAGTCTCCCATGGCACTGGTGAGAGACAATCACTGAACCCTCCTGCCCTTCTTCCAAGCCTCAGAATAGTGAAATGGTTTGCTCTTAAATGAACTAGAATCTTAAATCCACAAGATTACCTATGAACCTAAAGAAGTTTTTGCCAGCTATAGAGCTATCTACAAGCAGTATGTTGCTACATCAGCTGGTTTAACAGTCCTTAAGCAGACACATCTGCATCCCAGTTCCAGGTTTCCACAATCACAGCTGTAAAGAATACGCCATTTGAAACTAAAAGCAATGAGCACTACCCTAGAAAATTTATACTGCATAGGGACAGGTATTCAAGTACTTAATTCTTTGACACTGCTGGAAGTGCAGGGCTGTATCCCTATCAGCATGTCAGGACAGAAGCTGATGGAAATGAGGCCTTCAAAAGGCTCTTCAGAAGTCATTTTAGCCTCGTCAGAGATTTACTGAATGTGGTATAATTGCAAAGACTGCAAACACATGAAGTTGAATGTGATCCGGAATAGCTATAGAAATAACAACATCAGGGAAAGAAAGCAAAGGCATTCAGATTGAAAGGATGCAAGGACTAAAATTACAGGGGAAGGGAGCCGAGCAGCCCTATCCCATTCGAAGGGTTTTATCTTAACGTCTCACTCTCCCTAGTCAAATTCAATAGCGTAAAGCATAACAAGTACAGTACTGATAACAGACTGGTTAAAGAAGTATCCAAATAGTTTACAAATGCTCTAAGATTACTGCACAATACCATGGGAATAGCAAGGCCTCTCAGTTTCAATTATATTTTAAAGGGATATCTGATTCAGCTGTGTTTTGTGTGCTGAGTTAGGCCACATCATTCCCAGATTAACAGGTATCGAATATGACCAGCAAGACTATAAGAAAATAACTAGGATCAGATTATTTTCAAGCAAATAATTGAACCACATCAATTTTTCTTCAAGAGAGCTGAAATGCACCATCAACCAAGTGATGTTTCATAGCTATATCACCCACACACATTAGGCATGCTGCCCCCCAAAAAGGGCAGAAACTTTTCCACCCTTCTATGTTTGTCAAATCGTTCAGACATAAAGAGACATAACTGCATTTCAAGCAGACCTTGCAGAAAGGTCATCCATACAGCAGTAACAGTCCTTCAAGTTACATACCTTTTTTTCTACCCATGGAGCATATACACATTAGCATCACATTTCCATAAAAACCCAGGAAAAGGAATGCTATCTGATGCAATACTTTTGCTTCAGAAGGAAGCAGTTCTTTACTTACAGCCTACCATGAGCTATTCACAAGGATTAGAATGTGACAGGAAAAATAATAATGCCAAACGTTCTCCTCAACTCACCTGATACTGACAATCAGAAACATCATTTCTGCTGAGAAAGATGAGGATGGAGATATTACACAGCTACTTTTGCAATAAACATAACATTAAAATCAGTTAATTCACTGCAATAAATATAAAAGTGAAGATTTGAGACCATCTACTATGTTGATACATACTAAGTCTTCAAACAATGGTAAATAAAGAAAAATAGTCCAAGGAAATAAATCACAATTCATGTAAATCTGGTAGGGATAAATGCCTATAAGACAGATGCCATCTTTACAATGGGACATAGCCAGCCATCTTTGAGAGGCTTAGGTGACTAAGCTGGAACACTTATTTGGGGTTTTGAGCTGCCATTCTGTGGCCGAGAATGCTGAGCAGCTTGCTAACATCTCCTTTATGGAATGGTCTGCCATGTCCCTTAGCTTCTTCTGAATACATAACCTAGTATATATGACCAATTAACCAAGGGGAGTCAATGCAGACTACTGTTCTAATCTTTGAGAAAAGCAACAAAAAAACCCAAACCACGTTTGAAGTAAGCATTAAGGTAACACTAACAGCTACTGCTTAGGAAAACCCTTGCACAATACTTCAGCCTTGTGAATTTCACTTTGTTCCTGCTTTGATTATTTACACACAATATTTTTATTTTAATTTTAATAAATGCATAACTTGTTCACGAAGACCTCACAAAGACCAAATACAGCTTTGCACAAATGCATGGAATGGGTTTGTTCAGGATTTGTAAGAGCACCAAACGAGCTGCAGTGCAGAGACCGCAGATTATGGCTAGAACCTCGGTACCTCTATGGCTTAAATCAGGTACTGCTGCCAGCTACCTCCTCCCATTGCCTTGGCTTTCACGAACTAAACTGTAAAGTAGCAGGCCGAAAAAGAACACAGGAAAAGAAAAATATTTTTCAGTTGAATCAGTTCCTGACCTGGGTCAGTATATAACTGCACAAACCACAGCACCATTGGAGAGGGAGAGAATGGCCCTAAACAGCCACCAAAATATTACGAGTGAAGACTTAGGCTGAAGGATTTGCTTTGCAGACTCCTTTCAGACCTGTGGGTTTTGGATTTTTGTGGGTTTTTGTTTGTTTGCTGGGGTTTTCTGTGTTTTGTTTTGGGGGTTTTGTGTGGGGGTTTTTTTGGGGTTTTTTTATTGTTAGTTTTGTTTTGATTTGGGTTGGTTTTTTGCATCCTGACACATCCCCCAGTACATCATTGAGCTAATTCCTTGTTTTCCATGATCTGGACTGTGTCAGTCCCCCATTACACTGGATAAGAGCTGAGCTGACTAAATACCAATTCAATCTCAATTTGCTGGGCAGTATTCTGTGACCTATGCTACAGGAGAGGTCAGGCTAGACAGATTAAGGATTGGGTTTCTTCTAATCCTATGTTTTGTAAATTCAGTTCAAGGTATGGCATTCCTGGTGATTTAATGTTTGGTTCAAACTATTTCAAGAAAGCAAAAGTAAAACCAACCACAATTCTGCAGCTTGAGAAAGCAGCCATGAAACTGTCAAAGATTAAACCACACTAATCCATTTACATGAAGGAAACAGACCCTACTGAGGGCTTGAAAAGAGTTTCTTGATTTATGTTTCTTATTATACTTTTCAAGCTAGTATATTTAACTGGAATTGTATCTTACAGCATTTAATTTGTTTCAGTATTTCACCCAATGACTTTATCTGAAATTACAACAGCATAAAACACGAGATTAAGAGAGGGGACTATTCATTTCAGCAAACAGCCGAGTTTGGAGCTATTGTCAAGCACATTTCCTACCAGAACCCAATTCCTTTATTTTTATAAATGCAATTGCTGAATAACCTTCACTGCCTTAGGACCCAATCCACTTTCCAATTCACCCACCAATATAGCAACAGTGTGCTATCATGAAAATAAACTGCATGTGATTTTTGTTTGGGTGTAACATCCAAGCTATCTTTTACTGCTATGTTAGCCAGAAACTACTCTCCTTAACAAAAAGCACTGCCAATATAGCACTAAAGCACGCCTTTCCATGACAGCACTGCCAGTTACGACTTGGTCATAACTGTTACAAACAATGACAAAATGAAATAGATAATTAAAGCCTTATAACCATCAGAACAATAAGCACCACTGGATGTATTACAAAACTCCTCCAAATCATTACAATTAGTAAAGTGTAAACAGTTCAGTATATACCTGTATCAATGCTGTGGCTAGTCCTCTGGGTCATTGCTAGGGATACTGCTGTTCAGACAGGGAAGGGAAAACATGGCTTTATGAAGCCGCTTAAGATACCGTGTTTCACATATGCAGAAAGAGGATCCATTAGATGCATACGATTACAAATTGGGGTAAGAAGATAAAGTGTTCTGATCTGGAAAATCAAATTAACACACAATAATCCAGCCTGATTCGCACTTGGTCCCCAAATCCTAATATATGAGTACAGTAAGCTTTTTAAAAATTCTACATAAGTTTCTGTCATCTATTGCAGATCAATTATTTTAACATTATCAAACAAGGCTATTAGTTCAGCATTTCATTTATAAAGCACGCCAATTTCCAGAAAGCTGAAAATAAAAGACAACTAAGACACAAACATGCCCTATGTTCAGGTTTCCTCAGATACATCCCCTCTTTCCATCTGGAAGTCTTCCATAAACATAACCTGAAGACTCTGAATACTTGCATGAGGTTTTCCACACAATCTGTTGCTCAGATGAGACTAAACGACCAAACAACATACCAGGAGCCTGAAAGGCACCTGTACACTGTGTACACTGACTGTGCACTTCTAGTTGTTCCAGCACATTTCAGGACTTGCAATGTGTGCACTTTCATACATATTTGTCTGGAAATCCCATATAGAAACACAGGAATCTTGCTTGAGATTGCTTAAAGTCCTTTTCAGTACCACAAAAATCTCACTCAAGTACTCCTTCAGTGAGAAAGAGAAAGAGCTCTTAGAGTTGCACATACTTCTCTCAACGGAGCAAATAAACATGGATTCAAAAGCCCATGGCCTGGAATGACAGCTAGGTCAAATACCTGGAATAGAAACAAACCGATACTTGGCTGAGTTACTTCCCTCCCGCCCTGCTGTTTATAAGCGCTGGAGAAAAATCAACCATCTCAGTATCTACTTAAAAGTTCGTATAATTCCTTAGCCTTCCACATATGCAGTGCAGACCAATTCTTGTACTGAAGAATTCTCAGAAAGGGTCATATCTTGAGAGATTAGATAATGCACAGTATTATAGGCAGGGTTTTGCAGGGGTATAGGGCCGGGTGTAGGACCTTTTGTTTGTAATATTTTCCATGAACAAACAAGAAATCCTAATACCCAGTACTAAAGATACTTTGATTTTTTAATAGTTGATTTTCAAATCAGAATTTTATACTGTACCTGCAACCATTGACCTCAGATTAGTATCACTCTGAGGGTTTTCTTTTGCCAATACAGTCTACAAATCCGCTAGCCTTAATAAGAATCCTAGCCTTTTACCAATTTGTTTCACCATCCTATGAAGCTCAGCCTTAAATTTAATTTTAGAAATTATACAGCAAATCCATAGTGGATTCTTGGTATATCAATGATGCTGAACTTCAAAACTGAGCCTAGCATACTGCACAATACTATACAATTGCAGTTGTACAGCCCAGACTGCAGTAAGTTCTCTTGCCACTGTTATTTAACCTATTTGTATTTATCCTTCTATAAAGAACACATAATGAAAAGGATTTAGTAACATAAGAAGCAGCTGCATCTTGAAAGCTTACACAAATGTTACCAGCAGAGATCCTGTGGAATACAGAATACAAATGAGACACAGCCAAGAGTGATTATTGTGTGGATGACCCTGTACAGTTAAAAAATACAGCAATGCATGAGTAGGAAACTATTAATTTTTAGTACTGCATTATGATAAACAATACTAATCCGTAGGCTGAGGTTACAGATTACATAAAAGATCTTGCTGATGAATGATTTACCATTATGGGACCACAGATACTGTTATCACAGATGGAGGTTCTGGATAACAGGATTTAAGGCTTGGGGTTTGCTTTTTTTTGGTGTTTATATATGATCTACAACCGCAAGTAAGTAGTTCTGAAATTATAGTCAAATATGAATCAGAATAGCAGGACCTTACAGGATAACCACCTTTCAGTCTTCAAAGGAAGATTTTCCAGACAGTACGTCAGAGTACACTGAATAACCAAGTATTTGGGGGCAGTAGTAGTCCAATATTCTTGGGACTAGGAATTACTGCTGGGAAAATGCAAACTTCTGTTCTCCTGGAACACATCAAAACATTTATATGAATTATACCCCAGAAGGCTGTCCTGCCATTCAGTGAGACCTGGACAGGCAGAGAGGAACCTCACAAAGATCAGTGAAGGCAAATGCAGGGTCCTGCACCTGGGGAGAAATAACCCCACACACCAGCACAGGCTGGGGGTGACCTGCTGGGAAGCAGCTCTGCGGAGAAGGACCTGGGAGTGCTGGTGGGCAGCAAGTTGCCCACGAGCCAGCAGTGTGGCCGTGTGGCCAAGAAGGCCAGTGGGACCCTGGGAGGCATTAGGAGGACCGTGGCCAGCAGGTGGAGGGAGGTGATCCTCCCCCTCTGCTCTGCCCTGGGGAGGCCGCATCTGGAGTGCTGGGCCCAGCGCTGGGCTTCCCAGTTCAAGACGGGCAGGGAACTGCTGGGGAGGGCCCAGTGGAGGCTATGAAGATTATGAGGGGACTGGAGCCTCTCCCTTCTGAGGAAAGGCTGAGAGAGCTGGGCCTGTGTAGCCTGGAGAAGAGAACACTGAGAGGGGACCTTATCAATGCATACAAACATCTTAGGCATGTCTGTCAAGAGGATGGGGCCAGGCTCTTTTCAGTGGTGCCCGGTGACAGGACAAGGGGCAATGATCACAAACTGCAACATAGTAAGTTCCATCTGAATATGAGAAAAAGCTTCTTTACTTTGAGGGTGACAGAGCGCTGGGACAGGCTGCCCAGAGAGGCTGTGGGGCCTCCTTCTCTGGAGACATCCAAAACCCACCTGGACATGACTGTGCAACCTGTTCTAGGTGAACCTGCTTTAGCAGGGGGTTGGACTAGATGATCTCCAGAGGTCCCTTCCAACAACAACCATTCTGTGAGGTCAAAGTTCCCTATAACAACAAGTACAAATGTCCTCTCTAAAAAAATGCCCGCCTACTAAGTCTCTGATCATCCCTTTTAGCACTCCTGTGGAACATTAATACCAAGTTCAAACATAATCCAACAGCAGGTCAGGCACAACAGACACATAACGAACTGTGTAATAACTTCAGTAACATTCTGAACAAATGCAGACACTGTATATCAGATATAAATTAACATTTTATTGCATTGGATATGGCAGTATTCACCTAATTTTATAGATCAGCTGTACTGTCAGCAGGATACACTGGCTACAGATAGAACCACAGCTCTTTTCTCTTTCCACCCTCTCTTTCCTGGGTTATACACTTTCTGCCACCTCATCAAATCCCTTGGGCAATGCACCTCTAACACTAACAGACTGAACCTGGAAGAAAACAACATTAAATTCTTTAGAAGTTATCAATACCATTATCAACTGTACATTAAGAACCTACTGGTACAACACAGAAGATAGGGGAAGACTACAGAGTCATTTTAAAGCATCCTCTGCATTTCAGAGCAACAAAAAAATTCCAAAGGTGCACACGTGGAAAGGCATAACACACATCATATCATCCAGCATCTGCTTTCAAAGTACACCCAATTTTTTAGAGATGTCCATAAGAATCCCCCTTTACTGTTCAAATATGACAACTCCTTCCAGATGCTGGATCCGACCAACACTGGGTCTGCATGTACTGACACGTATCAGTTTAATGTATCAGTCTCCTTTCACCTGCCTCAGTCTGCTTGTTCAATTCATTACGGTCAACACCAAAGAGGATGCAAGCTAATTCAAGACTTCAATTGTTTTTGTTTTTCATACTGCATTATAGTGATGAAGAAAGTCCTGCAAAGCCTCATGGTATTTGAAAAACCCAGAAAAAGTATCTTGACACCTTGCTTAATTGCATTTTGGATGTTCTGCAGCCATCATCATTTCCAGTGAATGATATTCTTTATATCACATTTTAATCTATGCCTGCTACTCCCTTAATCCAGGTTCAATTTCAATAAAATAACTATGAATACCATTAGCTAAAATACATGTTCCCCAGAGCCTCACTCTCCTGTAGCTGATGATACCACACTTAAAGGTCTGGCCACAGAGTGGATGTGAGCAGAGCAGCTGCACAACTGCACACCACACTGTGCACAGCTTGCACAGTACAGCATCAGTTGTCCCCTGAGACTCCCTGTCATCTGTACCTCATAAAGATTCTGCTTCTATTTGCTTGAAAAAAATGAAACAAAGCACTAGCCAATGTTTCAGGTAATAAGGAAACAGCATTCCTTGTGGAAATGTAATCCTGCAATCAGCTACATTATGATTCAAAGGTTCTTCTAATGTATGTTTTGGTACTCACTATCCAGTAAGTTAAAACTAATTTCTATACAAGTTGCAGCCACATCAGTGTCAAAGAATGAACCAGAAAAGTTAAGCAAGAATTCTTAGTTTTATACTAGAAACATTAGAAGTGGGCAGTCTACCCCTTTTCTTTACAGTACTAATTACCCCTTGTGCAAGCTTATAGTCACTTAGCAACTTGGTGGTAATCACCTTTGTTTCAAGAATATTGATAACTAGGTTATGAAACTACTGGTTCAGTAAAAATAACATTTTAAAATAAAGGACATGTCAGTCAAGTTGTTCCTATTCTAGGAAATTCTATGTGTACTCTGAGTCAGATTGCTTTGACAGATAAAGCACATAGTCAAGACACAGCTTGACAAGTTGCATGTGCATATATTATATTAAGTTTCCAGAATTTATTGAATATTAATTCCATCCAGTTCTTGAGGTATTTGTATTACGTTCAAAATGAAACACAATCCATCCTTTAAAAACATTTCTATACTTCGGAAAAATAATTTAAAAATCAGCCCTCAGTGAAGCATTCCTGTTAAATTTAAGAGAAATTGTCTGCTTAGGCAGCACTTTAAGGCCCAAAGAATTTGCGTTTCCTTTATTCTATTTTCTATATACACACAGATGTTTCCAAAACTCTGTTATTAACATGCTACACTATGCGAGATAAAGCATTTTATGAAAAAGAAAAAAATGAAGTCACCATATTACTTAATTTTTATCTGCACTCTTTTGCAAGAAATGCTGTGAGACAACTTATAACAAATAGAGGAATGAGGTCTAAAGCTAATTTGAAAATATATGAGAATGGATGTGTTGAAAGAGAGATCAACTTTTATTCCTCTCCTGTCATTCCTTTCCTGTCATTGAAGCCTCAAGACATGGACAATGTAATATACTATTTTATACTATATATGTTCATACACGATAGTCTTTATGGAGAACACTATGCAGAAAGAGGGGACAAAGCTGCAAATTCTCCTGTTGAGATTAACGTGCAAATGAGAATGAAGCATGAACAGCATTAAAGCCAAAAAGCTCTCCTAGAGAGAATATGCTTCAACAGGTGAAAAGGAAGCCAGAGCACTAGCTATAGCAGAAGTTTACAGCTGAATCCCGCTCAACAGAATGCAACACAGCTGTTTCCAGTGATCCATCCCCACAAACATGTCCTAATGACCACTCCTTCATAGCCAGAAATACAGATCTACAAGGCTGCTCTAATACTCATTGTTTCTTTGCTATTCTATGTGCTTCTTAATTTTCCTAATGGTTTTAAAAACAGGGTCTGGGCAAAAACCAACAGAAACCATTTTTCAGGAACCATTTCTCTGCCCTTCTGCTATGTGACCCCCTGTACAGAGCTGACAAGTAAGTGCTAGGACTGTTTTAATCAAATATTGCACAACTCAGCAGAATGACACCTTTGATCTCCCAGTAGACAGTCACTAACAAAGCGTGGATTTCACAAAACCCAACACAAAGAGCAAACATCCAATTGGACTAGAGGCAAAGCGTGCAGGGAGAATAAGAAATAGGAATTCTGCACTCCAAATGATTCCTCCTGAGCAGGGAACAGAGCCAAGTGATAGGACATCAAATTTTTACGGAAATGGCATAGCGGAAGCCTGGGTTTACAGCTGGAGCAGGATTCTAGAAACAAAAGCAAAGAGAAAAACAAAACAAAAATATGGTACAACAGAGCAGATGAGGCATTGAGAAATAAAGAGCTTGACTGTAAGATGGAAATCAGAAGAGTGAACTGCTTAAAAAGAGCAAGAAGGTAAAAGGGATGTGATAATCACACGATAAATAGACAATCAGCAACATTCCTAGTCTGCATTAGGAATGGAAAAGGTTGGCATAAGCAATGGCTGACAAAGGAAGAATAGTGTTGGGTTTTACTTGTTTAAAAAAAAAAGTGTAGATTCTTGTGTAGAGCTGGACAGCTGGAAATTGAGTTAAGCAGAAACAGCGGCAAGTTGACAATGGCTTGTTACTGGTGCATACTCACATTCAGAAAGGAAGTGCGCAAAATAAAAACAAGAATTAACCTGAAGTGAAAGAACTGTGTTTAGTGACTGAAATTTCTCCAGGAAGGTGTTGTAGCCTAAGAGAATCACAATCAGCTGACAGAAAACAGTTGATATGGCAAAAAGCAATACCAATGGCTGCAGAAAAAAATCCAATTAATTAACCATAAAGAAAAAGAAGTATTTTAAAAGTAGAGGTAATAAACAGAAACCTTGCCAAAGTAAATCTTCCACAAATATAACTAAAAGCTGTCCACAACAGGCTTGTTTTAAAATAAGAGCTATTTACAGAAAAAGGGCATTTCAAATATTTTTCTAGCCTTTCAAGGCATTTCAGATAAGCAAAAATGGGAAAGACATCATGAAACCAAGCTGATTCCCCTAACTCACGCAGATGTTTTTAAAAACAGACAGAAAAGAGAAAATGGAAATAATTAATGTTTGAACAGGTCCAAGTAAGCAAAGAGGTGAGAACAGTCTTTATGAAATCCATTAAGAAAGAGACCAAGACCGAGCTGGAACAATCCGAAACCAGAGGTATGGGGTAAATACTTACAACAGGAAAAGCAGAGCTATAGAAAGTCACAGATACCAGTAACTCTTGTAAGATTTTCTCCACCTCATTAAATTTAGAGTCCAAAGCAATAGTGTACCTCTCATTACTCAAGTCTTTGAGCCTGTGCTATCTAAATGAATAGCTAATACAATTCTTGACAATAATTCTACTGTTTAGACTGCTGCTCTGAATAATTCTAGCAGACTGCCTGAATGACACTACTGTCCCACTACACACTTGTTTTTTAAAAAATACATTATTTAATGAATAAAGGTTGGACCAAACGATCTTCCAAGGCCACTTTAACCTGGACTGTTCCGCCATTCTATCATTAGTGTAACATAAAGACCGAAGTATGACTAAACAAAAAGACATTTTTGCCATATTTAAAAGGCAGTTAGAGCCTTTAATGAAATCTATGTTATTTCTCATCATCTGGATCACAAAAAACCCACTGCCACTGGAAGTTAAAGTGCTCTAGTCCTCACAGTATCTCAGCATGGATTGAAACACCTATCTTGCAAAACGCCAGCATCATGCTCCAATACAACATTAAGAGTCAAGAGAAGTCCATAGTTCTACCAGTTTGTGTAGCTGCACATATTGATGCTTTCCATTCTGCTCTTCCCCTCCTGACCCTTCCCCCTGGCCAAGAAAAAAAAAGCTATTTAATATTAGCACAAGAATGTTTTATCAGGCTACATCAGTTTCTAGCTAGAAAACAGATAAGCCTCACCTCTGGTTAAAATTTACACATATTACTTCATATAATCTGCTATGAACACAGATCGATACTTCACAAAGTTGACACACCCAAAGGTTAGCTTGCCCTTTTTTTTTTTTTTGAGGGGGAGGACAGGACACAACAGGAAAACTTTTTAAAAATCTGAATTTACATAAAAATAATGAGAATTCATTTGGGAATCAGATGAATAAAACATCGATACTTTATGGCTTTATCAGTCAATACACAGAGTGGTCTATCAGTTTAGAATCTTTAAATGCCACAGTAGAAACCAGCCCTTTTATCAGTTCCTGACAAATTTCAAAACATCTTTCCAAGTGTCTCCCAATTTTACGTTCTCCATAATTGGGGCTGATTTTTGTTCTTTTGCTTCCCAACTACTTTCCATTATAGAATGAACACTGGGTAAACAACTGGCATTTTCTCAGATGGTACAGCTGAAGAATGGTTTGTGTATATTCGTATGATAAATTTATGTGGGCTAAACTTAAGCAAGCTATTTCTAAAAGAAACCCTGATATCTGAATACAAAAATAAAACAGAAGACAAATTATTCAAGATTTTTTTAAAAAAGTTCTCTACCTTGCTCTTGTTGTTTTCTTTTTATGTAAATTTAACAAATTTCAGCTGCCAAAAATATTATCAGATAGTATTTTAGACAACTTCAGATATTCCCAGACAACTGAACAATCAAGATTTCTTCAGGAATCTGCCATTAATGCAGATGAACAAACTTAATGACTAGAGGTTAAAAGCTTCTGTTTATTTAAGCTATTTCCATCTCACTCAGAAAAAGCATACTTTGTATAAATGCTTTAAATGCTTTGTGAAAATGCTTCTCTTGCTAAGAGAATATTCTTTTAACAGTTCTATTCTCTTCCAAGTCATTGATCCAGTCACAGAAAACTGCTCTTGCCATTACTACTGTGTTCCACAAAGAGTGGCAAGAGGCAGAAGATTTAAGAAAACTAACACAGCAGGGGCTGGTATCATATTATCTGTGAAAAGTATTTACTAGTTATTTCATTCAGCAAGAAGTTTATGTTGCAGCTTCCCTTCCAGCTGAGCCTGTCCTGTGAAGACATGTCTGAGGAGACAATACAGAAGTACAATTAGACACCTAAAGCGATTTTCCAATAGCCATCTAGATTTAGGGGATAAAATTGCCTAAGAAACTTCACTGCCTGATGCGTATGTTCCACAATATTACAAAGCTACTCAGACCCACCCCCTAAAACTGCACCTAAACGAAGGTTTTTTTCAAAACACTAATGTTGGAGAATTTGAGCTGCAGTATTGTTTTAACTCCATCAGTCCCTGAGGCTACTGAAAGTTACTGTCTGCTGCTGGGCTCTAATGAACACAGCAGAAGAGCAGCTGACAGGGTGTGCCAGACTTTTTCTATGAAGTTGTTCCAGCTAAACAGTTACTAGAGATTGTTTTAACTTGGACAAACGGGTAGACTCCTCCCTGAAACAAGGCCAACAAAACTTTGCATAGTTTATATTCTCTCAGCCTCCCCACCCTTCATATGTTGTTTTTTCCTTCGTGTTAGGATATGCATAATCAGACTATAAAAAACAGGTTATGTAAAAATCTTAATGTAAGTAGGCTGGAGGAAAAACACTTCCTGCTGTAAATGCAGAACAATTGTTTGAGGTAGCATATATATACATACATATATACATAAGACCATGAGCTTGTTTTATTGCTACAGTCTGAAACGTTCAGATATTATACCAGAGAGGGAGAACTGCACAGAATTTGTTCAAAATTCCCTCCCTACTGTTTTTTATGGTGGCATGTTACTTGATTGGTACCTGATCTCCTTCGGCAGCAGCCTGGATAAACTGGGGGATACAGGCAAATCACAGCAGAAGATCAGGCATCAGTTCTGATCTTCTCTTTTTCTACTTAACTTGCTTTAAAAAGATTATTTATAGATTAAAGTTACAAACAGAAAATATTTAGAGATTGAGACTGCATTATTCATCCTTTTCTTTGTCAAGGGAACAATAAAACCTACCTAATGACAGAGAAGCTTGATCCAACATTCTAATCTGCTTAGCAATTCCTTTGTTAAGTACTTCTTACATGCCACTCTGCACTGAATTGTAGACTGTACTATTTGATGCTACAGTCTTCAAAGGTCAGAAGTATGATAAAACTTACAGGATTTGACTCCTACAGCTTGCAGTACTATAAAAGGATAAGATTTTAATCTGATGTTTATCTACGAAAAGAATCTGCAATACACCAACCACTGGTCAGGCAGAAAGAGAACTTCTGGTTTTCTTCACAAGCTGATACAACTACTAAGAGCAGAGCTACACAGCAATTGACAGAAACATTTTCTGAAGTGCAATGGCAAGGGAACACTCCAGATGTCTTCTGCCCAGTATGATTCAAGTTCAACAATCAGTAATGCAGTGAGTCAGGGTACTATAAATACCATTCTCCAGTACCACTGAAGACTAAGAAAACTTTTCAAAATGAATCCTACCTCAAAGCAAAACATACCAGTTTTAACTGTTATGGTACAATAAGAACGGTTTCCATGAAAGCCAGCAATTAGGGGATACTCATGCAAGTCTTACGTGCACAGTTGCTGTAGTTCAACTTGAAGAAATAGTTACCATGCAATATTGTATAGTATATCCTTCCTTCTAGCTCTGCATTTTTATCACCTATAAGATAGCACCAAGCCCTGCCAAAAGCCTCACTTGGACAAAGAACGAACGAACTGCTTCCAAAGACAGCAAGGCATTCAAACATTTTTAACTGGCATTAAACTTGATGCAAGCATCTGCTATGTTCTGGGCAAAACACTGCAGTGAAATATACTGTACTCACCGAAGGAAGCTACTGCCAGCTCTTGAGGAATATGAACCTACACAGCACAAGTAATCCCAACAAATGGATAAAGCACTGCAGAGCCACCATCCTATTCTGAACATGGAGGGGGGATAGGGAATCTGCAACCTAACTACTTTGCGTAAGCCTGCACAGTAATTTTTGGATGCCTCCATGGAAAAGGCTACAAATTCCAACTAAGAACAACCTCATCAAGCTTCTTTTATGATTAATGGGGCAACACAGAGCTTGCAGTGTACAACTGCCAACATACAGCTTTGCAACAAACTCGTTTTACGCATGAAAACTTATTACATCAATACAGGCTTCATATTTATGAATATTAAACCTATCCCTTTTAATTACTGAAAAATTACATCTGACTAAATAAGTAGATCTGATGCCTCACTTTTCCCATCAAGTTTTTTCTATAGTTTTGTTTTGCTCATGTTTTTCCTTTCTTATTTTTCCAAGATAATCTCATTTGGGATTTTGGAAATCCTTTCAAGGAGTCCATGTGTGTTTGAGGTGGAGGGAAAAGCAATTCCAAAAGCTCAATTCTGAATAAATGTGAAGGCAACATTAGTAACACAAGTTCTCTGGATCGAGGCATCACTTTATAAAACTGAAAGTGATACACAACAGTTAGCTGTCAACCTTTATCAATCTGCTACAATTCTATTCTGGGGAAGAAAAAAAAAAAGGTTACTGAACAGCAGACCTTCAGCTTGCAATTTAGAAACTATTTCCTGCATGCAAATTGCATCAAGTAGTCTGTTGGGAGGATGCACAGGAGCACACAGACATCCCTTCTCCACTTTAAGAAAAAAAACCCCACCATACTAATCTTAGAATAGATAGCTTTCAAATATGCAATTCTGTGGCTTTGTTATAATAAGATTTCCTCCTACACAAAATTCTTGTGAAAAAGGACTGGTTACACTAAGTTTAACAACTCAGGAGGGATCATAGCATCAACTTACATTAAGGCTATTATTCTGAATACGATCAATAAATGTAGCCTATCCTCCAAAGAAGATCATAATTTCCCCTCTATGTCAATAAATACAAAAACATCAATAATGAAGAACAGAAAGCTAATCTGGCTCCCACCCCAAAGCCACCAGTTTTTTCACCTCTGTGATTTGATCACTGGTGAAGTTTTTCAAAGACCCTTAACATGATGTCAGAGTTTTAAATTCCTTTTATACAATGGAATTTGGCATTTATTATCATTAAAAGCAAGTGATATTTGGATTCTAAAACTACTTTTGGGAACCATGAGGTTAAAATATCAGAAATACCTAACAAAGACTAAACATGTCCTGATAAAGAAGGCAAAAAAGACTTAAAAACTGTATTCAATATCACAATCACTTATAATAAGTAAATGAAGCAATTGTATTTTGACAGTTTAATATGAGTACTGCACCCGAAATATCAACATCATGGCAAATTCACTGAGACAAGTATTACCCTTGCCTGTGCTGCCAGTCTTCCAAGCCACAACATGAGACACGTGTGAGCACAGCCAGTTACAATTAAACAGCATTACTGGAAACAACTGCTTCCACAGTTTCTACAAGCCTTGAGGCTAGCAGCTAAGAGTAGATGGAAACTTCATACATATGTATACATTTCATATGTTTATTTAGACACACACAGTACACTACATGAATGTGACCATGTTAAGCAACAATTCAAAAAATATCAGTGCTCTCCTTTACCCAACTTAATGGTCAGTTCAGAACAGTGAATATAGGTCATTGAGCACACAGCAAGAGGAGCTAGACAGTCATTTACCTTACAGGTACCTGAATGATTAAAACTTCCCCTGAACGAAATCACTACCAAGATGAGATTGTGATGGTTACAAGCTTCACCCTTGGAAGAAGTGGAAGGAAGAGAAGCTTGTTTGGTTTGTCCCCTGTTCTGGCTTGGGCTGGGGGGGTGGCGGGGGGGAATATGCATTTTTACCACAAAACACAGTAAAAAACTTACGTTGTTATTGCTGTTTAAAACAAAACAGAAAAAAAAAAACAAAACAGCTAACACCTGAATCCAGAGCAACACACATGCATGGTTAGAGGCTTATGGTAGAGAGGACGAGGTCTGAAATATATCTTGGACTTTATTTATTATTTCCCTTGGAACAGAAAACATCGTTTTTCATGGGCCTTAGTTCACTCCACAGAAAGGCTAATGATAATATTATGCCTCTGCATATATAAACTTCTATTTCCTTTTTTTTTAAATAATTTAATAAAATTTAATCAATATTTAAAATTTTAACCAAAAGATGATTATTTTTTAGGCAGCTATTTCAAACACAGAAGTAAAAGTCAGAGCAAATGTCTGAGCAAATATCAGAGAATTCCTCCAAATTTCTGTGATGGCTAATCAAGGTTAAAAGAAACCCTAGTAAATACAAAGTAAGTATGCTGGAGACCTATTAACTTCAGTCCTATTGTTTTTAGAAATGCTTTTGACTTCAGACTTGACTTCTGAAGCAGTGTTAATAAGGAGAAATATGGCCTTTCATGGATGGATACATTATCATTCTTGCATATTTGATGATGCAAACACGTCTTCCAATTGAGAATTTATGTTATGCAGAAATTGCCTTTATACTAATCCTTACAGTCAGTAAGTATGGGGAATTTTCTTGCACAGCGTTTAGTGAAACCTTTGAATCTGTTATCATTACTGGAAATAAATTTGCTAAGCAACAAATATGAGTGCCAGCCTAAAACACACTCAGTGGTAAACAAAATAGAATAATCTGCCACATACACAGTCCCAAAAAGGCATTATCTCATTCAGAAGTAGAACAGATAAGCAATGGAATGATCAAATACTTCTTTTCTACATCAATGGAGAAAAGCAAAAAAGAAAGTTGACAGTCTATTCCACTCTCCAGACATTGAAAGTTTCTAGGCAAAAACATACGTATTGATAAGCAAGCAGTTCTTGACCCTTTTCAATGTTTGCCACAGCCTCCTGACTCACTTTAAGGAATCCTCACACATGCCTCTAAATTTCACTGAAGAGCTTATGTCTTTCAGAAGGTTTCCTGGAAAGCTCCTTCAGCGAATGAAGTATTTCTCCAGATGAGAAAAGCTGATTTTCAAGACTGAACCACGGCTAGAAGGACTAAAACTGAGTATTCAAATTACTTCTACAAGCTCCACAGTATTATACAGACAGTGTATTGTACACACACAGAAAACTGTTTCCCAGATTTTTCAATCTAAAAGTACAAACAAAAAAATGGAAATGCGGAAATAAGATACAGCATATATGAAATTGCATATAAAGGCTGACAACACTTGTGTATATTTACTTGTTTTTTGATGGTAAAACAATTACTGCATGAAGACTAAATTTAAAAAAAAAAAATTCCGTATGATTACATTTTAGACAGATATAAGCTAAACACACTTTTATCTAAGCATATCAAAATGTATCCAGCAGTAGAATGGGGAAATAATCTGTAGCATATTCATCAGAAAACAGTAATAGTACCTACTTTTTCCGCTGTTGTAAAGCTACTCTGAAAAAGTTAATCCATGTAATAATGTATTAAAAAAAACAGTCTATGAAGCAAACCCAAGTGATCTCTCAGAGCACGTTCTTATCCTAAAGACAAAACCAGTCACCTTTCATGCCATTTCTGACACAATTCCACAGCTTCTTCCCAAAGGTCTCCAGTGACATACTATGTAACTTGTCATTGCTAGCTATACCAATGACTTACTATTCTTACTGTTACAAAAAAAAGAAAAAAGTCCTTATAGCATTTCCATCATTGTACTTTCTCTTTCACAACAGCGATGTTAGTCTTAATGGTTTCATACAAGTAAAAGTCAACTGAAGTTGTTCATGTTTCTCATGGCCAGAGATTCTTGCTTGCATATTTGCATCAGCTCAGCTGCACAAGCAATGGTAAAAAACTTCAGTGAGCTGCTATGGTCAGCTCACTATACAGACACATGAACATCAGTGGAGGCACTAGGAAGGCAGTCAGAGGCATCAGTCCACAGAAGTCCAGGAATAAACAGGAAGAAGTTGCCATTAAACTGAAATCTAACCACATGTGTGTGGAAGCCACAAAATGTTACATCAATTTAACGCCACCCACACTAGCTAATTGCGCGACTTTGATTTAGTCAACATGAATATAAATTTTGCACAAAATCTGTGTAGGTTAGATCTCTGAGTAACTGGAAGCAAAAGCAGTCAGACTGCACAAAGAGAAGGTTTTAGAGGGATCAGTAACCAATCAAAGAAAGTCTCCAATGTGTCTGTACTTTGATGTTAAAAAAAGGCAATAAAGAAGGAACAGTACATTTATTCTCTACATTTTCTGCATTGCTGAGTCCTGTCCCTCGAATTCTGGAATAGTTTCTCCATTGGCCATCAGAAAGTTATCAGGTATTTTCAGCTAAAATGCAAAAGCATTAGGCGGGGAATTGGTGATGGCACTCACAGTTTTTATACTGATGGTTTGTATTCAAGGCATTCATCTGAGACATAGGAACACTTCACTTCCATCTTCTCTGAGGGACAGAATATGAGTCTTTACATTAAAGACACCATCTGCAACAGGCAGCCCATGCATTAAGTACAGGTACCAGTAATATTTTCCCCGATCCCTGACTGAACATACCGATCTATGCCCAGATGTCCAGCCTGCTGCGCCAATCTGGGTCCGTGGGGCTAGGGAAAGCACCACAACTGGCTTGTGGGTGTCTTCAAATGGCTGCCCAGGTCAGAGCTTGCAGAAGATAGGACCAGCATTCAGTATGCATGTTCTTCTGGGCTGACTGAATCTCTCAAGTCAATCATGTTCTACTTTGCATACACAATTAAACCTTCAATGGAAAGCGTGACATCTAAGTGGGTCAGACTCAAAGTGGTTGCCCTGTATCTGACCACGAACAAATATCATTCTTACTCCTTAATACAACATTTAAACAGAGGGGAATTGCTCATCTCCCCCGGTCCCCAAATATGCAGCAATACCTCAATCCTATTGGGAGGAGATTACAGCGCTTTCCTAGAATGTCAGTGGAAAATGAAGTTTACTTTAGTTTCTTGTGTCCTAAGAAGGAACCATCAGAATCCTCTGCACTAGAAGCTCCTGAAAATTAGATGTTTTCTTTAACAAGAAAATACAGAAAATAAACTGGGAGATTGTCACTTCAGTACAGTAGCAAGACTCAAATGAAAAAATGAGAATACATTAGGAAAAAACTGAATTCTTTTGATATGAAGTTCTTTCTCACTACTTTCCAATTTTCAGTTCCACTGCCATGCTGAATACTCAATTGCACTTAACCTGCCCTTGACTCACTTTAAAACTATGGCCAATTTCTGGCAGCCATGTCAAGTGACCTTCAAAGGAGCAAGAAATATGGGTCATTCCTGGGTAACAGTCTATTCCATGAGCAGCCAGTATGGGAGGGACAACATATTCATATTTTGAAAAACAATTTCACAGCACCATGGGCTCTACAGGCAAAACACATAATACAAAAGCTTATGTTGGATGTGCAACTGAGTGGTGTGGTTAGGTATCTGCTGAAGCATGCTGTAAGAACACAAATAAGGATATTCACAAAACTATTTAAGCTAATAAGCCAAGCCTCTGTCTCTCTGTACACTTAGAAACAGAAATTAAAAAAGAGAAATACCAACGAAGAAAACCCAAAAAACCTACTGTGGTAACTGCAAATAGCTTCCTAAGCAGTTTACTCCCTGTCTTTTTCAAAAGTCTGTGACATGGTCAATAAGGTTAAAATTAAAAGAAGGAAGAAAAACCCAATACGCTCTCCCCCTGCACGTACATCTTATTTTTGTATATTATTTCTTCTGATTTCTTTGCGTTTCCTTTTGGCTCTTCTAGCACCATTCTTGATAGATTGTGCTATTGAAAAGCCACCCCCCCTAAAAAAAAAAAACCCAAACCAAACACACACACACCAACAAAAAAAACTCACCCCAAACTGACAATATGTTAAATTTCATCTGGAGATGGCAAAGAAAGAACACTATTAAAGTTGTAACCACAGGGGGAAAAAAGACTGTAAAACTTTAGCTTTACAGTCAAATCCCAACCTTTTCAGTAGGAGTAGAAAGTGGTACAGCTCAGCTGAGAGCATCATGACACACAGGAATTCAGGTTCAAAAGGAACCATCTGTTTCATTCAGTTCACTGCCACTGCAATAGATTTTTAGTCCTGAAAGGTCAACACCACATCCGCATGTACAAACTGGAACACTTCCAATCCGCTATAACAAATTAAAAACCTTTTTAGATATTAGAAGTTACTTTAAAAATGTAGTGATAGAGTGTCAAAGAAAATAACACATACAGAACTGTGCACAAGCAAGTAGGAGAGATCACCAATGTCCTGTATTTCTGAAGTGACCTTTTAAGTATTTTATACTTAATTCTGAATTCTAAATAAGGCTAAGAACTATTTTAAACAATTATGTTTCAATTATATAAGACAATGGTGACAAAATTAAAACTTAGATCTGATCCAATAACTGTCACTAGGTCTGCTAGTGTGGAGGAGGTGATAAATATCCACTTTCAGCTCTGAATTTCTTGTCTTATTCTCTGTGTTAAATCCTCATCTACATTTAAAAAAAAAAAAAAAATCCCAGTTTTTATCTTCTCTGTTCTGCCTACAGCCACCCCACCTCTGTGTTTCCCATCTGTCTACTCCTTTCTTGCTGTTCTTCAACTAAAGAACTCCCAAAAGATCTCTCTAGGTTCTGCTTGCCAGTCTGACTTGGCCCACTACTACAGCG
Source organism: Ibycter americanus (assembly GCA_035590275.1). Classification (NCBI taxonomy): domain Eukaryota; kingdom Metazoa; phylum Chordata; class Aves; order Falconiformes; family Falconidae; genus Ibycter; species Ibycter americanus. The sequence goes on from JAVJGI010000063.1 coordinate 57,893,136, forward strand.
GGCTAGAAGACGGCAGGTAACGCAGCTGCTGGGTTTCCACCAGTCTGGCAAGCAGTCTTGCTACAGCTTTCTTACTTCAACCTGTCTCCAATTTTGGATGACAGGCTTTAGGTACACCTTTTTGGAGAATTAATGAGTATTTCCTTCCAACCAATTCACTATTCAGTATTTTCAAATAAAAAAAATCCAGTACATACTTCAAATACAAATTTTAAGGAAGAATCTTCCTTACTCTCCCATCTTGCTCTGTTCAATATTTGATTCTTTTAATGCTTTACTATCCCGTCTCTGAGGCCTAAGGGCATTCTCCCTGCTTATCATCTCTATCCATGCTTATAAAGATGGAAGATGCAGATAGACAACAATTATGATATAGTTTATTTTCAATTCAAAACAGAAAGGAACACATTTAACTCTGATTATAACAATTCATGCAATTTGTCAGTTACAAACAGAGCAGTGAATAAAAGTAGCTATCACAATGCCTGCTGTTTCATTTTCTGTACAGTATCTTGAACACAACTAGGCAGGATATTTTATATTCCCAAATACTTATAAATCCCTTAACAAGTCAATTTCTATGTGTATTCTTTCAGCTGGCAAATTCAGTTCTAAACAGTAAATTATCAAATTCCTTTTAGCAAAGGCCAAACTGAATTAGCCCAAGGAAACTAAGAACACAAAGATATTCCAGTCACTACGTTTACCTAATACATAGCTGAAGTACAGAGGCCTGAGCAACAGGCCCTGAGCCAAAGTTGACCTCTAGATAAACCTGCCAACTGAACATTATTTATATTTAGTATCTTATCATTAGCAAAATATACATGATCATTAGTGTACTGTGTATGATCATTAGCAAAAGATGTAGCTTCGATAAAATATAATAATTAGTGAGGATGTGGTGCATCCTTCCTTGGTTAGAGGCAGGTGATCAAGGCCATGAAACCAGATACATGGCCTTGTTTGGAAACTGGTGGTCCAAATCCAGTAGATAAAGCAAACCCCCTTGGTTCCTCCCTAAGCCCTGGCCAGGCTTTGGTGGGATCTGAGAGGAGAGTGAAACCAGAGGTTTCTACGTTTGAAATTGTGTGAGCTTGTTTATATAACAGTATAAAACCTGGACCCTCTTGTAGAGACTTTGGAGACCTCCCCTACAAGGGGACGCCCCGCGTAGGACTTCCCAATTCCCGGGACAGGCTCTCCAAGTCCTCGCTGCAACCAGGGCTCCCCAGCAATTGCTGATCTGGATGACGGTAACACATTATGGCAAGTTGTGATGTATCTTTCTTAATCACTACAGCTAACCTTCAGTAGTAATGATTAGGTACATTACCTTGCTTATCTGTTTTATTGCTTGAATCAGGGTATCCTAAGCTAATCCTTTTGTATGTGCATATTGCCTTATTTTCTCTATTAATTTGAAACAAACAGTAAATTAAGGTTATTTTCTTTATTGTTGTCTGTGTGCTATCTATCGACCCCATCAATTGGCAAAACAATAGCAAACCTGGGAAAAATGGGACAAGAGTCAAAGGCTGATAAAGGTGTTTCCAAGATACATGTTGCAACAGTCAGCATTAAAGTGTATGTCACCGGAAACGGAAACTAAAATCCAGAGCTTGCCACCGTTGTGTCTCACTCATTGTACCAAATCACAGAAAAGTGTAAGGTCACCAAGTATATTCTGTTATCCCAAGATATAGTTCATCTTAGACTGCTTGGGGACACTGCTAAACTGCCATCACCACATTAACTTACCCTTACTAAAGGACAACCTTTTCTTAATTTGTAACACAACTTCTTGCTGCAACTAAAACCACTACTGTTTCACAGCCCTCAGGAATAGCAAAACCCACAGCTTATCCTTGTCACAATTTCCTTTAACCACAGTAGCAGAAACCGTTGTTCCCTGCCTCTTAGTTTTGGGCCATTGATTATTCCTGACTAAATAACTAATCGCACTTGACCCTACTGAATTGCATCATCTTTCTGATCACTGTTTGGAACTCTAATATTGCCCTCAAACACAGTCAGGCAGGCAGTCTTCTCCTTAGTCACTTCATTGTCTACTGAAATTAACAATCATACTACATATTCCATAATATAAGCTATAAATGTATATAAAGCAACTGGTCTAAAATCCCTACAAAACCACACTAATAGTGAGCCATACATGAGGGCCCTCCCAATACAATCATGTAGATTTTCAGTGCCCACCATACAGTAATTTTATTTAGATCCTGAATGCTTCTCCTTGTCATCAGTGAGAAACTCTGCTGAAGTCAGAACATCTGCTGTTTCTTCTCTACTCATAGTATGTTTTCCTGTTGCAGAAAGACATTAGATGCATCTAAGATCATTCAATCTCTTTAAATCCATGCTGGCTGCTGCACTTCAATGTGGGGGAGCTGAAGGAGAGCTAAGTTCCCCAGAATGGCAATTAAAAAAAATATAAAAATCCATCTATTGCATTCAGTTAGCCTATAGAAAATTGTAAGCACAGATCACACCTCTAACCTTTCCTCATTAACATGGGTATCAAACACCTGGGTATTCCAAAACTGAGTGCACAGCCCTAGAACAGGATTGCTCTTTAACATGATGACTTGGAAAAAACAGAAAGTTGGACTGACATTTGAAAAATCTGATGGCCAAAGGAAGAAGAATTGAGCTTTGCTTCAAAAGTTTAGTTATCTGAACATTTCTTTAAGAGACAGCAGACCTAGATCCAGTTTCCTCTGCAACCCAAGAGGATTGAAACTTGTAATCCTTCCATCCCAAAAGAGTATCCCAACTACAAGTCTAGGGAATAGCCTAGGTGAACCAATTTTTAAACCCTTCCTTGAAGCTCTGTATATGGGCAAATGACAAGCAGATCAGTCAGCTGGAAATGAAGAGTCTTCTGTTTCGTCTCACTGTCCTCAGTATCTGTGTGCATATAATCTGCAGCTTATATTTGAACATAAACTTTTGTACATATGCACGCAAATAACACTTCATTCAACAACGTTCAATAAACGTGCATTTTGTGTGCAGGTGTATGATGTCTTATACCAGTAGTAGTCACCGGGTTTTACTTCCTATGTTTTTGAAGTTTTAACATAGTTTTCAGTGGAAAAAAAATTGAAAGAGTCCATGAAACACATCTTCCATTCAGTCCAAAAATAACTGCTGTCTTCTGATTCATAAAGCACTTCTTCCTTTGACCACTAAGTTGTACCTCCAGTAAGATGCACAACCTCAAAAGGGAGCAACTGATATGCCTAAAAACCTGAGTTACTAGATCTCCCTACAATACCAAAGATACTCACACACACTCAGTTGGCAGACACAGAAAGAACAAGGGATACCTGCCTTTCTAGGGAGCTACCTAGAGGAAGGGCTGGACACCTAGAACTGCACTGCATGCCTACCTCCATGCAACTGAATTCCACTCTAAGTTTGAAAACAGGTATAAACTACAGGCAAATCAGAATGACAAATCTTAAATTAAGGTAAATTTCACTACAATAACCAGAAAGTATTCAAAGCAGTCAAAAACCCAACCAAAAATGTGTAATACTATAATTAACCACAAGTTACCCAATCAATGGGTTTCATTTTTATACTTAAACATATTAATTGGACCTTTACTTTTATTAGAAAGGGTAAAAATACTAAGCAAACTATCGTATAGCTACTACCTACCCTGTTCCTGAAATCTAGACTCTCATGAGTGCTGGTTTCACCTTGGAGAAACTCAAATTAATTTCATCTGAACACATTAAAAACAAAAAGATCATTTCTCCCTGGTCCCCATGACCTCTCACAAAATGTGTCTCTATACATCTTCTTCTTCAATCCAAGTATTTCCATCTTCATCCCATTTAAAGTCAGGTGATTGACACATAGCACCACTGTTCTGTTCAGTTAAAATATTCTGGCTGAAAGTTGCATATCTAAGTATCCAACTGGTAACATACAGAGGCAAATATGGAAAGAGGAAAACATGTCTGCTTCAAACAAAAAATTTCAGGGCATTAAAATTAAATACAAATCCCTCCAAAAAAGATGTTTACCTCAATAAGCAAATACTGTTACCAAATATTCTATTTGTTTATACTCTGCAGCTATGCTGTGAGAGAACACAATTTTTTTCAAACAATGAAACCACCTGCTCAATTTATTATAAGGTATAAATATTAATGGCATTGAGTGTGTGGCTTCTCAAGGTTAAAAGATATAAGCACTATAATTCTCTGGTTACATTTGTAACCCAGCTCCTCATGGCTACAGATTACATCTAATCAATTAATGATAAACCTAAACACATAACTGGATGTCAAAATCATTAATCTTACCTGACAAGCAGATGTATGTTAAATATTCACCCTGACCCCCAGTAGCTAGGAAGGGAATCTTTTTTTTTGTTCTTCTTTTCACTTGGACGGCTCCCAGCATCCTTTCATCGTGTGGGGCAAAAATTTCTTTGCTGATTGCAGATTTGGCATTCATTGTAGATCACAGATATAGCAGACTGCTGCTCTCTAAAAATAAAATCATAAATAAAAAAAATATTAGAAACTCCTAAGTTATGTGAAAATCCAGTTAACTTACATGGGCATTAGCTCCAACCCTCAAAAAAAGAGTTTAATGACCCAAATAATTTAGAAGATAGTTTCATGCACTTAGAGGCAGAATTTTCAAAGCATTTAAGAGTCTTCACACTGAAGCTGTTCTCCATGCTTCTCAAATGCCTTTAAACTAGCTTAGCTTCTTTTAGGCAGAAGCTGTCCACAGTAGCATTTCAGAATGATGCAAAATCTTCTCAGAGACACACCCTGTAACTTCATGCTGCATAAAAGCTTCATTAATTCCGTCTCTGGCAAGTGAAGGGAAACTCATCTGTCCCATTTAACAGTGAAAGCACTGCAAGGGCATACAGAAGGAACACTGTAGTCGTGCCGGCAGAAAACAAGTGGTGTTCACAGAAAGTACAGAAAGCTTCAGACTGTACAACTGTTCTTGCAGAAGCACTGCTCTTGGTGACAGTACTTGCCTAGGCAGCTCCTGCACCTCTTGCAGATTAGCACCTCATCCTCCCAACTCCTGTAACTGCTGACTGGGCAACTGCACAGCAAACAGCGTCAGAGAAACCATCGGGGTTAATGCAGACAAAACCACACCTCCTCTTTTCTGCTAAGTAATTCTGACCCAGGCCAGTTCTTCAATATGCTTCAGAATAAAACAGAACAGTCACCTTTGAGGAAACATTTGGAGAGAAAAAAAATATTGTAAAGAACAGGGAGGGAGAAAGAGAGAAGCTGCTTATTTAGGCATGTCCAGCAAAAGGAAGGTCCATCTGACCAGGGCTTACAGAGGAGCCTAATTAAAGAAAGCTCAGTTACAGAGGGGACATTAACAAGCTCTTTATGCAGACCGCACCACAGTTTTAGCTCCAATTAGTTCTGCACAGAAGTCTGCTAATAAGTACACAGGTCCCAATGATAGAGACTGCTGAATGCCAGTACACAGGTCCCAATGATAGAGACTGCTGAATGCCCTTTTTTAATTGTTCAAACACAATGACACTCCAATACACATACATTAAATGCCACATCTCCATATTATTAAGACTTTCAAGCCCACAGATCTTTTTTGACATCCTTAGCTTTCTTAGTATACTGAGTAACATCATCGTCAGGTCTCAACTACTGAAGCCAGAAATTCTGCCTGTAGGATCATTTGATCTGCCACAATTTAACTACTAGAAAACATATATAAAATCCAGTCAGATTAAGAATATGAAGCCAAAAATCACAGATCCGTTATTTTTAGTGCGCATACTACCAGCAAAGTAATTGTCTTAACAGTTTCAACCTCAACATTTTGTTGGCACTTATTTATGAAATTCCCTTATCTTAAAAAAAGAACGAAAAAAAGAAAAAAAAAAAAAGAGCTGTATTCATGGAGGCGTGAGAGAGCACAACTTAGTCCAAACCAAATTCACCACCTACTCATTTTGGGGTGCAAACAGAATCCTTTGCCAAAATAATCTGTACTAGTATACCTCAGTTAACCAATATAGAAGTATGCAAATCCTGACAAGTTTTAGCATTAAGTCATTCTTCACACACCTTTACAAGAATCAACTGCATTTAAAAAATGGCCCCATCAAAAGAAAAATGCAGACCAATTTCAAAGAAAGAATGTGCAGCACCTGAAAAGATGTGATTTCATAAGTCCTGCCATGTAAGTTACCTATCCTTTAACAACCAATATATCAACAAGAAAACAGAATCAAAAGAATAATTTTACCTGCTATTTACTTCAAAAAGGTTGTTTTCACATTCATTATACCACAATCTTCTCCTCTTCTGTGTTACGAAAATACTTGCAGTATATCTTACAACAGCATGTAAGCTGTTGGCACATTACAACCACTTTTTCGTTTGACTTTATTTATTTATTTTTAATTCAAGGCCACTGTCAATGACTATGGGTTTAATCACACAGACCTCCTCCTGACTGACTTACAGACTGGTAATCTCTGCAAAAATAACTTCAGCCTCAGACCTTCACATGCTTAAAGAATTTTCAATAAATAGCTTATTGGAAAAATATACAAATGCTGTTAGGTAAAAATATGCTCCAAGTTACGTCCAACTAAAAAGGCGTTCTCCAGCTTGCAACAATCTGATGCTGTTCTGCAACTGAGGAGTTGAATAGATGTTCTCAGAAATTTTCTTGAGGTTCACACACTGCAAAATGAAGTGTGATTTCAAAGATACACTCAGTGACATGAGCATCCTGTATTAAGAGAGGATGTAGGTTTTCCTTACCTATAGTTGACTGTAGCAGAAAATATTATTGGTGTATAGCTTCAAAACTTCCATATAGTACTTCAAGACTTACTTTAAAGATATTACAAGCAATAAGTCTCACTATACATAGCTGCATTTGATAACACTGCTGAACATGAGACAAGCCAAACAAAAAGAGACAACATCCAAATCCTGTTTCATAGGTCTCCCAAATCCTTTTGCTTCATATGTGCACTGCAAGTTGCAGCATGAAACTAGAATGACTACCACATACACAATAACCCAAAATAAAAGAAAAACATAGGAGATTTAAATAACATACCTCTCAATGTATACACACACCTCTACCTCTTAATGCAAGTGCTTTTATGCACAAACACCGAAATCCAGCTTTAAATAAAGGCTAGCTCAGTACAGAAGATATAACACAGAACAATCAAATATTGTATTTATTGCTGCATGCTGTTGTTTTGTGATTAAGATGGTTTTATATACATGTACCAGAAATTGTACAGTAGACACCAAACATTGTAAATGGAACCTCCAACTAAAGCATGCACTCACTGCCTAGGAGGTTGTGATCCTTCTGTTCCCAATACTTGGTTTATAACAGCCTCAGATGCCAGAATTAAATAATCCACCTAATGCAGTGTACTTGACGACTGCTGAATCTAATATGGAAACTGACATGAGCACGAACCACAAAAGCCTATTTATTTATAAAAGAGAACAACTAACTGTGCCTGTGTGCAGACTGACTTCGAAGGCTGAGCTGTCAGTATAGTCCAGATAAAGTTGTTTTTCATAGGTCAAAAAATCAGCAGATAGATTTAAATAAGCAGCCTTCACCATATTTACTGGTGGATCTATGGAAAAGGCCTTCGCTTAAGTAGAACATTCCAGTGTTCCTCTTTTGAAAAAGCAGACATAATGCAATCTTTTTGTTGGTTTTACTAAAAAAAAAATTAATGTGGAAGACTTGCTCAAGGAACATGAATAAATCTCAATTTTTCTCCACTATTCCATAAAAACACCTCTTCTCATAAGAAAAAAAAAAAAAAAAAAAAAGAAAGATGCTGGCTGTACATGCACAACTTCATGTAGTAATGCTTGTTATTGGCGCACATTCCAGGACAAATTCAAACCATCAGCAGTTTCCATTCTTGGCCCATGTGGACTCACACACTGCAATGCAAACAGTTTCCCCCATGCTTGAACACAAAATGCCTTAAAGAAGAAACTTTTATTGGAGGATCTCTGAGCACTCTGAGACAGTGCATTACTGTTCACAACGTTTACCCTCTGAGGCAAGGCGGATTTAAACGTTTCAGCAAATGTAAGAGTCTTTAAAGAGAGCCCACATTTCCTGCCTCACATGCTTTCTTTGTTCCACATATTTAATTCCACTTAAATTATTATAATGACACTTTTGGCTGAACAAAGAAAATTCCATTTTCCTACTGTAGTTTTTCACTGCAGACATCACAGCATTATGGAAGAGGATATCAGCATTTTCACTGTGCCCCCAGTGCCCAACAGAAACACCCCAAGGGGAAGATTCCTGCATGAATTTGAACTAGTGGCTGCAATGCACTATCCATATGCATGTCCTCAAATCCTTCTCTACTGCAATTCTTCTCCATGATATTTCTATAATTAAAAACTCCTCCTAGGAACAGCTGACCATTCCTCCATAAGTGTGTGAGGGGACAGCAATTAAAGGTAATTTCTAAAAAAAAATAATAAATTAAATAAACCCAAGATACTTAAGCTGGTGCCTTCACAGATCCCACATGTTCAAGTAACAAAAAACCTGGATCATTTTCTGGTCAGCTGGAATCGCAGACTGTTTTTGGGCAGACAGCCAGCAAGCAGCTAATTTATCTTTACATCCAGATGTTTTTGGAAAAAAAGAGATTTACAGTATCTTTGTTGAGGTACTAGTATATAGAAGGAAATGGGGAAACTAACAGCCAGCATGCACAATTTAAATAATAGTAAGTTATCAAAGAGAAATGAATTAAGAGGCAAGAGAAGGAAAAGCAAGAAATGTTAAAAAAAAAAAAAGAAAAACTTCAGTATGTTAAGTCTTGCTGTTTTCAAGGATCTTTAGCTTAATCACAAACTGGGATGGGCTCACAGGACAGGCAAACCACTGAAATGCTGCCTGCACCGTGAAGTCATCCGAGCAACGAACTGCTGTTGGGCTGCACTGGTAGCTCTAGCAAGCACTCAAATCTGCTTTTAATAAAGCTACCATCCTGACCGAGGACACGTACTTTAGGAACTCATTGCAAGACACCATTATTAAAAGCCCAGCTTCTGCTATCATGGTAATTGTCTACTAGTCATTTGCTGGAAGTGTTGAGACTACATATTTGATCATTACCATTCACCAAAAATCTGTATGTGATGTTATCTCAAACAAATAGCTAGTAGAGCTTTGGAGAAGCAAAAAAAATCATTGCTAAAACAAGAAAGTAATTTATAAATCCTTAAAGAACAAATATTGGAACATACAGTTCATAAAGTTGCTTTGCAATAGATTTATTAAGCTTAATGCTATACTAAAAGAATAACACCAAGCTCTGCAAACAAGGATTAAACCAGTAGATCAACCTTACTCTAAAAGAATTGAGGTAAAATCTTTAAAAGGCTTGAACATAACAATATGATCAGAATATATCTTCTGTCATCTTTCTATCTGCACGTCTAACTCAGCTTGATAATATTTTTTTTTTTTTTAAATTAGGACAATAGCAGCAGTCACTGCACAGGCCAGAAAAATTCTACTGCAACCTACTAATGTGTTCACAACTTTAAATAGTTTACTGGGTAGAGGAAAAAAAAAATATTAAAAAAAATATCATTTTCCAGAGTTCTTTGTAGGCAGTCACATTTCCGATTCATTTTTTTCAAATAAGCTTTCAGTGATAACTGGTTCATCTGAATAAAATATTAATTATAAAATATGAAAATTACGACATTGTAAGTCATTTGTGGAAATTTAAATACAAACAAGAAATCTGATTTTACTTACATATGTAACTACAAAGTTAACTGCCCAATAAAGTTGAACAAGACATAAGCAGACTTTGGAGATCTAAGTGGTTGGGTTAAACAGAGGCACAGCAAAAAGACAGTTTGGAAGTACGGCTCTGTTAGATTGCAATGTGATTTCTGCACTAAATCAGAACCTGCTGCATATAGGAATACACAATAATATCATGCAATTAACTGTAGTACATCCTACATAACTAACACAGTAAGTCACAGCAGCTACTCTGGCAAGACATCTCACAGGAACCTGATTTTGCCTTATTGGCACGAATAACCACAGATGCTCAGTAAGGACAAATTCTGCAAGTACTAAGTACTGATCACTGAAAAAAACCAGATGTTAAACGGATTCATAATTCAATGTACAGGTTGCCATAGATATAGGATATTAGTACAGTATTACTTGAAGGTATTTTAAAGAAAACAAAAACAAAACTCAAACCAAAACTGTTTCAGCTAGCACATAGTACTCTTGCCACTGGCTTACTCCAACTAGGATACCTCAGTACACTCTTAAAATCATGTTTTCCAGATCCTCACAGTTCCATTTCCATTCCTCATCATGTAACTGGTATTCCTACAAACTGCAAATTTCTGCATATTACAGTCATCTATTAAATGGAATATTCCAAAAGAGAAGGAGGGAACAGAGTTGGGTGTCTCAGGCTAAATATTTTGCATTTTCTGAACTGCAACCAGCAACACCCACATCTAGGAAGACAAAAAAAAAAAAAAAAAGGGAGGAGGAAGTAAACTATTATTATTTTCCTTTCTATTACTTTAATGCTAGGGAAGAGTATAAAAGCAAAGTAATACAATGAGATAAGACATAACAATAAGGTATTAAAGCATTTTATATTTCATCCATCAAAGATTAATCAAGTTTCCCTAGTAAGTATAAATATTTTATTAAATCACTCCAAATTCACGAGCAAAATAAGTTACTGGCAAAATGCATAATTCTTACAAGAATGGAATACATCAGGTTCTTGGAATACCAGAATCTCTGTAGGGGCAGAGAGACCTCTGTAAAGTATTACACCAACAGTTTACTTGAGGGAAAACAAAAACTGTGTAAAAGTAGTAAACCATCTGTTGGCAGTGTCCTGATATTTTCTAGCAGTTAAATAAATAGTTTTCTTTCTGGCAAAAAACACAAGCTCAACACGTTTCTGACATGCTGCATACTTCTTTCCAGGAATCCTCTAACAGTTATAAGCATCATCTACTTCAAAATGGGTGAGCCCAATAAAGCTTGCAGAACTGTGAAGAGTCCTGCAAACTGAAGAAATCACAAAAAAATAGGCTGCTCCAGTGTTTTGTTCAAAGGGTGTTATCTCAAGAATTATTAAAAATGCTATCCATGGCTTTAATCCCCCTACTGTGATTGCTTAGCTCTGCAATTGTGACAGAATTCAGGGAAAGAAAAAAAAGAAAAAAACAACAAAACCCCCAACACTGCAAAGAGAACTTGCATGTTTGAGAACTTTTTTTTTTTTAATTAATGTCTTGTTGTTTAGTCTCACAGAAGTGTGAGAAAAGCCAGAAGGGTAACTACTGGCTTTTTCCTCTCCCTTGATGTTTTCATAGTAATTTGCAATCAGTGATCAGTGGTAAAAGTATTCTATTTTAGCAACCAGAAAATTTCCATTAACCATGGAGCTGGTGGGGAGAAACTGTTTTGTCAATAGCCTGTTTGGAACGAGATATTCCTCTTTTAAAGTAAAAAAAAAGAAAAAAGAAAAAAAGACGACAACTGCTTCCCCCTCTGCACTGCTTCCAGGGTCCAGGTACTGACTTCTTAAGGATGTGAAAGCTCTCATCAGGTTTATGCATCTGGACAAAACAGTAAGTTTTAGATTTAGATCCCTTACAGACAAGTATGGTATTAACCATTGTATGGGACACCTGTAGAACACACAGTAACATTTTACAGTTCTACGCTGAATTCTGAGATCAACAGTATAACAGCACAGTGAGGGATGAAAGAGGGGAACCTAGATAGAAAGAACTAGAGAAGGATGATTTTAATTTGTTTTAGCTATTATGTGTTTTTACATTTTCACAAAAGAGAAATAGTGGAACACCCGTCTCTTAATATTTTCACTTCCAACAGTTATGTATGTTTTGCATGCCTGAACTGAAATGATACAACATGGAGACTTGAGAAGGTGGGCTAAACAGTGACATCTGAATTTGTGTAAGAAAAATCATCCTATCCAAGGAGGCACAACAGGACCAGACAACGCAACACAAAACCTCTGCAACATTCATTCATAAATTTAGGAGTAATTCTATGCTTCTTGCACACATAACGTACATTTATAACCCTTAGGCATCTACCCATTTCATATGTCAAAGTAGGAGGGCTTTTTAACAAACCCCAAAAACTAACAAAACACACAGTGTACATCTTCCATTAGACTGATGCCAGAAGATACCAGCTCAATCAAAAGATCAGAAATCCTTCCAATCTTAATCTCCACCACAACTTTACTGTTAATAGTTTATGTTGTCTCTAAACAGTCGGCACAGCTAAAGAACCTGAAATAACACTGCCTCTCAATATATCTTCATAGGCTTACACAAAGATAATTACAGCACCAAAAGTACACCAAATTTAGAAATACACATTTTCAAATGGACTAAGAATTTCAATGTCCCCCAATCAATT
>JAVJGI010000063.1:57905685-57930238 GCA_035590275.1 Ibycter americanus
CAGAAGTATAATAATTGACAACGTCCACAGCAACAAATCCTCTGCAACAATTCTGTGCCAAAATCAACTTAAGACATTCCACATCTAGTGCTGAGCTGTAAACATTAATATCACAAACAAAACAACATCTCCAGTCTTCAAACTGTTTACTGCCAAAACAACCTAAAAAAATACATACAAAAAAGTATTTTGCCTGGCAACACCCTTAGAAAAAATGGCATCCAACTGGAAGACCACGCACATATCCCATACAGTCTTATGATTTTCATCCCACAAATACTTTCTGCAAGAGCAGAAGAAGAAATAGATTGCAGACATCTGAATATAACGTAAGAAAAAAACCTGTCATCCACTCAGCCCTGGTTGTGGTTTGCAGCCTAGAAAAGGAATCCATGTAGATACATAAATGTTTATCTCAAATGTAATATTCTTTTTCCAGTATGAACAGCCTCATGACAATTCTCCATGTGTGCAAAACCAAACTACCACTAAGCAATAGTAGGGATCCATACAATCACTGAAGGACAGAAATACTCAGCTACAGGTAGGAAAACTGTTTCACAAAGAAATCAATCTAGTCCTGTCCTCAGCCAAAAGAAGATTTTCAGCACCAACTTTTGCCAGTTTAACTGTGGGATGCTACCAAATAAAGTGGTCACCACCCTTCATCTCCTAGTTTTCAGCTGATTCATCAAAATGGTAATCCTATACTAAAATTTACAGCTGCACGTTACTAGTATCAACACAGTAACACTGCTGGAATATGCATTACTTTTGGCAATAATCTACAGTTCACCATGTTAATTCATTCTTGAAACCTTACCCTCATCTCTGCAGATGCCTTCAGAAACAAGCCTGAAAACAACATTCTTAAGCTTCATTATTCTTGAATCCTGAACTGATGTTTCTTAGACAATGATGTGATGTGGTCTATTACAATGAATCTATAGACTCCTCTCCACAGCTTTGAGCTTTTTATTTCTTTACACAACAGGACATGTAACCTCTACTCATCCTAATACCATGCTTTATTCAAAACTGTTAAACTACTTTGCCTTTCAAGTAGTCTAACAGTCATCATAAGTTGAAAGCAATTAGGTCCAGTCAATCAGTAACTGCTTATCACACCTGACATCCAGAAAACTCTGTAAGTATATCTTACATTAGACCAAGTGATCTCTTTGCTATAGGCTTTTCATTCCATATATTCTGTGGACATAGAAGAACAGTATAAACCAAAAGACTTGTAAAGGTATCAGTAGCATTATCTCCAGACTCGTAACTCCTGAAAACCACCCACCTGCAAAATAAGCTACATTAAAAGAAAAAGATAAATTTAATAATATGAATGATCCAAATCAAACTTCACTTTACTTTTTATTTCACACAGTCAGTATGTAAATAAACATGACTTCAGAACCTGATGCTTGTCCATTCATTAGACTAAACCAGTATAACAATTTACTTCAAGCATATTCATTTCATAGTGGCCAGTAAGATTTAGCAAAGAAGCTTGAGAACTCACACAGGTTGCTTAAATTCACATTTACAACTTCCACCACCTAAGGACATGCTTGCTTGTTTAAGGTAATTTATAATACATATAATTACAGAAGAATTTATCTAATTACTTGTCAAGACAACATACTCAAGAACTTTTAAGCAAATGACATTAAGGCTCATTTTCTGTGCCTGGTTCATCCAAATCAAAAGTAGCACTCTGGCAACATTAAATGCATAATAAAGAAAAACCTCACTACATCTGCCATAGCAGACGTGATCTAGACAGTAACCAGCAGTACCCTGCACACAGTTATAAGAAAAGATATAGGTGAAACAAATGTATGTTTGTCAAAACAGTATGGGTACAGTCAAGAAACTACAGAAGCAAGCAAACCCAGCTTCCAGTGAAGAAGGGAGACATAGAGAACATTTGTTGAAATACCAGTAAAAATTTAAGCGAGTACAATAACTCCAAGTGCAACAGGCCCTTGATTTAGAAGCTCTTTGCAGGTGGCACAGTTATAAAATATTTTGCTACAAGAGACTTAAGTTGTCCACATTCCAGATGAAAAGATCACACTTGTTTCTTCAACCCATATAACGTCTCCTAGCAGGAGAGCAGACAGAACCCACAATCTACCAGAAGAAGAAATAAACTGAGTATGACCTATGAAAAAAGGGGAGGGGCAAAGCCCCACTTCCCAAAGCGCTATGACGACATCGGAAGAGGAATAAATAAGTTGCAGTGGGAATATGTGTCTCCTCATTTTGCTGATCTACCACAGCTCTCCCCTCACACGTTGAGGAAGTCGTTTCATCACAAAAAGCAGATTGGTCTAGCATGATTTACCATCTTGGCTCTTCCTACTCACCTTCTTATCCTTCATATGCCTGGAAGTAGCTTCCACTGACAAAACACAAAAGCCTGCTATGACTTCTTACAACAAAAAGGGGGGGGGGTGGGGTGGTAATATAGGGCAGGTGTTCTGTCTTTCACATCACTTACTCTATTGCCTTCACACTGTTTCTCAGCTATGATCCTCTGCATGCCCCTCCAGCACCTCACTGGTGACTTGGGTTCTTCAGATGCTGATGTTTGACTGCTGTACCAAGCACATGTTGTGGGCAGAGACACTCAGCCCAAACAATGAAAAAAGTATGGTACAAATACCAGTTAAGAAGGCTGGATCTTTAAAACTTACCCAGTGGAGATGAGCAAGATCAGAATTACTTGCTGCAGCCCTGCAGATATGGTCAAGTACATACATGGGAGGTAAGCATAACAGACTTTTGTCTGTGCTTTTTAATTGCATTTTAAAATGAGAAGACTTTCCACAAAACACTTGGGGGACTCTACTTCTGTTAGACACAGATACAGTATGTTGCGAATCCTGCAATCGGCATTTATCCTCAAAGTTTATTCTGTAACCAAGAGGTGAAACAGGTAATGGTGGTGACAGTTCAGGGAGTAAGTCTCTATACAGTTATTACACTATTTTGTTTCATAAATAGTAATTTGCCATTTCCACACAACAGTGGCTGCAAAGTGGAGAACTTCACTGAGGGTAATCCGCACTCCGTGACTTCTCAGTGAAAAAGTAAACCCACTGCTTCAAGGCTATTGGCTTCAAATGGTTTCTACCCTAAAATGTCTCTTTCAGGGAAAAAGAGAGGTGACCCCACCTCCTTGCTTTCCATCCAAGAATATGAGTCTCTTCTTTTGTCTCCTTCTAACAGACTCCTAGGATGAGACAACGTGAAGAGGTACAATTCTCCCATCTGAGTGCGATCATACATGCTTAGAGTCAGGAAAAGACAACTCCTCCTAAGGACTTGAGCAAAACACACCAGTTGCAAAAGATCCCAGCCCAGACAAGAACAACAGACACTTCATTCTCCTCCAGCAACGGATATAAAACAAGGTTGTGGAACAAGGTGGCACCATCTCTGACTAGGTTTCAGATACCTGAAAGGATACGTGGTGAAAAGCTGCTGCCTCTCCAACAATGAACTGAACTTACAAAACGCCAAACCTTGACTTTCAGAGCCTAAGAATTATTTTAGTTTTTAAACCTGCAGTGTCCAAATAAAACCAAACTATTGCTTCAGGAGCTGAATTACTTGTTTCTTTTACTGTAGAAACCTCGGTGCTAGTGCAGGCCAGGCCTCCACTCAGAAGCATTGAAGGTGCTCCACAAAGGTCATATTATGGAGTACAGTTAGGGTGCGGAGAAGTCACTACAGCTACGCCAGGAGCTGGCTAGACAAGGGAATGACTCAAAGACATGGGAAGCGATTCAGTGGTAAGACGTTCGTGCCCTAATGGTCTTGCCAAGTATAAAAGTAATTTCTTCATGCTTTAGGAATCTTAGGATAAACCTCCTTCCTCAATTTATGTGCAGCTGTCTCTAAGACATATTAATGTAAATAAAAGAAATTTTGAAAATTAAAACTCCTACAGAAAATCAGATCCTAAAGAGGAAATAAAGACTATGGGAGGCCCTGTGACTAACAGCTGGAATACAGGATCCCACTGCTTAATGAGATTGCCAGATAGAGAATATGAATGTGGGAATATATGCAAGAAACCTGGAGATCAGGCCACTGACCACCATGATAACAAAAGACCTCAGGAAGCATGTGGGACCCAGCAGCTGAGGTACAAAACAAATTAAGATTCTTTTAAGGGACTGAGACTGTATCAGTTTCCATATAAATCAAGTATTTTTATTGTCAGAAAGGAAAGCTCAAGTGCAAGATGATGATGCTAACCCAACTGCATACATTTCTGCCAGCAAAACAGTTGCTGTTCTCACCTTGTGAACTACAGCACCGAATCTGGAGAATATGGTTACACAATATCCTTGGCAGACAGTATTTCAAAACCTACTACATCTACAGAAGTTAGAAAGAATGAAGTATTGAAAGTCACCTCAATCTCTTGTAAGAAAATTGTAACTTGACTAAAACTCACAAATAAAACCTCAGAAAAAAAACAAGTGCAGAAAAGAACGGCTTAATTTTCAACAACCATTTTCCATCTACTAGTGCCATAATACTGCTTTTCAAGTAGTTTGTGTTTAAAATCTGATTTTCTTTGAAACATTTCTGTGCTACTTTTTGCCAGCCACTCAAAGTTTGCCCCTCAATGATGGTATTTACCCACAAATAAATTTAGGCCAAAACTGAACTGGCAACAACATGCTGTTCCTCACCACTCTTGCCATATGCTTCATTCCCTCTCAATGCATTGCATTACTTTTTACAGAAAATTTTGTCCAAGTCCCTTAAATCTGTTTAATGGGGAAGAAAAGGAAACTGCTCTCCTAGCAGAGAGCAAAAGGCTATGTGCAAGTGTAAAAAGAAGGTAAGTTTTAATGACTTCACAATATAATTTTTCTTTTCAGAAAGCACAGTGAAAACCCTTAAGACTTCTGGTGATCTCATTGCGCTGAGACCAGCACAGTTCCCAAACCCATGACTCATTCCAATCCCAGCAAAAAAATTGCTGGGGAGACAGATGTTTTGTTTATGACGAATTAATTCCTTCAGCATGTCTTGCTCAAAAAATAGCAGGCTTCACTTTGTATGCAGCAGATAAAGCATGACAGTTATGCTCCTGCCTTACTCTTTTCTAAATACTATTGTGATAAAACTGAAACGGCTAGTGGATGCTGCTAACACTTGAACAACTTCTTTAGGAAAACGAAAACACTGTCTCGCCAATAAAGATTTAATTTCCCAGTTATAATCTATAAAAATGTATAACCTCTAAATATTCAGGTTTCTGGCTTTAAAGTTTACTTCCATGGGTCTTATGCAGAAAAAAACCTATTACTATTTGTTTCCTGTAACATAAAATTAAACTAAGACCCAAGTACACTTTATTAACAGATAATGACATTGAAAGAAATAACTTTCAGCGTTGTTCAGATTGACATCAAACCTCAAAACAGTACAGCGTTTTCATTTACAGTTTTGTTAGTTAACTGATTTTTTGAAGTCTTTCTCAGTACACATTTGAGTGACATCAGTGCAGTTACACTAACTTAAGAGAAGTAACCGGTACATGATGCTTGCCTCTTCCCTCTGTAAAAAAAAGTATTTATTTTCATCTACATCTAAAACACACAGAATCCCAGTATCAACCAGTTCAACAGATAGAAATTTATTATGATGCACACTTGTGTTCTCTCCCACCCTGTATCATCTCCATATCCTTCTTTGCACATGGCTCATTGTTTTCTAACATAGTACTTCCTTCTTCCTATCCGGTTTCTTTTGTAACACTGCTCCTAAGGCGTATCTAATTTGCATCCCAGTGAGGAAAACCTGGCACTTCAAAACATTAATGGAAGCTACGTACCCAAACCTTAGTGAAATCCATGGAACTGGGAACCATCTCCAAACACACTGTCAGAAACTCCTCACTTCAAATTATTTTATTTATGCTCAAATATATTACATTTCTCTTTCATTTAAGGGGATCTCTGGTCTTTATTCAATGCCCTAGATACTGTTTAATACTGCAGAAGAAATATCTTTCTCACAGCTTTCATACCAAATGCAAGAAGAGACATGCATCCATGCAGCTAAAATGTTAACAATCTGGAAAAAACCCTACAGCAATTAACCAACAAATGTATGCCTTTACTCACCTGAGCTACATCTGTAGCTCAAACTAAGACTAATAATTCTTAGAAACAGATGTAACTTCAGCTGGTGATACAAGAGTTTAGTACTACTGTATGATGCATACAATTAGTTCCTTAGTAAACTGTCTGCTTGTTTTGATATGAAAAATAAAATAATAAAAAAAACCCCCACACCTATAATCACCACCTTCCTACCATCCTTGATTATGTACTTTTGCAGCAAAGCAATCAACATGCAACTGTTAAATTCAGGTCTATTAAGGGCATTGTCAGCTATCTGACAAAGATAGAAAGTACACAGTTATAACAAGTTCAACACACCAACACATCCCCCAGCTGGTCACTGCCTGATAACCAGAGAACTGCTAGGCTTAGAGAAGTGATTCTGTACCATTCCCATTGCATTCTTCCCAGTAAGTTTGAGATTCATCTAGTTTCAGAGCAATGAAAAACAGTATTAGAATTATCCCCCTTTTTTTCTACCTTAAATAATGTAAATCAGCAAGCAAATTTCTCCCAAATGGAACAGGTCGTTGTGGTATATCAGTGAAAATACTCTCACAACCCCATTTGCTTTACATAGCACCCATGAGAATATATATAAGAAAATATATAGCACTACTAACTTCATTTATTTATCTATAGTCAACAGAAAAAAACAGGTCTTATTATGCCACATCAAGTAAAATTAGCATGGAAAAAAACTCTCAGACTTTTTGTTCTTGCTGTAAACCATATGATCTTTGGCACATCAATTAGATGAACAACGTTCTTCACATACTAATTCTTATATAGCATAAAGGAAAAAGAAAAGACATGAATGGAGATGGGAATAGTGAAAGTAATCATCTCTTCTCAGCCAAGGTTTAAATGTAGACTACAATTCTGCAAGAAGACATCTGCAAACAAGCAATGACAAGCTGTTATTTCCATAATATTCAGTCTGACCAAAAAAGAAAATTGTATGTTGAAAGTATCAGCAGGGGTACCGGAATAGAAATATTAAAATTGTACAGCACCTCTCATTGTTACCGAAAACAAATTTACAATAAGCATGTCAAAGTAATAGTCAAATTTTTAAAAAGCTATGTTTTATGGTGTCAAAAAAGCTTGCAAGTATGTTCATGATCTTTCTGTGCTCGAAAATATCCTCAGTCCAGCCTTCTGCACATGGGACAACCACCAGTGCTTCTGCTATGTTTTATTTAAACAGACACTTTAAACTGTTCTATTAAGGTATTTTAATTTTACAGCTAAAGCCTTGCACAGGTTTTGCCAGGACCCTGACAGGCCTTACTGGCCCTGCCTCGTCCCCCCAGGGCTCCCTCACCCTGCCCATAGCCCAGGACCCCACGTCAGCCCCCGGGACCATCAGCCTCAGCAGGGCCAGTCTCCAGCCCCCCACAGACCTGCCCTGCCCCACCACGGACCCTCATGGAGCCAGGCCCACCTGTGGGCCCATAGCCCAGCCTGGCCTCAGCCCATCCCTACACCCCTGCCTGACCATGCTTCCCCTCAGCAGGCCAGGTCCTGTCCTCCACCTGCCCGTGAGCTGATGTCCTGGCCTGGCCTCGGCCTGGCCTCATCCCCAGGGAAACGCCCAACGCCCGGGGCTGGGGCTGCCCCCTGGCCATGGCCGCAAGCCCCAGGGGAGCCCCCACCACTCCTGGTGCCCCAGCCACAGGCAGCCACCAGCCGACAGGGCACCAGGGCAGGTTTAACCAACTCAAGAAACAAGAGCGACTCAAAACCACCAGCAGCTGTTTCCACAAGGAACATCAACAACCGCAGAGTAAACGTACTAAGCAGCAAGAGGGATCCAAAGTCTGTACTGACTCAGGTCTTCTGCTATCACACTGTTATTCCAAGTCTCATTGTGACAGGGAAAGGGAAAAACAAAGGAACTGAGCAAACAAAGTTGATTTCTACTTGCTTTCTGAAGGTTTTAAATAAACGGACTGCAGATCACAAGACACTACTGTGGAAGCTACCAGTGAAGGACAGCCAACCTGCGAGTGCAGAGAAGCAAAAGGATGGAAACGGTCAGAAACACCGAACGGTTGCTTGCACACAGTAATATCTCCAATTAAGCAGCAGTAGCCAGCCTGAGCTCTTTGCCTACATCCAAGCAAAGGTAATTATGCAACGGCCTGCCCAGCACAGCAGTGGGAAGGAAGACAGAACACATCTAAAAGCTGTACCACTGAATCAAAAACTTTGTGCTTATTTGTGGTTAGCAAGGACTTCAGAGCTGCAGATGGAGATCTTCAGAGGGAGGGCTGCGAAACTTCTGCAGAATGACAGCAGCAGCCTGATTTGACTTTGACCTAGAAAGGCTACACCATCTCCCTTAGTCACCATGCCTCCTGCAGGCAAGCCTCAATGCACAGAGCCAAAGTGACTAATGACATTCTTAGAAACACCAGCATCGCAAGAACATACTAAGTCCTTCTGACAAACCCTGAGCTGAAATTTAGTGGGCAAGAAAAATGGTATGAGCAATTCTAGTCTAACACAAACCAATTTTTAATGTGCTCTGTGACACTGGCAAGAAATCCAAACTAGATAGGAGGCAAAGGCCCTTGGCAGAGAGCCTTGCCAGTTCTCCCACTCTGAGTCAAGATTATGAAATAACCACTTTAACAACAGCACAGTAATTAGAGAGCCCAACACATCAGACCGGTGTCAACAAAAATTCCTTCTTATTTAAACACAACAGTTCATGCATAATTGAAGTAACTGCTCAGACTGCAACTGATCCTTATCAATATTTGTGAGCATTCTGGGGGCATAATCCCATTCCAGTGAGAAGATAAAATGAGCAGGCCAGAAAGGAGAATTCTGCATAAAATGGTCTTGCTCCACAGTTCTATATGGTACCCATATGGTCAGCAACGAGCAGTCTTCTGAATGTCAGGGACACTCTGGTCCATAAATGTGAAGAAATTAAAAGAGATAAATCCTTAAAACTATAAGTATATCTGAACAGAAAGAAAAAAAAAAGTTCAAATACCATTGTCATTGTACAAGTGAAACTGTGAAATCAACATTTTCAATCAGATTTTTGAGCAATTTGTGCCATTGTTCAGAAAGCTAAAACTTTCACAGATCACTAGTATATGTAACTATCAATAAGACACTGACTACTAACCTTAATAGCTTAATTAATTCTACCTCTCAAAATGCTGGCTATATATAAGAGACTGCAACTTCTCCCTGAACAGTTATTAGAAATGTTGAGGTCATATTTCATAATAACCCATGGTGAATTTCTAAGTTTTCATTATGTCCATAGGTTTTAACCACTTTTAGTCGGTGAACATACGAAATGAAGAGCATAACTGCCCGTTGTAAGCAACCACTGTTACACTCATTGATAAAACAAACGGCTGCTTCTCAGCCTTCTCTGTTGCATAAGGAGTCAAAGTTTTGAGATTTGAAACAGAAAATAGCAATAAAATGTAAATAAACAAGCAACTTTGCCAGGCAAACTACCAGTTAAGAATTACTGATAGTAGGAGAACACCAAAACAACAGACCAACTTATTTCTGGGGACAGGACTAGGAAGTGGGGAAGTTTTTGTTCTGGAAGAAGTTCAATTCATATTGAAACTCAGAGAATAGATCTGGAAAGACCCTGTCCCTCCTGGGGGACAGCTCCAGCACACATTTACAACTGGTGTTTCTCTAAGCAGTTTTTAATGCCATCCCAAGGTAGCCTCCTTCTAGAGATATTTTTTCCCGCAGGAGATGAAACCAGGAAACATTCCTACATCTGTCTAAACCAGAGAAAACTCATCACTTCATGCATACACCATAAAATAAACAAAGGGAACAAGCTATTCCTTAGCTTGTTTTAACATCCTTTAATCCTACTTAACTACTGTCATTTACACCACTCAAGCCTCCACCACTTCTGCGTGATAGTTCAAAGTTACAAACACTGCTGAAGTACATAAGTATCTTGAAAAGCAGTAATAAAGCCAGTAATCTTTTTTTAAAAGACACTATTGTCCATGTACTGATGTAAAAAAATAATTTGAACAGCATTAAAAGAAATATAGATCTCAATCTTCTAACCCCAAATTTAAAACAGAAAAAAAATTAAGAGATTTCTATTTAGTACTTAATAATCTTTTTGTCTAGTATTTGATAGATCAAAATGCTAGACATTTGTCCCTCCAAAAGACAACCATTTACTTGTACTAGCTTCAGAACATACAGCTCATGTTTGACAGATATACACGTCCTGTTTGCATCACACTTAATTACATTGCTTCACCAAGCATTCCTCTATTACATGAGCGCTCTGGATTACACACCGGGTTCATGCCCATGCTTGTGACACATAAACATGAGGTAACTGCAGTGCTTATGCACAGGACAAAGGCACACACGGACTCATAGGTCACATGCATCCATGCTAGAATAGCTCAGCACTTTAGAAGCAAGCAGTAGATGGTACGCTGTACCAACTATAAATGGCGATGCTGAGAAATGTTGTAAGATAAGACTCCTTTCCAGCTGCTAAAGAGATCCCACAAACCTATCAAAAGCAGTACAAGGGGATTCATGCAACCTACAAGCAATTGGACAAAATTCATGTCTATTTAGAAGCGGACTTGAAAACAGTAATTTATACCGAAGTTGTCATTTTTACTTCACTAAAAATCCACAGTGAGAGCCACCAAGCGCCCAAAAGGAGAAGGATACCAGAGACATTCATAGAGCATACTCATAAGGAGAGGTTACAGGAAGCACAAAATTAATCCAGTCACTCTCTAGTGACAGCTGAAATCAAACTAAAAGCCTAAGACTCCAACTCATATTACATTTTTCCTTATGGTTATTCATTTCTTCAAACAAAATTACATGCATTCCCTCAGTTACAAAGTTTCTGCCCCAAGTTCCTTCATTTCCAAAATTAGGCTTAGACTGAACCGTATTTCTGGGGTGATGACACATGCTTACTAAGCACTGACAAAAGAGACAGCCATGTAATATTTCATGTAATTTCCTTTCAGTTTCCCGTGAATTACTGAATATGTGAATCTGTTACCTTGAAGAACAGCAAAGGAAATTCATTAAAAAGCATCCTTATATTGTATGAAAAAACAAGGTGCCAGTCACCACCTTTTAGTGCAATCACACAAAACAAAAAGGTCATCTATGGGCAGAGAGCACATCTTCCTTTAATCCAAAGAAGCAAAAGGTATTATACACTTCACTGACATACAGTAACATTTTAGGCTAACAAGTTTAATAATACAAAGCACTCCAATAAAACAAACAAACAAAAAAGATAAAAATGAAAAGGTTAATCTTCAAGTAATTAGTGATTATTTTGTTCCAAGTATATAAACAGATGCAAACTGAAAACATACTGAAAGAAAACACTAGATTTGGAAGTTCACATTCATAATTAGTACCTTTCTGCTGTCCCATATAAGTTTCCCTCTTCCCATTTTTCTTCTGAGGCAGCATTTCTACATATGATAACAAGAGGGGTTACATGGTTTGTCTCCAGTATACTCACACTACTAAACCAAAAAGAAAAAAAAAAGTGGGGGAGGTGGGGGGCAGAAAAGAAAACCCATATGCAAAGGCCACACTTCCAAGCTGTTCTCACTTTGGCATAGTGACAGTACCCATAGGGGAAGATTCCCTTCGTCCTCCTGCTCTATTTCAAAATGACCTTACTTTGATTACATTCATAAACTTGTTTTGCCAAATTGGAAATATCTAGCAACACTACTGTGGCCACTGGTGGAAAATGGTAGGCAAATGGACTTTCTTCAGTTGCTCTGAAACTAGGATATGGAAAATAATGCAGAAAAGTATCCTTTCTGTTTCCAGAAGATGATGTAAAGTATCTGCACTACCAATGAAGTCTAGAATTCAGAGTAGCTCATAGAAATAATCTGCATTAGGCAACCAACACTGGCATTATCCAAGCTTCAGTACGACATCAATGCTCTTCTTTTAAAACTTAAACAACCATGAGCTCAAATCACTAAACAGGATTGATGCCTAATGACTTGCAGATTAAAAAAAAACAAAACACACAAAAAAACACACTTGCAACGAAGCATTCAATTGCCTTCAGAGATTGCATTTTTAGGGAACCATTTCCTGGCAGTCTCACTGTTGCACACACTAACAGAAGATTTCATTGCACACACTAACAGAAGATTTCAGAAATCTTTTACGAGAGGAACCCCCCTCCCCCCATCACCATCATACAAGGGGGGGAAATCATGCAACTGACTATCAGTACAGTCGTAATTCTAGCGTAATTCTAGTGTCTGCCAGGAACTCTCTCTTAAAATTTACTTCAATGTTTCTTTTTATTATGCAGTTTGAGAAAAAAAGTTTGTCTCTATGCTAAATCAGCACCAACATCCTTTATCTTTTAACATTATTATGATCATCCAGACACAACGGAAAATACTGCTTTTTTTACCACAGTACTGCATTCTGTTCAACACCTCTACTCCAAGTCAGTAGAGCTGTAACTCCTGTCCTTTGCGTACTGTTTGGATACACTTTTAAGGAATGTTCTCAACAATTCAAGTCTCAAAATTTCATTCCACAGCCTGAATACATAGAAGAAACAATGATCTTACTTGATATAGGAGATTAAATCATTTATCAAATCCCCTAATATATGGATCTTCAGTATGTAACTTTTTTTGGTGGAAGGGAGCAGCACTATGCAGGTGGCATAGAAGAAAAGGATTTAGA
This sequence comes from Ibycter americanus, assembly GCA_035590275.1. Taxonomy (NCBI): domain Eukaryota; kingdom Metazoa; phylum Chordata; class Aves; order Falconiformes; family Falconidae; genus Ibycter; species Ibycter americanus. The sequence goes on from JAVJGI010000063.1 coordinate 57,918,588, forward strand.
AGCCAAGCATTGGGTCTCAGTACCAGAACCTTGAAACATTACCCACTCTGATCCACACAAGTCTGCATTTATTGGCTTTTTGGGTGTGCTCCCTGAAGGAGCAGAAGACGTAAGTACGAACTGCCACTTCTTACATAACTTCAGTTCCAAAATAAATGCTTAAACTAATCAGATCTTTGAGCCCATTTCTTCCAATTCAAATATATTAGTAGACTGCATTTTTGAATACTTCATAAAACACGAACCATAAAAGCATTTTGTTTGAAGAACAGTGTTTTGATGAGACAGCAATCCAGGACAGTTTAAATAAAATGCCCTCATTGCTATTACCCAACAACACACTTTCAACGAGAATGTTAATTACCTTATTTCCCTTACCTTTATTTAAGGAGAGGGAGCAGGGGGAAACCTACAACACTGCAATCACCCATGATTGAAGTTGGTGGTACAATACTAGTATAACTTCAAAATATAAATGGAAAGGGAGAACAAAGGCCCCATGTGAAATAAACACCCACAACCTCTTCAAGTTACTTCAGTCTAATAAACAAATTTACAAGGTTCTCCCTCTTGCTAGGCTTTTAGAGCAACACTGCACAGTTTACTTGAAATCAACAGGCTGTTCTGGCTACTATTGCTGTCCTCAGTGATGAGGACAGCACACGAATTTCATCTTCCCTTCAAGCCCATGTAATTTGGTTTTCATTCTCGTATTTGTCAATACCCCAAACAGATTAAGAGTAGACTCAGACTGTTGAAGTATAACTCAGAAAATTTAGAACGGTCCGATTGTTTCGTGCAAGATACACTTTGTATATGTTCAATTGACAAGTTTAGGCTACGATTAGAAACGTACATAGGCATTCTTTGAGCATGGACACTCTGGAACAATTAGGCTTTGAAGAAACTGTTAATAAGGATACTTTGAGGATGCATTGCCAACTTGGCAAGAAGACTCAAGGTTCATGTATCCTTAACTGAACTACCTTCATTCTAATACAGAAGAATCACACCCCTAGGTCAAAAAGACCCTTGCCCAGGTGAAGACCCCTCCCCTGAGCATGCATGATCGTAGAAATAGTTGTGTAACCATATTATCATTGTATGTAAATTACTAGCCAATCAGTGTAAAGAGGATAGATTTGAAAACTTACTCTCTGTAAATGTATCGTGGAAAGTCCCGTTTGATGGGCTTGGTTTGTGGGCTACTACCTTGTCTCCAGCTCCTTGCAAACCTGAAATAAATAAGCAACGTCTCCCTGAGCGTGTGAAAATTGACGTATTGCACACCAGGCCACAAATCTGCTTTTCGGACAACAAGATTCAGAGTAAACTTCAGCTCTACTCCTTGGCTATACTCCGTCAGCAGATTACTGGATTTTTTCATACAGTCCTCTCAAACCCAGTCAGCATAGACTGTGAAGCTCTCACAGGAACATTGCCCGATTCTCTCCTCCCTTGTACTGCAAGGACAATGCCAGCTGTGTTTCACATACAGAGAGAAAGAACTAGGTCCTTCAACCACCACCAGGTTTTCTCTGTTAGGAAGACTCACCCTTCTCAGGATCTTATTTCCCAGTAGTCAAGAAGCCAGCTCACACAGCTGTGTTCACAGAGGAGCCATGCTTTCAGTGTACCAGCACGTTTGGTGCCTTATGTTTACTTCAACACCTGTGAGCTTCCCTAAAATACAAGTCAAATGTTTGCCGAGCATTCAGATGTATGTGGTATTTCAGCTTTTGCAAATATGTTAACTGCTTCAAGGTATTTGACACCCAGTCAGCCCAAGGTACAAACACCTGAAGAAGGCATACGTGGAAACTCAAATTGCTGCTCACCTAACTGCCACAAGTTCCTGCTCTTCTACTCAAAAAGCAGGTGGCCTGGTTAAATAAACTATGAAAATCTGATTCAAGATCAAACTCAAATGTTTACTGTCCTTTAGTTGTCTTTGCTGCTACACAATAGAATTATTTACTGCTCTGATGCCTTTTCACAACTGCAGTAAGAACAATTCAGATCTAGTATTTCCTCGTATGCAGCTTTAGAGCAGTCTTCACCAGAAACACAATTCCCTCCTCTGTTCATTTCTGAAAGGAAAGAAAAATGGCTTAACTCAGAGTTTTTGAGCCCTGTTACTATACAGCGGGAAGGGCAGAGCCCTGTGAGAATGTATGCTGAAGTCACAAAGAAAGTATTTTTAAACAAATTTTCATCAACTAGAAGCCTGCTCTAAAATTGTTAAAATCTTATTCAGATTACTGTTGCTAATATTCTTTTGTGATCAGTACTCTTCACTGCAATGTGCATGGCATTCTACACGTTGTTTAACATCAAGAATTTTGCTAGTAGCTTAACACTTTTTTCTTTAAGTCTCCTTTTAGTATTAAGCTTTCATACCAGTCATGCTGTAACCTGAGTAGGCATCCTGCTGCAACTACAGTGTTTTTCACCACTGTATCCAAGTGAAATTTGGCAAAGGGAGCGAACAGGAGATAAAAGAAAGGCAATCCAAGTGCACAACACCAGGATGAGGAGAAGGAAAATTGAGGAGGAAAGAAACGAAGGAAAGCAAGGAAGTCCTGTGGGAAACCTCGGCTGCTCCGAGGGATCGGAATGCAAGCTTGTTAATAGTAGCCTTGAACAGATACCCATGTATCCTTGAAGAGTCTGGGAAAGCCCTGAAAAGAGCTGAGCTGACAAGATAAGGAAACCGCCAGATGTGCAAGTAGAAGTATATTAAAGATGCAGCAAAGAAACGGCCATCCAATCATGAACTGATGCTCTGTGAGTGAAGCAATCATGCATAGACACCTATTCTTAAGAAATGTATAAAAAGGGTTGTTTAGAACAATAAAACGGCTTTTGTCTGATCACATTGATCTCTGAGTCCGTATTGCGGCAAAGTCCTACTATTTTTCCTATGAAGACAAGTGTGCAACAGGGACAGGACGCACAAAAAACAAGAAAATTCTTCCTCCAAGAGGAACAAAACCCTTAAGTGTCATGCATTCAACGGAGAGCCAAGATCCTGCTCTACACAAGACTCTTTAGTTAATAGTGCTCTGTGCTCATTACATTCAATAACTGGAGAAATCCCTGAGAGAGATCTTCAGGACAGGTAGTTAAAGAACCATAGATAAGTCTTTATATTTAACAGCTCTTCCAGTAGCTCTCCCATTATGCGAGGAGGATTCAGCCATGCATTTTATCACAGACTTTATTACTAATAAAATACATTAAACAGTATAAACAAAAGACAAAAGCAAAGAAATCCAAACAAAAAACTATCCATACACCATAAAGATCATAAGGCACATATTTGCTTTGCAAATAACATTTTCACACCTAGTCTGGTAGGGGTCAGTTATTATGCTACCATCACTGCATTAACTTTCTGATACTTGAATATGGCAAGTTTTAGTCTTTAAAGCAGACTGCCTGGCTTACAGAATTCTTCCATCTTCATCAGCACCTCAGGTCAAAGCCAGACCTACATTCCTCACTGCAGTTTCACAACAGATTCCCAAGTCATAGCAAAAAAAAACCCTAGAAACTCAAAAGGTCTGAACTAAAGCCTTGGCAGATATGAGAAATGTTAAAATGGTTTTTTTAAGTAGAGTGTTAATGTGCAACGCAGATACACAGTATGTATTCAAGGTCTGATGCTGAGCCAAAATATAAACTAAGAAACTAAATCCAGCATAAAAGGTACAGTGAGGCCACTGATGAATCACAACACATACAGGCAAAGAAGTTTCAAAAAAAGAGAACCACTGAATATCAACCTTAAAAGGGTGTGATGACATAGCAGGTACATGCACATATCTACGTATGCTTTCTTCTGGTCATTCTCCGCTATGGTACCTTGAACCTAGCTTTCCACAAGTTCAGATGTTTTCATTGAGATTCCAACAGTACTGGAAGCTTTTTAAAAATTGGGATACTATCAGGGTTGCTGTACTTAAAAGTCTTTATTATTCCCGTTTATATGTTAGAAAGGTTTCAAAGACTAAAAACAGGAGTCAACTAAATTTTCAAAGTTAATCTCCCAAAATGCTCTGGAGAAGAAAAAAAAAAAATAATAATCAGCTTAGGGTTTTTTCCCTTAAAAGCAAAACAAACAAAAAAAAAACACAAAAAAACCCTACCCATATGCAACAAAAAAACCAAACCACAAAACCAACCAACCAACCAGAAACCTTACATGTTACCCCATTTGCCTGAAGAAAGAAGTGTTTCATTTGCAAAGTATATGTGTCTTAATGGCTACAGAATCTGTTACTATTTGAGAAGTAAATTTTATACAGGAACTATTGCAAGAACAGACAGGCAACTCTGGTAAAATCAGCATCTATAACGCAAGAGCCATAAGTGTAGGCACATAGCATCATACAAATACTGTTCTCACAACTTCTTAATAGGCTTTAATTTCATTTTTACAAGGATACCAATTTGTCAAAAGATACATCATTATGAGAGCTGCTTCTAAAGCCACATGAGAGATTTTGCAATTGAGGACAGTTAAGTGCATTCTGTGCTTTTAGCTACTATGCCTAGAGATGCTTCATTCTTTCTTCAAAGAGCAATCTTTTATACGGCCATCTGCACAGCAAGTGAAGAAAGCGAGGCATGTTTTTCAAAGAAGGACGATAACAGAAAAGTGTGGGTATAGCCCTAATAACCAGATGCATACTTTGAATCTTTGCAACTCATTATTTTTAGTTGCTCACTCAGCTTGACAATTCTAGCATCATTTATATACTTGAGAGAGACTACTTGCTTACTGTAGGAAAGAACAATTGCATAGGAACCCCAAGGAGAACTGAAAGATTTCCATCTGGAATCAAGCAAGGATCTACTGTTAATAAGCCTTCCAAAAATCTTCCAAGAAATGTTTTTTGCCTCAGCTGTACATTCAGTCCAAGGATTAAAAAAAAGTATTTATTCTATCAACACAGCAGACCAGTCAATAAATCATCTACTAAGACTTGCGTTATCAACACAAGACGCAGTAGTGCTCTGAGCACTTCCATTCTCAGGTCTTCTGTGCACTGGCAATAAAATGAAGCTCTGCAAACAGACCACTGGTTTTATTCAGCTTCATACCCTATACATGAGAGGATTTTTACAGATACCTGAAGTTAAGACAATTCATATTTGATTTAAGTCCACACTTTTTCCAGCTTTTCGTTTCAGGATTTTCTGAAACAAGTTATCCAGCTCTGCTAATTTAAAAGTGTTTACTCCTAACAGCTATTATTTACTCAATGTGTGAGAAATATTTCACATTCTCCCGTCAGAGAGTGTAATAACATATCTGGAAAGACTCAAAACATAACAGTGGCATTTGCAAAACACTTACCTTCTATCCCTTGTCATCAGTAACTTCATTGTTTCATTTAAAAATATGCAACTCTCACAAGAGCACTAGAAGAAACTTTGCGGAAGGGAAGAAAAGTGGAAAGCAGAAAGAAATGGAAGCTTGAAGGGAAACGGCACATCTTACTCTACCCAAGAGATACCTTGTTTTCAAGATAAGCTGGAAAAGTCTGATTATTTAGATAAGGAAACAAAATGAGGAAAATGAAGAAAGGGGAGAACTAACCTGTCAATGGAGGAAATCAATCTCTAGTCAAAATTCTTTGTCCAAAGATGCAGAAGTTAATGTTTAAAGAGACGCACAACAGGGAAATACACACCTAAGCCCCTTAAGAAGTCCCAGGGGACTGCTAAATGAGGTTTGAAAGACAGTAGCCTGACGATTAAAGACACATACAAAGGACAACAAGATGAGAAATGCTAAAAAAATAGACAAAATTATAAAGGCAAAAAATATAGAGTGAGATTAGACAGAGTAACACACAGCCAAGACCAGGTCATGGAAATAATCTTTGTCTGAGGAGGACAGCTGAACCAGTGCTACTGGTTCATTAATCAGATAAACACCTCCAAGAGCTTCCGCACCTCAGGGTCAAGAAGGCTACTCACAGCACCTCTCCGTGTTTCAGTAGTACTGTAAGTCTCACTTGCTCCCATGTCAGACATGTTTGTAGGGGGACTGCTGCACTTTCCAAAAGTCCTATAATACCTCTTCTCCGTTTTCAGAAGAGTTTATTCAGAATAGCTTACTACAATATATTATAATCACAGTTTCAGTGCCACTTTTCTGGTCCCTACTACCCCACCCCAGGACAGCTCACTGAATGAAATAAAAAGGATTTTTCTCTTATTGCCAGAAAAATTTTGTATTTATCCCCCTTTCAGAAGAGAAAGGGTCCCTCTCAAAGCCATGATAAACATAAACTGTCACCTCTATATCACACCACCCTTTTGGAAGGGGCGGGGGAACACTGAAATAAGGCAAAAATGAATATGAGCACCCACGTCAACGCTGGGCACTTCCTGAAGTTCAGACAAGCCTATGTTGTAAGGACATGAAATAAATGCATGTAGTGGAGGAAGCGTACAGAAGACTAACCCTGGATTTAGTGCTTTGTCACCAGCAGGAAGTGAGCACTTGTGGAACTGGCCACCAAACCAGGTCCCTGAGAAACACTCATATGCTTCACCTTCACATGGGTGGCTTTTATTGCTCCACCTGCGAAATTTCATTTCCTTCTGGTGGAGACACAGGGTACATGCACAAACAACATGAGACTATAGAGCAAGACACAATAGATGCACAAAAAAAAGGCAGAAAATGTCCACATACATCATTGCCTATTTTACTCTAGAAACCCAGTAAGTGGTTTGTTATAAACCGGAAAGGGGAAGAAGTTTGTGTTAGCAACTGGGCAAGATTCTCCATGGCATAAATCCATAAATTCATATACCAAGGGGCTTCAAATGCACTCCAAAATCAATGTCAAGTCTTTTACTGAATTGCTTAAAAGACAAAAATAAAGGCCGATACACTGGCTATCCATAAAAATGAAAATAGAAAGATGCGTTATTATCACAGTTTTACCACTGAACTATAGCATGACCTGAAACAACTCACTTAAGGTCATTTACATCAGCAGCAAATGAGGGCTCACCACACCTAGAGCTCAGCATCTGGTAAGCACTTGTGGAACCCCAGGTGCTAGGTGCTGCTGAACACCGGGTCAGCGATACAGGGTTGCACAGCTGCATTCCTCAGCCAATCTTCTCTGAAATGGGGCTGTAAGGAAGCTTCACTTAGCACTCAAAGTGGTACCTGTGTTACTGGCAAAGACAACCCATTCCTGCACTTTTCCCAGTAACTAAATGGAATACAAAGAACAAATCTCAAACTGTACACAGTTAACTTTTGAATTAATACAACACTACTTTCACACACAAAAAATAGTCAATATTTAAAGTTACTCCAAGGTTTCAGATAAAAAATTTGAAGGCATCAGCTATTAGTGTTTGAAACAAGCACCTAATCACAAGCTGTGTCAGCATCTTGACTATACACTGCTTCACAAGCTTCCACAGGGAATAAACACGAAATAAACAAGTGTCCAGTACCACTGCAGAATTCCCAGTCTTATTTACCCAAACATCCAGAAAACCGAGTCAGCTCCCCAATAAACTAGTGGTGGGTAAGAGGAATTAGTTGCAAACATATTCTTACCAACCCCCCAGCAGCAATGCAGAAGCGCTGTTACCACACTCTAGAAACAATAGAATGAAGCCTCACCTCAGCCCAGACCTGCACACTCACATGTGTAAGTAGCCACTTCTGTAAGAAGAATGAATTTCAAGATTCATACACAACTAGAAGCAGAATTGGACCCACAGACATCTGGAACCATGATAAAGGAGTTTACATCATAAGCACTGAATCTCCCACTCCAAAACATTACTGTCTCTTGCACAAGAATAACCACCAAAAAAATAAAAAAAAGCAGGTTTATTTTACTAAGTCCAATAGGTATGTGTGTGTACACACACATTATATATAGTATAAATACACACACTTTTTTTCTTTTATTGAAAAAAGGAAATGGAATCAAGACATTTCTTAGATGACAGGTTATCTTTGAAGTTTTCTTGAAAAAAAATATTAAAAGCTATCAGAATCTGAAATACTTTAGCAACTGAACAGAACCTGAAACTAGTCATCTTTTATGTAATTCTTCTGAGAACCTGAAGGTGCCCTATACATGGCTCAGATCTACCAGATTCCTTAATCAAGGTATAGGCATTTTGGTTTCTTACTCCTTTAAGGGCTGGTGTATTAATCTTCTGTCAGATAAGGGCTTTGAATTAAAATAGCACATTGGACATGCAGATTTTACTCTTATTTTAAGATGTCCTATTTGAAATCACATCAAGGTATTAAAAGCAAATTGCAGATCCCAACTTCATCCTGAGAAACTTCAATGAATTCTCTTACCCTCACAAAGCTTTCTCAAGAGACGTCCCCAATGCAACTGATTCCCTGGGCTGGAGTCAAGAACCATCCACAGTTGAGTATTACCTTGGCAAGCTGGAGCATGCAGGAACAGTGGTCTGCTAAGATGTGTAAATGGGACATAACTCAACAGACATAGCTAGCAACACCTGATGTGGTACAGTCACAAAATTGTATTGCCTTATTCCCAGCTCACATAACTATTTCTGTTCAGGCATCTTAATACTGCTTACTGAAGTAATGCCATCACTATTTTGTGAAACACTACAATGCTCCAGTTCATGCCCTCAGGGCTTCAAACTCCTTCCACTGACTAGACAGGAATGCAGACACCTCAGGTCAGGGGATAATCAGGTGCCTGAAGGAGACAGCATCAGCTCACAAGGGTCAATGCAAGGCCTGACATAAGAGACTACTTTGAAGCCCAGACTGAACCACAAATGCAATTTGTGTCTGACTGCAGGTTAATTAACAGCTTAGTAAAATACAACCAATCACCATAAGAAAATCCTTAATCTCAGATTTGGGTATTTCAAGAATTGATTATATACTGTAGCTATAGTTTTGGCATCTGAGAAACATGTCACCTAGTCCCATAGTTATATATTAAAGGGATGTCTGAAACCTACCTAAATACATAGGAGATAGAAAAGTAAAGCAACTCCATGGGACAAAGTATGCCCAGCTGTACTGTTCCAAGCCCCAGTGAAGTCAACTACAGCATTTTCTTAAATTAAGTCAGAATCTTCAAAAAACACACTTCAGTCATGAATTTCTGTATGCGTATTTCAGGTCCTGGTAAATTGAAAGTGATCTGAATAGCCTACCTTAAAGCAACCGTAACATAGCCAAACTAGTTTGTCATCCAGAAAAAAAATTTAAAAACATGTAAATATTCAGCCTTGGTTGCATTTTACAAATACAGATCATACTACATTACCAGCGATGTGGAAGGTACCCAGCACTTCATATGCTGTTGAATCATTCTTTGCCTCTCTGACAGTCACTTCTGAACAGCTGCAAATGCATACAGGCTACAGTAAAACTGATGTTTTCAAAATTTAAATGAACAATTGACACATGATTTCAATTCTCTAAAGTTGGAGTTTTACTAAAACCAGTCAAGAATAATCCTTTCCCAAACAACATACTGAAAGTGTGTTTATACTGAAACTGAACTTCTCTATAGATCAAGATAAAAATAAATTGTTTGGGTACAATTTAAGATGGCTCAGAAAAGGCCCCCATTTAAGATGGCTCACATAAACATTAAGTTGGGAACATTTCAGATCTAGTAACCAAGAATTCCATTCCATCTGTGAATGCCTCTCTGACCTCACTCAGCCGACTGCTTACAAAACAAAGGGAAAAGAACAAACCAAAACCTCCTATGTTTGGTATTCCCTCTTAACTAGTGAAGATATAAGTTTCCAAGCAGCAATTTCCTTTCTACATCTCCTAAAATAAACAAAAAAGCTTCCTAAAGAGAAAGGTGTGACAGAACTGAAAAAAGGGACCTCCACAGGTCCCATCCAACCTCAGCTGTTCTGTGATCCTGTGATCTTCTGGGTTTTTTGTATTTTAAAGTCAGATTGCTTTGTTCAGGCAATCACTTTGGAGTAGACGTAGATTTTTAAATGACAAAACTAAGCTATGAATTCTGAGTTTCAACACCTACCTTTAAATCTGTCCTTAAGAGACCAAGGGCAGCTGAATAAAAGTTCTTTTGTCGGTCTTTCCCAACGCAAAGATGCCAGACACTTTTTGTCTCTCTGAATCTCATACTTGCATCCAGCGAAGAAAAGTGGCAAAGGCCACAGATGCAGAGCCCATCTGCAGTGGCCGCCTATCAGCAAGGAACTGATGGCCACCAGGAAGCCAGTAAGAAGTCCCTTTGCATTGCCAGGCACCAGTGGAGCACATCTCTGAGCATCCATCCCTTCCTCGGTGCATGCTCCCTGAAAGACTAAGGCCCCAACACGGAGTCCTACAGAGCAACAAAGTGTATGTTGTTAGAGGGTAGCGTTGATTATTAACCCACAGTGAATGAATTCCCACTCCACAAAACCAATTGCATATGTTTCTATTAAAGTCAGAAAGGTGCTAACAGACTAGTCACTAACCTCTGGGCATATCAGAACGTTTGGACACTTTTCATTACAATGTCAGGACCCTGCCAGGCCAGCTCATGAAAATAAATAACAGGAACTCACTTTAACAGAGTAATACTAATCTGTCAATAATTGGTCATACTCTTTCTTCCTATACATGACTAACAATCATGACCTGAGCACTGTGTCTCTTTAAACAAAGACAGAAAGTTGATATGCTCAGATAATGACCCACAAAGGCAAACAATTCAAGAGGAAGCTTGTGAACATCCTAGAACTTTAATTTACCAAGAGGGAGTTTCCAAGTGTGGATCACGTATGTCCAAGTGTTTGCTTTTCCCCTCCTCCAAAACACACTAGCAAGTGGAAAGGTAGAAATAGAATTAAAACACTCTACAATTCTGCACTTCAAGAACCCTGAAAAAAACTGCAAGCAAACTTAGGGAATTACTGGTTTGGGTCCCTAAGCAAGTAATTGCAAGATACAAAAGTGTGTTTTCTAGAACAGCCTACATGCATAGCACAGAAGTGTCTGTGAAAAGGAGACCTAAAACCAAAATGTATAAATAACAAACTTGTTGTCCAGCACAGTTTCCAAGAAAACATGGGAAGTATTTATCAGATCTTTTTTGCAGATATATTGCAGGCAAGCACCAAGTTTTATAAAAGTTACATTTCTGATTTTACCTTGTGGTGACGCTTCAAGCAAAAGGAATTGTTTCCACCACAGCACGATTTTATTAATGATTTAACCAGGTTTATTTTGGATCAGTTTAACTGGCAGAGGAGCAGGTTAACTTCTTACACTGAAATCTAATCCAAAACAAGTTTATTACTTATTACTGATACAGGTTTAACTGAACTGGTTTATGCAGAGACAAGATAAACTGAACCTACCCACAAACCTGTTTTGCAAAGTTTCCATCCAAAGTGTTTGATACTTATATATAGATACATATAATACATGCACATAATATATATACACACATATATAATTTGGGGGTTTCTCCTATTATTAACAGATCTGGTTGTAATTGTACCACATGAGTTTCATGTGACTTGGAAACTTCACAGATACAAAAATCACGTGCAACCTGTAAGAAGAGATAATGAAGGGAAAGCATCTAAAGTTTACTATAAAACATAGTCAAAGG
>JAVJGI010000063.1:57935431-57982954 GCA_035590275.1 Ibycter americanus
TTCCCGAGGGGCGTTACCCTCAGCCGAAGCACCGGAGCCGCAGCGGGCCGGGAGCCCGCGCCAGGGGTGAGGCTGGCGGCGAGTGCTGCCTCCGCACTCCGTACCGCGGGTGCCGGTGAGCCGCCCGCCGGCCGCCTTGCTGGAGTCGCTGCCTCGCCGCTGTGGCGATACCGGGAACGTGATGCTTGAAAACAATAAGCTGGTTCGTAACAAAATAAACATTCCTAACATAGCCAAATATTTTTGTACTTTATTTTACGGTGTTTAATTTGTAATGCTGCGTTTTTGTAGGATTGTCGTCGTGAGTCGTAGTTCCTGCAGTTTCCGTTAGTTACAAACATGTAAGCTGGTTGTTTGCTCATCTGCGTGTGTTTTGATCCTATCATTTAATCTAACGGTTGTTGATGTTACATGGTGGCGGTTGTTCACTCCCACCTCAGTTTTTCAGTCCATGACACTCAGTTCCATTGCTGCACCTTTAGCTCTCCCTTAAAAATGCTTTGAAATCCGTTCAATGACTCATGTTAATTTCAATATGTTTTGCATGGGTGTCGTGGAAACAGGCCAATCTACTTTTGTTGTAGGCAACTGCCTCCCACAAATGCCTTACTGCCTCTATATAAAGAAGTTCAGCCCCCAGTGGCCTTCAGTTTTCCCTGTATATTAAAAAATAGATTTCCAAAAGATGGGTTCCGTTTTTGTGTAGGTCTGGTTGCCGACAGAGTTCACTGCCTCCAGCATCCGTGGACTTCTGGCCAGATGCACAGCCATGAAAAGGAAACAGGGAAAGCAGGCCACAGTTCATAGAATCATATCACAGAGTGGTTTGAGTTGGAAGAGACCTTAAAGATCATCCAGTTCCAACTCCCCTGCTATGGGCAGGGACACCTTCCACTAGATCAAGTTGCTCAAAGCCCCAGCCAACCTGACCTAGAGCACTTCCAGGGATGGGGCATCCACAGCAGCTCTGGGCAACTTGTGCCAGTGTCTCACCACTCTCATAGTAAAGCATTTCTTCCTAATATCTAATCTAAACCTATCCACCTTCAGTTTAAAGCCATTACCCCTTGTCCTATCACTATATGCCCTTGTAAAAAGTCCGTTTCCAGCTTTCTTGTAGGCCCCCTTTAGTTACTGGAAGGCTGCTCTACGGTCTCCCAGGAGCCTTCTCTTCTTCAGGCTGAACAACCCCAACTCTCTCAGCCTGTCTTCACAGCAGAGGTGCTCCAGCCCTCTGATCATCTTTGTGGCCCCTGTCCTTCTTATGCTGGGGGCCCTAGAGCTGAACACAGTACTGCAGGTGGGTTCTCACAAGAGCAGTAGTCTCTCACACTTCTTTTGATTCAGCCTAGGATTCGGTTGGCTTTCTGGGCTGCAAGAGCACATTTCTGGGCCATGTTGAGCTTCTTGTCAACCAACACCCCCAAGTCCTTCTCAGGGCTGCTCTTAACCCATTCTCCTCCCAGCCTGTATTGATACTGGGGGTTGCCCCAAGCCAGGTGCAGGATCTTGCACTTGGCCTTGTTGAATTTCATGAGGTTTGCATGGGTCCACCTCTCAAGCCTGTCAAGGCTCCTTTCGATGGCATCCCTTCCCTCCAGCGTAATGACCGCACTACACAGCGTGGTGTCATCAGCAAATTTGCTGAGGGTGCACTCGTTCCCACTGTCCATGTTGCTGACAAAGATGCTGAACACCAATGGTCCCAGTACAGACCCCTGAAGAAAGGAGGTCCCAGTTCTGAAAGGCAAAGTTGGAAACAAGGTTGCTTTTTTCGTGATTAATCTGAGTGATGAGACCTTGAAAGCATTCATCACTACCTTTTTTAGAAAGATAAACTTGGGAACATCCAGATATGTGATCCATTTTTATCTACTACCTAAATGCCAAGTCTTTTAAAATGTCATTTTCTAAATTCTCTGCAACCATACAGACTAGAAACACTGAAGTTGAGATGGTCATTTAATTGCCTGATTCCAGAAACGGAGAAGAAAAAAGCTGAATATGCATTTGGAAACACTAAAAATGACACTTCAGCACTTCAGCCTTTTATCCCTTTTTCTTCTTTTATTACTAGTGTATTTTGGTGGGGTTTCTTTTTTTTGTTTGTTTTGGGGGGTTTTTTCCTCCTTTTTTTCCCGCTGTAGGTTCTCTGCAGGCAATATATTTCACATAAGAGCAGAACTTGAAGGACAGCTTTTATTTTTGTAGCTACTCAGACTTTTCCAACGTGTCTCATTTTTGCTTCCATCATCTTTTGAACTGGTAGTATTTAATTTTGGTGAGTTGATTGTTGCTGCTAGAAATGCAAAATTACATTGATGGACTTTTGTTGATACTTAAGCATATAGCCTGTCATTCACAGTGACTTGTACTGTTTTGGTAAAGCATCTTCTTCAGTGTCCTTGGGCTTGTCAGGATGAGTGGCATGCTTGTGCTCAGCCATTGTTCTCCTCCTATGACTGGATAAATTTATTAGATTTAGCACACCAAAACTGTCCAGCTGACTTCAGCCTCCATGCCAAATGGGTCTAGGCAAGCAAGTGGGTTTACACATGTAAGTAGCCCTAAAACAGCACAAAAAAGATCTGTCAGTCAACCATGTTAAAGTATTTGAGCGCCTAAGGGTTCTGACAAGTAATACCTGGTGGATTTAAATGAATAAATTTGAGAGATTAATGCCCACAGCAGTAAGCAGACTCCTTCACAGAGCTTACCATCTTCATAGTAGAACAGGACATGTGTTTGTGTCTCTCCTACCCCAATCCATAGTCTGTTACCTCAGTGCAAAGTGACCTCACCTCTAACCTAAACATTTCTTGCAGCAATCTCAGGCCAGGAGGTAGACCTTAAACCTGGGAAGCAATATTGTCTTAAACTATTTTAACTAATTCTGTCAAAGCCCGTCTCTGAGAGCCATAGTGTTCACAGGGTTCAGATCCAGGAAACAAACTCTGAGCTTGCCTGTATGTTCTATAATCCTGTAGGATCAGGAGGGAGGTTCAGATTTGGAACGGTTCACTTCCTATCAGTTCCACCAGAAGAAAGGTGAAATAGAGATACTGATGGTTGTCTGCGTCTAAGACTCATGTGAGTATTGAAAAGCAAAACTTAGCCTTTGCGGCAGAGTACATGAGACTGTGGAAATGGCTTTTGTGCAAGATACTTAAAATTACATTTCAGATAATAAACTGCTTCCAAGAAATATGACCCCAGAATTTAGGCTAAAGAAATGTCATGCAGGCTTGTAGAGCAGGCAATCTAACTATTATAGCTATGCAGTTGAACCACTGGAATGCCTAGGAATGTCACTGATAAGCAGCTTGATAAAGGACTAATGAGCAAGGATGTCTGCAGTCCCATTGCAGCACTAACTATGCAGGACACCTGAAGTATTATATGGGAAATAATGTTCAATCACAATATTTAAAGCTATGTAGCATAAACTGAATGCACGAGGCTGCTAATGACAAGTCCTGGCGTTCATGCTTAGTGCATAGCTAAAGTCATTAACCAATTTAATGCTTTACAGATGCAAGACAGAGATAAGAAGGTACATGATGTAATGTGTTGATGAACTATAGAGAAAAGGGAGCTGTGTCCTGGACTTTGGGATTTCTCAGACTGCAGTGCTATGGGAGACAGAATTGTGTTCTGCTGCCACCTGCATACGGTGCTGCTCTTGCTAATTGTTCAAACCCTCAGATCAGGAGACCCCTCATGGCAAATCCAAGTCTGTGATTACAAGTAATTGGGTGAGTCAGGGGACTCGGTGGATGGCAGGGGCAGGCTCCGGAGCAGCTGGTGTTCCTGTTGCCTAGTGGGAAGGCAGCCAGCCTCAAAGAGTCAAGAGGTGGGGTCTGAGCAGAGCTGACAGTAGGAGGGGTAGAACCTTGTGCAACGTAGGTAAAAGTAGAAACTAGTCATCTGTGATGAACAGTATGTATACTGCAAAACTGCGGCATATCTGCAATATGTCATCTGAAGGACCGTAAGTCTGTGGGCTTTTTGCTTCAGAACGAAATAAGCAGTATTGCTTTTTCTAATGATGAAAGAATGCATCCCTATGTAAGAAAGTAAATGAACAGAACTGCATCCATATTTTTTTAAAAGGTACAAATAAAGTTTTAACATACAGGTATACTTCTCGTCACCCTTGCCGAGTCATATTTTCTTCTGGAAGTACTCAGTATTAGCAAGTGTTGCTTAACAAAAAGCATTTGGTACGATCTGGTCCACAGAATTAATATGATTTACTAATGTTTGCAAGAAAAGAGATATGTATCTATGCACTGCAAAACTGGTAAGTCTGTATTGATACAGACTTCTTGGTGATAATAAGGTCATTTAACAAATTGCTCTCACCCCTTTGTTACCCAGGGAGGGAGCATTCAGGAGTTCTGCACTTTTTCCAGCAGTATAAAGTATTGGCAGGTTGCAAAGGAGGCGTTCCTTCTCTCCAACCTTTTGGACTCTTCTTTTCCAGCAGAATAATGAGCCTCCCGAATACCTTCTTGAAAGTATTCCTTTCATGAGGCTGAAAGAGCAACCAAAAGGATTGAGGCTGGGAAGCAAATGAGACTGAATAAACAATTCTTTACAGAAATAAACAGCCTGGGTAAGGGATATTCCACATAATGATCTACAGGACATGTAAATCAAAGTATTTCATTGAGGGACTCTCATCTGACAGAACCATAAAACAATAGCATGAAGTTTTAATACTTCAAAATATCAATAAAAGTCCAGTATGTGGAGGATGCTGTTCTACACAATTGTTTTATCTTTCTTTAAGACAGACAAAATGAAGTACCACAAAACATTGAATAATATTTCATCATCATTTTTCTGTTCACTGTTTCTTCACTGATATCATGATCTTTATTAATTTCTGTTTACATTAAAAATAATATCCCTAACTGCAAACTGAGATCTCCTCTAAGCCTCATCTCCAACTGAAAATTAAAATGTTTAATTAAGTGTAATCACTGTCCAAAAGAAATAGCCCTTAATTCAGATCTAATTAAGATAACATCAAGATGTGTATGTATATATTTGTCTATGTGTGGAAAATCCAAATCCCAAATTACTGGGATGTGTTAGAACTGTCCATCTTCCTGAAAAGAAGGTGCTGGAGCTTGTTGTCACAGAACATGTATGGACCAGTTTAAAAATAGCCATGTAAGAACAAGATGAAGAATTGTCTTCCATGACCAGTGATATCTCAGAAAGCTTTCAGACATACAGCAAGGTAGTGGTGAGCACAAGTGAGCCTCAGAGGTCTTGGAAATGTTTGTCACATTTTCCTATATTTTCTGAAAAGATGCACTTTTCAGAAAAGACATGCAGTGAGTTAGGCAACAGTGGGAGCTTGATTTGTGGGGTGCTTATAGGGCTTGGAAGACCCTAGCATTTGATTAAATCTGGGTGGCTTAGTCACTAATTACAGGTTTCTCTCAAACAGCAGATAAAATCTATGCATAATGTTTATGATTACCAGGGGAGTGACATCACATGCTGCCTGGCCTCACAAAGTATATGACTTGACCACAGAAATTCTGGTGTGATTTGTAATGTGGTATGGGGAATGGAACATAAAATTATATATCATTTGCACAGCGTGCCTTTCTATTTATCATTACTAAATGGTTAGTATCATAGCCATGTGGAGACTAGTGTTAAAGATCATGGGGCTGAGTATGAAATTCAAGGACTTTAGAAAGGTTAGAAACATGCTTTCCTAAAGATTAGAAACATGTTTCCATAACAGTTAATTTAAAATTCTTTACAACTGAGGACTTTTTTGCTTTGGAGTCAAGAGTACTTAGAAAGTTTATAGCAATTTGAAAAACGCCCTTCATGGTAAAGTGGAGAAAAAGCAGACAGTACTAGATAATTTACTGTGATGTCTGTACAAAGCCCTTGTGTAATGTTTTATCGGCTCTGCAATATTCTTTCCTAAATCATGTCCCAGATTAGATAATTCAAATATGTTCCTTCCTTGGAAATAAGTTTCTTTTTCTATTCAGCTTACAGCTGTGAATGAAAAAAAAAGAAAAATCTGATTGTTTTGGGGAAAGTTTTGTTCTCCTAGAAAACCATTCAATTTATTTTTCATTGTTGCAGTGATTATAGACCCCAATTTTGTTTAGGGTGTAAACTATTATGTGGGTTTACATTTGAAATTATAAAATGTACATTAAATATATTTACCTCAAATTAAATATTATATTTGAAACAGCTTGATAATAATGAGTAAGAGTGCGTTTAAAGACTATATAGATAACTGAAGATACACTACGTGCTGGAGCAAGCATTGAAAACAGATCTTTTGAAAACTAGGAATTTTATCAATATTATGATGTTGGCTTCACAATTGTTTATGAAGATGCACAGTTTTCAAAAGGTTCTCAATCTGACTTCTATTTTTGCATATGCAAATGACAAAATTAAGGTCAAACAACCTTGCCTTTCAGTTGGCTGTGAAAGATAGCTGAATGCTGTCGCTTGTGTGTGCAATTCACAGAATCACGCAGAATCACAGAATGGTCAGGGTTGGAAGGAAACGCTGGAGATCTTCTGGTCCAGCCCCCTCCTAAAGTAGGTTCACCAGTTGTCTGGATTCATGATTAATTACAGGTGCACACATATGTACATACATATACACACACTCTAAATTCCAATTTTCTAAAAAAAAGTTAGCCAGTGTCTTACATTCAATTTGAAGAAGAGAGTAATCCTGTGAGAGTCAAGGCTGCGAACAGAAATCCTTACAGCAAATTGGCCATTCAATGGAATCCATATTCTATAACCCATTGTAACTGAAATACTTCATGTCAGATTACAGCTCAGAAATAGGACAGTACCTGGTACTTCCTAAAGGTGAGAGAATAACAATTTTACTGATTTAAGTGGAGCTCTGGATAAGAGCTGTGGATAACATATGTTCCAGAGTAGTGATAGGCACTTTTGAAGATGAAAAGAGTGTTTTTAGTGGAAATCCACAGGTAATGACAGTTTAAATGCAACATTCTAAACCAATAAATAGAATTATTCCAATTTTTCACAATTAACATGCATAATACTCGATGAAGTATATTCTAACTTTTCAAGTGAAGTGAAGCCCAGAGATACCAAAAGCTGCATCTTCAAAAGTAATCTCAAAACTTTTTGTTGTCTCAGACTTGAAGAACCATTTGAAATGCCCAGAATAATATACATGAGAAAGAAAAGTAAAATTAAAAGTAGTTTTAAAAGTGTGACCATGATTGCACAGCAGCCAGTAGGTTTGGAACAGGAGAGTGGTCTGTAACTTTGTGCTTTTTTTAAGAGGGGCTTCTTTTCTTAACAGGTTTTACTGATGCAACTATAATCATTTTGCCTCAACTACAGTATTGCATGTAAATAAAACTGGAAAGAAATTCTTGACGATGAGAACGATGATACACAGGGAGAGGTTGCTCAGAGGGGCAGCGGAATAGCCATCCCTGGGAAGGACAGATCTGTCTTTGAAGTTAGCCATACTGTGAGTTTGGACAAAGCGATCTCCAAAGGTCCCAACCTAATTAAATTTTCTTGTGATTCCAGAGCGGAGTTAGATTCAATTGTCATCCTGAAGAACTGAGAGGAGGCTCTGTCTGAAGCCAGCACAGACATTCAAAACCTGCCTGAGAAGTTTTTATCCTGACACGGCAATGGGGGTGCGTGGGGAGGTGTACCAGGACTGTGGGCAAGCTCTGCGAAGCGCTCCTCTGTCCTCAGGGTGGTCAGATGTCTGGTAAGACAGAGAATGTTTCTGATGTTTCTTGTAACGTCCCGTATAAAAATCTTCAAGGAACCACTGTTGTACTCTTTTCTAATTTGTGTGTTGCTGACTCTTCAAAGTGGGAATAAGGAGTAAGAAAAATTGCAAGGAGGCATTTTATTGTAAAAACCTCTGCTTATAAAAACTCATATAAGCGGTACACAATGATAAGGCATGCTTTTGAAGTACAAATTGAACTATAAAAAATTTTCACTCACCAACATTGCTGCTTATATATTTTTATTTTTATGAGAATCATCAAATAAAACCATAAAAAATCTATATCTGCAGAGCAGTTGATTCAGCATTGGTCAAAAATTGGAAGAACATAAATCTTAGAGAAGCTTCAAGATCTTGCCAAACTTTATTCTCTGGAACTCGCATTTATTGGTCTAGCGATTATGTTTACCTTTGTTTCTGTAAACAGTCTTGACAAAAACACAAGAAGGCGGATACAAAAACCTGTCCTAGAAATATGCACCATTGCTCCTTGAATCGTTTTAATATTTTTTTTCTAATATTAATTTATAATAGCATTTAAATAGATCTGTGGATTTTTCTCATTTTATTTTTCCACCACTGACCATCTGTCTGCCTTTTCTGAGGACATCAAATTCAAAATCATTTCAAAGTTCTTTGTATCATAGACTTAATGTGTGAAATAGTGTTAAATTCAGGGCTGAATTTGAGTCTGCTTCTAGTAAAATCAGCCACAGGCTCTGTTAGGGCATTAATACTGAAAGAGGCTCTCTGGTTGCCAATGCTAGAGGTTGTACTGAAATTATATTAAACACAATTTATATGGGCAGGTTCCCTGAAGAGAAATGTGTATGGGGGAGAACCTACTTTTTTAGAATAGTAAGGATTATTTAGGTAGAAGTCCAGTTACAACCTGAAAGCTGTATGATACATTGCCCATATCAGTGACAATAAATTAAATGTTGTCTTCAGATGCAGAAAGAATCAAATCAGAGGTCTTAAGAAATAAATTAATAGGCTATTTAATGAACATATATTTTTTTTAATGTTTACGTGTATATCTATATCCTACATATGCATATGCATATGTGTGTTTCTTGGAGATACTGTTCAACGTTATCACCTTACTGGAACAGTCACAGTCCTCAGAGACTTAGTACAACTGCCCTGAGAATTTCTGCAATAGAGGTGAGACAGCCTTGTGCAGTGAGGCTTAGATAATCCTAAACTGTGTACTTACTCATGGCATGTCCTGTGCATTGCCCACCAGCACTGCCAGAAGCAATAGGTCTCACAATCCATACTTCAGAGTGAAAAGCCTTGGAGTTCAGTCAGCTCCAGCACTGTAGACATCTCAAACTTTAAAAAAGGTTTCACTACATACAGCAAAGGACAACAGCAAGCATGCACGCTTCATAACTTTTGAGTTTCATTTTGTATTTAAGAAAATCACTTTTCAATCCATACATAGCATGGTAGCCAGCCTCTCCAATAATTTAAAAAATCAGTTTGGTGAAATGACTATGTATTCTGACAATGATTTAAATGCCCAATGGACAATTTTGCATTCATGATTAGCTGATTAATGGCACCATTCCCTGGGGGAGCTAGTCAAACCAGGTTTGTCAAAATAAACAGCTATGCATGCACACACACACATGCACACACGCACAGAAAGATAAAGCAATAGATGTTCAGTTTGTTTATTTCTTTCAAAACTGGAGTCTAATCAATACTGTGGGTTTTGACCTGAAATCACTTACCAAATTATACAGTTGATAGCACCATCAGGTTTCTTTAAATATGAAAAATGCTGGTTCAATAGCTGTAGTCAATATACAAAGACATAATAAATTGGGAGTTTGTGTGTAAGTTAATGTATTTACAATAGAGCATTTGAAGGATTTGAGCATACGTAATGGAAAGGTGCTTTAAAAATTTATATTGTTCAGGATTTAAAAAAGAATGAGTGACTTTTCCTTCATGTTAGAAAATTAATTTCCCTGCACACCTATATATGCCCAGTAGTGTTAACTTCCCAAGAGCGATTATAAACTTCCCAGGTACTTGAAGTTTTCTTTTCTGAATACTAAGGGGCTAATTTTAAAGTGTTGTTCATTCTGAAAAGCTTTCATTCTCTGTATAATAGCAACAGTAGTCAAACTTACTTCCTTTCATGTCATTATTAATGTTCCTTATAAACATTCCTTAGGATAAATTAAGCAGACTTTCTGCAACTTAAGCTTTGTCTTCATTAGGCTTTATTGTTAACACTTCTGATAATGATCTAAAATTAAAAAATGGATTGGTTTCTCCTAGCTACATTTTACTTTGCAAACTAAGGGAAGAAAAAACATAGTAAAACATTCTCTGTCTAGGAAAAAGAAAACGAAATATGAAAACCAACCAACCTCTTGAATAAATTCAGTTCCCAAAGTACATTCAGTACTGTTAGTAGAAGAGTTTTCTGTGACATGTTTAAGCTAACAATACACAAAATATTAGAGTTGTCTTCTGTTGTTAATATAAGAGAAATAAAGATGAATACAGTTAACGAGTAGAATCCAGAATTTCTTTCCAACAAAACAACGAGTCCCACCTACCCAAACACAAACCCCAGATCTAGTAGCATATCTCTAACCTGAAGTTGGCACTGCATTCTGTTAACCGTTCTACTTTTGAGGCTTATGCTATCGTACAGGATAACTGAGAAAATAAAAATTTCTGTAGAAAAAGAGAGCATATTAGAAGAAGATATTGTACATAGAATTAATTTCTATTCCATTTCTAGACCATTTAGTTGTCATCTGGCACATTGTCATCATGTCTTTTGTTTCACTACTGTGCTATTTTTAACCTGCATCTCTCTGGCAAACAGGATGAAATCCCTCCTTTATAAGCACTTTAGTGCTCAGATAAGCAGTACTAAAATCAGGTTTCATTGACACTACCTTGTCTGAGTGAAAAAAGTCTTGGGTGTTTATTGTACTTGCTTGCTTTTGTGTCTAAAGGTAAACCTTTTTTTTTTTTTTTTTCCTTTTTCCCCTTAAGTTAGGGAAAAAAGAAAATATCCATGTTATGCAACTTCTGTCTCTGAAGACCTGGTTTCCTATAAGGGGAAGTAGAAGAAAGTAGTCAGGCCAAAAATTCCTAATATAAAAAAGACAGCCGAGGAATTGAAAATCATGAAATGGTACGCTCTTGTTGATATCCAAATGCTGGTTTTAAAAGTCAGTGTTCCGTGAGTGAGAATATTACTGCAGCTAACTTGTATTTTTCCATTGCATGATCAGTGTTAATGATAAATATTCTGCAGGGTGTGCTGCCCTTGCTCTGAAATGTGCACTTGGACTGTGCTGTGTTCTTGTAGCTGCTTAATTTCAATGAGGTTACTTCTCTTTTCATCTCGTAATTCTAAAATTTTCTATTCATTTTCCTTTCAATAAAGTAAATGTTTTCCTTGTGTACCGGTGAAAAGAATTTCTAAGAGTGGAAAAACATTTTTTTGTTCAGCCGAAGTTTTTCATACACATACAGGATTTAATAAAAACCCAAACACTTGCCTACTACTTACAGCCTGTAGACCAAATCCAAAAGACTTTTTTTTTTTTTTCAGCTGGCATCTTTTATCTGGACATCTTTAATATTCTTCTGTGCAACAGTGCCAATGCAAGTACTTATGATGGTAAAGCCTTCTGCCCAAGATGACAGAGAGTACACTGTGAGAATACATAGTATGATATACAGATAACCACACTGTGTCCTTTAAGAGGTTAAGGCAGTTTAAATGAAGTAAACTGAAAACTTCATGGATTTCTGTGTATTTTTCAGAACATGATTGATTTCAAAATACTAAGTGATCTGTGATTTTGTTCTCAGGTGTTAACAATGAGAACTCTGAGTCAGGGAATTATAGCTAGAACGAGTGTTTAACATAACAAAAAGCTAAGTTGAATTAGGGAAGAGCTTTTAGGAGAGAAAGTGTTCTGTTTGGACCTAAGGCTGTGCATCACTGTTCATTTGAAGGGGATCCCTACGCCCTCAGATCACTAAGTAGTGCAGGTTTGAATAGGGCCAGGTATGGAAAGAGAGAACATGTACGGTAGCATTTACATCTGCGTGGTCTGTGGGCATGGGAGCTGCTGTTCCAGACCACCGGGTGTTTTTCCTCTGTTTACCTGCATGGCACATCGAAGAGGCTCTTGGCAGCTGGTTCCTAGGCTCTCCTGTTTCTGAGCTCAGCCCTGCAAAAAAGCCCCCGATAAGGATACACATCACTATCAGGACACCATTACCTTTCAGCCCAGTCATTTCCAGAGTGCTTTTTAGGAGCCTTTCTGGTCTGCAACCTGATGGCAGCTGGACATTTGAATTGATGCTTTGGGGCCACCAAACAGTTTCTCTCTCCCAAACGCCAGGGTGGCAGGCAGGGAGCAGAGCTGGCCGTGCAGCTGGTGCATCTGACTGCAGGGGTCTGTGCCATGACCTCCCCCACGCCTACGCCAGATCACGTCCGGACCCCGAGGAAGACGCTGATGGATGCTGTAGGGTGGCCGTCAGTGAGGGGACAGCTTCCAGATGACAGAGTCGGTGGCCACACGCTCAGATCTGCACTGAGGTCACCTGTTAGCTGCTGGCATAGACAACTGGCATTTCTGGCAGCCAGTAAGCCTACTGTTGACTATCATCTGACAAAATAATTCAGGAGGTGGCGTTGACCAGTTTGAAGGCTCCTGCCCATCATCCCTGTGAGCAGTGGATGCAGGAGAGCTCATCCCTTATATTTTTTCACCTCAGTAAGATCTTGGTTATGCGCCCGTAAGTATCTGTTCTTAATTCTCAATTCTTCACCCATCAGCACCCAGAAAAGGGGAATCACTCAAAACTAACAACTTACTCAGACAATAACTGGCCTAACAAACGTGTTCCGGTGTTTGTTACAATTCTTCCAAGTCTCTTGAGCAGCTCCTCATCCTGACAGCCCAAAGCAAAACAACGTTAAAATCGCTCAATATTTATGCGGTTTTCTATGTTCATGATGTTAGTTAAGAGAAATCACAAAATTTTCATATGACCCTATAATCAAGCACAAGTTTTTATTTAATGTTTATTCAGATTTCAGTGATAAGAAAGAAGATTTTCAATACGTAAGGACTGGTTAAAAAAAAGCAAACCGTCTGTCACGACAGCTCTGGGACTAATTACATTTTGCAAAACCCACAACTGATCAATGAAGAAAATTGTTGTTCAGCTTGCTTTCAGTTTCCAAAGAGCTTATATTGAACTGATGTATTAGCTATTAAGTATTAGAACAAGTATGTTCTCCTAAGTTAAAATTATTGAAGTCCCTTATATAAATGGTACTGATACTGATGCCATTGCTTATGGATAATCACTAGAAGAAATAAGAAAAAAAAAACCCAAAACCTGTTGATTTTTATGTAATTTTTCTTTACAGGACTTTGCAGGCAACATATAGTGACAGAGGACAATAGGTATATTTTCTTAAAAATGTACTGCCACTTTGTAGTGTGCACTAAATATTTTAAAAAATCAGTAGAGTGAAGAGTGTGATATCAAGGTAGGTACTTACTTTTAGGTAAAAACCCCACACAAGAAATACATTATATTGAACAGCACTGAAAATTACTCCCAAAATTATGTGTTTAGTAATGTCATTGCAGGGGGAAAAATACTTAAAATATAAACAAAGCAGTCATGTTTTTAACAGTTGGGATTTGACATTTTGTGTTATGACAAGTCAGCTAGGAAGAAAAATTGTGTAGCTAGCATAAATATTATTATATAATGTGATTTTTATTTTAACAAGCATATCAAAATCATGTTTAAAATGATGTTTCTGCTTACTAAGAAGCCACATTACCAGCATTTGATCTCATGTGAGGAAGAATTAATTCCATTGAACCCAATTTTGCTCACTGGGCTGAGAAAATACTTGTTGACATTAAATTGTATATGAAAACCCCTTCTCAAATGTTAAAAATATGATTTTGTTAATGTGCATACAAGTGTACTAAAGTGTGTCTTTTGCTTTGTTTCAGAAATGTAGAAACTGCAAATAAAATGCAATTGTTTTAAAAGCACACTGTGTTTACAATAAAGAACATACACTTTCCTGAACAAATGAAGGATGGGACAGGAACTCAGACTCTTGATATTCAGTGGTAGACAAGTCTATGAATAAAATATTTTACATGAATTTAAAATCATGGAGCAAAAACCTGAAATTCCATACTCAGATAAATAAAGAGCCTTTTAGATCAGAACTGTTTTTTTAAACGTATTGACAGGCTATTGTGTCAGACACAAAAGTAATTTCTCTATGCGGTCATACTTTGAAAGCATTTCTTGCATTGCCTTACATGATGATAGGGGACTGTGGGGCTGTAGTTTTATTCCCAGTGAGAAAGCTCAGATGCTTGTCTTCTAGGTAGCCGAACTCCACACTGCAGAATGAGGTTTCTGAAGGAGACAGCATGGCTATGCTAGCTATTCCTCTAGAGAAGAAGAAAAGGCTAAGAAATGTAAGCAAAGGGCAAGAGGAAAGGAAAGGTCTGCTTTTTCTTTTCTTGGTCCAAGACCATCTGCTAATCTGTTGCATCTGTCCTAGCAAGAGAGAACAGTGAGCTCTGCACAAGCTCCTTGCTGACTCTCTTGCCAGCTTGGAAACTAGCATGGACATCTGAAATCGGTGTCCATACCTGCCACAGAGGTGCTTTGCATGCTTCTGTTCCTTAGGCAGACTGAGGCATCACAGGTATGACTTATTACTCGGGAATTTTTCAATTGTTATACATTTTTCCAGACTTCTGTGCTACCCAGAGTTTCTTCTGCATATTAAATCTCTCTCCATGTGGCAGGAGTTCCACTGCGGGCCAGCAGCATGGAGAAGCCATGAGAGAGATTTCCAAAGTAGGGCTCTCAACATATCCCCACCACATCGTGCTACTTTTGGAGGAAAATATAGGTGAATTTTTCCCTGGGGAATTTGCTGGCAAATTTGGAGATGTGTCTTGGCCATTCTGGAAGTGGGAAAGAGAAAAGAGAGAGACATTTGGACAAAAATGTGAAAAGGCATGTGGGATTGACAACGGGACAGAGAAACAAAACCAAGTTCTCTAGAGTGTGCTCTGGCACCAGCATATACAACATCTTCATCAAGCATTAGAGTCCTTGGGTGGCATTTGGTATCTGCCGTCTCTGCATAGAGCAGATTGCTGCCGTGTACAGTTCAGGTTTTGGTGAAAGCTGGGAAGTATGGTGGTGATCAAGGCATCTGTAGGGACTACTTAAGAAATTTTTATATGCCAAATATTCCCATATAGGTGTATGATGCAGGCATTCATAGGCCGAGTAGAAAAGGCCAGTGCATATCGATCAGTTGCTGGATACCCAAAACTCGGGTTTTGCCTCAGAAAGGAGGGGGTGGTTTTCCATCCTGCTCCCGTGTGGCTTTTTTGGTGCATGTAAGGGTAGCTGGGACCAAAATGGAAAGAGCAGGGAGGGTCATGAGGAGGTAATGAGGCTTTGGGGGTACTTCTGCAGAAAGCAGGTACTGCTGTTGGCTGCGTGCTACTGACACCAGGGAAACAGCCTGATAAGCACGTTTGGGCCGCTGATAGTGTGGTAGAGTAAGACATGGCTACTGAGGAAGATAGCAAAATTACCACTGATTTGACTAAAACAAATTTCCTCTTAATGCTCCAGACTAACAACGCACGGACGTGGTTTTGCAGAAATAAGCTAAGCAGTCTCTTCGCCACTCTCCCAAGCCGGGTGTTCGCAGAGCGGCAAGGGTGGAGAGCCCGTCCGCAGCGATTGCCTCTGCTTCAGCAAAGAGAACCACAATTCCTCACAGTCACTCTGCTACGGTGCTATAATTATCCCTCAGTACTTGATGACTAATTCGAAACCGAGCAGTCTTACAGGCTGTCCAAGTAATATTTTAAATATATTTTTAGAATACACGTTTTTTTGGTTGGAAAAAAAATTAATGAAATTCTGGTAGTTCTTACTACCTACCTCTAATGCAGACTCTGGATACTAATGCAGCAGCACTTGATTCTAGTTTCAGTTTATGAAAAATGCTTTATCTTGGCTATATAGGCTGCAATTTCTACAATCAAGTAAGGGCACTTTGCATTTCAGTCATATATTAATCTGAAAAATTCAGAAACATGTTGCTAATACATCTCTACCTAGAGCGTCTGTGAGAATAAATAGTATAGCTGTTACCTAAAGAGCTTAGAGTCATAAAGATGCAAAATGTGGAGAGAAATTAGAATTCTTTAAGTCAGCCAGTAAGCAATCCTTTTCCTTTTGCACACTTTGCAGACACTGAGGTGTGAAATACTAGCTTAAAAGGTGTTTTTCTTTCTAAATCCAACTAAAGTAAAAATAACAGCTTGTAACAAAAACCTGAAGAATTTATGGTGTACAACGCAGAATAGCAGTCACAAATATCCTTCCACACTTCCTGAAAACATCAGTGTAACACTTTCTGCAACAGAGGCAGTGCCTTTATATATTTTTTCCCCAGAAGATATCCCGGAGTTTGATATTCCTCTGTGAATACTGAGGAGCCAGAGTTCTTTCTGAATACAGGCTGCAGGCGTGCAGCCTTTAGCAGTTCACACTCTACTGAGAGCAAAATCATGGATCTGGTATTCCCTGAAAGCACCCGCTCTTCTGTGAACCTGAAGCAGGCCTTCTGTGGTCTGAAAAAATTTATATCTGGATTTTGAAGCCCTGCCAAGACCCCATTTCGGACTATAGAAACAGCTTTTTACGTATCGTTTTTTCCAGGTGCTTTGACATCATTTAATGGATTCACAGCTTCTGGGACCGTTCTTTTAGGGAAAAGTACAGTCATCTTGATTCAGTCTCTAATATGAAGTCTTAAGGGTAAAGCACAGTAAGTAAAAAAATAAACACAAATCTTTTTCATACATTAAAAGACAATAGAAGATAATTTTTGGAAGATGGTTCCACTGATAGCTATTAAGCGTAAAACTTTTCTTTTAAACCTCCAGCTTAACTGATCTGCCACAATCCAAAAGGGGAAGGATCGTATAAATGCCCTGATTCTTGTACTCTTCTCTTATGCATGTGCTATCAGCCACTGCAAGGATTAGACAGACTTTAGCACTGACCCTATGTAACATTCCTTATATTTCAATTTTCAGCTCCTGCATAAAAAGTCAAGTGAAACACACAGTAAGAAAAGATAAAACTAATAAATTATTTCCAAATGAATGGTATACAAAACTGGAAAAATGATGAAAAATTTGAAAAGGAAAATAGATTTTTTATGCTTTGTGATTCCATTTTAATGGTGTAATACAAAAGCAACTGGTTAACAAAGTATGTTTTCTTTCTTAATATCTTGAAACAATTCTGTAAAAGCATATATTCTTGTACAGGATTAATGTGCTTAGTTTCAAGATAATCATATTCCGTTTCCTTTTGATCAAGTTAAAATATTTTTTGTATGCCACTTCTTATGAAGGTCAGGGTCTGGATCATAAGTGATATGAAATAATTTCTTTGAGTTACTTGTACTGTGAACCTTCAAATGCCATAAAGTACTGGAGAACTCAACACAGTGACATACAGCTTTTTTTTTTACCTACTTATGCTCTGGAGGAGTTTACAAGCCAGCTAGAGGCTGTATCATGACACATTGTAATCTGCAAGTATATATATTTGTGCATATAGTAAATATATCTGTGCATATAGTGTATATATCTATATACAGTGTGTATTATATTTATAGGTACAGTTTGCATAGATGTCCATATGAATATATAGGCAAATTCAGAGATGGGAACACAACAGACTGCCTAGAAAATTAAAGTAAATGAAAATTAAATCCAGGCATACTCAAATAAATGGAAATACTTCAGCATGGTCAGGGATTTCGCTTCAATTGTTCCCAAATAGGACTAGAACGAACCATGTGTGTAATCTAGTTCATCTTCCTACAGTGATAGCCAGCCAGGCAGCAAAATTTTAGTTCAGAGCTCTGCAACTGCTCCACAAACCTGCTCCAAAAAAAAATCCCATATGCTTCCATACACCTCATCTCTACCTGCTGCTGCCAGTAGCGTTGCATAGCTGCTTAGCTTGGATTGCAGAGAGCAATCAGATATATCCCCATATGTATTCACAAACTGTTAAAGGAAATTTGGTTTCAGTCTTATATATTTCTTTATCACACATTCAATTATTTCTCCTGTGCTCTTCCCTTACCTTTTGCTTTTCAAATACATTTGGGAAATAAGAAACTCAGTGGCTTGTAGTATAAAGCTTAGCTTCTTAGCTTTCAGCCTGTCTTCCTTTCCATTGTCTCCAATATCTGCAAATGTGCAAAATGGAAAGCATGATTTATATAAACTAACTGCTGTATTTAAGTCTGGTTCATTTCAGGTTTGTGGTACAGGCAGGTGTGAAGCAAGCAAGCAGATAAGTATTGACCTGAAGCTAGAGGGCTACCTAGTTAGACATCTGTGCAGTGCAGTTTAATACCCATATCTGGAAAATCACAGCCTCATGCTTGCAAACTCAAAAAAAAACCCCCAGCATACTAAAAGTTATGTGAAATCTTAAAAATTTTTGTGAAGCAAAGTAAAATGTGTGTTCCATATGGCCCTTGTATAGTTATTTGATACCTGAAGACACGTTAGATGATTGAATTTTAAAAACAAGCAGGAGAGCTGTATCTGGAGGATTCATATCTCTATAGCAGAGAGGCATTCCATACACGGAGGATACAGGAAAATGAGGTTCAAATGAAACACCTAATAGCGTGAGTCTGTATGCAAAGTAGTCTATTCATGGTCAAGGATCTCAGCTGGTATTCATCTAATGTATTTCCAATTGCAGATTATCTGGGTGTTAGTTACAACTATTTTTGAATTATTAACCCCTCAAATGCTGTTATACTCAGAAAAGATATAATATACAACCCTGGTTTGTCCAATATTCATTTTCTCAACTTTCTAGACAGATTTTTGTCATTTCACAAGTATGAAAAATTTTCTTTCCCACTCATTTCTCTTCCCCACCTGTCAGATTTACAAACTCCATCTGGAATCTGAAAAAAGCAAGCTGTTCGTTCCTTCCACTCCCCTTTCTAATGAGGACTCTGCAGGCAGAGCTAAGCTGACAATTTGGATGATGTAGAAGAAAAGCTGCCGTCCAGCTCATTCTTCCGTTAACTATATTGATACTGTAACACAGAAGTGGAAAAAAAATATCTTTGGCATTAAAGTAAGTATATGTGACTCCACAGCATTCAAGGATGTAGATTCAGAGCAATAGGACGTCAGTCTACATGTTATTTTTCCTGACCATAACCTCTGCAGGCTGGTTTATTAGTGGATCGCATTTTATCAGATTTTCAAGATGCCTACAGGTAATGAACCAGCATGTATTTCTTTATCTGTATGAAGAAAAAAAATGTACAGCTTCAACAACAATACAAGACTTCTTAAGGAGACCAGAATGCCTTTCTTCCAGGAAAAATACCCTTCTTCATGTGTCCATTAGCATTGTTGGAACATTTATCTGACTATTGAGCTCTACCATGAGCAGCAATACTGCATGCAGTATTTAACTGTGAAAAAAAGATCTGATTTATGAAATCACAAAATAAATAGGAAAGAAAAGATGGCTGTCATCCTAAATGACAAGCTCATAGCAGCTAGGCTCTTTTGGGAAACTGCCAAACATCAGTTACCTCCCACATATGTGACTGCAGTTTTAACATTAAAAAACAGACATTAAAATCATGTAAATATAACCAACTTTGTGAGCTACAACAAGTATTAACAGTTTCACATTCATTCATTTAAAACCATATTGGAAAAATAAATCCAATCTGCACTGACATCTGTTATTTTACAGTTTTTCGTTTAATGCAGTACAGCTAGGAAGTGGATTATTTTTCCTTTCTGAAAACTACTGAAAACTGTAAATATTCTTTTATTCATTAGAGAAAACAATAGAAAAATAGTTTACAGAGGTGAGATAAGAGGTAATCAAGAGATAGTCTCTTTACTGTGTTTGGTCTGTATTTGTGGGCAGAATGAACGTAACGGACCATATCACAAATGTCTGACCATGACAAAGACCACAATAATTATAAAAAAAAGATATTCGTGATGAAATTCTATAGTCTATATTTCCATAATGTGAACAGAAGCGATTTTACACACTGTGAGTCCAGAGAAAAAGGTAAGAGACATAACTGGAATTGTAATAGGGTATTACTTGACTCATATCAGTAAGTAATAAGCAAAGCATTAACAACATTTTATTTTTCCATTTCTTTGCCATATGCATTAATGGATGTGGAAGGAATTTATACAACTTCATTAAGTGACAGCTGTGCTCTGTCCCTGTACACCATACCAGCATTTAAACTCGACAGGGGGAACAGTGCCACCTTCTGAACCCCCAGGCTCGCTTTCAATGCCTGTACCTCCTCTTGTATTGGGTGTTTTCTTCAAAAAAAAAAGAAAAAAGGAATGTCATTCTTTTTCATGGTCTGCCATCTAGCTTACTAGATTTGGCTGCAAAATGGAAGATTTTCTGCTTCAAGTTGCTAAATATAAACATTCCTATTAAAAATTATTCACATAGGAAACAAGGTTTTTCCACCTTAGGAAAATGGGCAAAACCCCCCAGACAAACAAAAAACTCCAGGTAAAACAGAAAAAATATAATTCTCAACATATTTTTTATCCAGTACTGGAAGATTTTTTCATGATGTATTTTTTCTTTATTTTTCTCTTTCTTCTGGGGAAAACATGTATATATGTGTATGTCAACAACCTTGCATGCTTTTTTTTAAAATTTATTTTAAAAAACCAAAAAAATATTGCCTGTAGAGTTTGATTTTTAAGCCTATTTTGTATACAGGAGAGGAGAGGCCTGAAACAGAAATTTTGGAAGCTTTGGCTAGTGTCTGAAACCACTGTTTTATATTTTTAACTTTGTCAATAATACATAATGTATGCATCACAGGTATGTGAACTAGCAAGACTCCTAAACTAACTGCATGTTATCCTCTAATATCCTATAAGATTCCTGTATCAGTGGATATAAACATCTTTCGGTTATACATATTCCATGAACAAGGATTAATATATTAGCCAACTTCTAATAATCATTAACTAGTAATCTAGTAATTAATCAGCTGTAAATTGCTGATACCTGCTATTAGTTCTCTGAAGATTTCTTCTGTAGCATATAGCCTATTACACAGAAAAAATAATTCATAAAAAGGACATTTTAAGAACTTATTTGCAACTTATTTGCCATTAGTTTCAGTAGAAGTGCTACTCCCTTCTTAGGTCCCATGGCAATTAACACTTGTGGAAGGCAACAATAGGCTAATACACTAAATCATCTTCTAAAGATATTTCCTTTGGTTTTATTCAATGTCTAAAAAACCAGTCTCCTTGGGGGATTAAACTTGATTTATTCAGACAAAAAATTATTTGAATATTCCATATAATTTAAAAGGTTTAGTTCATCAGTTGAACAGCTTCGTCATACTACAAATTACTTTTTTCAGCTCACATCTTATTAGGACAGGTGATAGCAAAACATAAAAAGCAGAAGAAACAACTATCTGTGAACTATCATGTTAGATATTTATTATAAATGATTATTATTTATTTAATCATATGGATTCTATTGTCCAAGGAAATAGCTTTACTTCAGAAAGATTTAAATAAAAATCCGATTTGCTACAGAAATTAATAACATTAATTCATAAATATTTATACTTTCATTCTAAGAGAGATTATAAATTTAAATGTAGTCTGCACAATATTAAAAATAGTTTTATAACTAATCTTCCTTTCCTGTATACGCAGAAATGCCCTTCTTCAAGTGTAATATAAAGCTCATTCAAAATTCTTAGTTTTAAAATAGTTTTCCTATGCAATTTTTTTTTTTTCATTAAAAAAAGTCAAGCCTTATTTTCTCTAGTTGCAGCTCATCTATCACTGTAAGTTCAACCCAAATTTGTCTGTATTTAGCAAAATCCTTGGACAAATGCTTAGAATAAGCAAATTTAAGCAAAGCTTAAAATATGCACAATTGTTCCATTCTGGCCCTACTTTGTTTTCTTTAATCAGAAAAATTTTAGTTTTAGTTAGTTCAGGGAATGTTGTAACTTCATTTACTTTTGCCTGACTGCTACGGGAACAAGTTTTCATTGTTCTCACCCAAAAATAAATGCCATTTTTTATATAAAATTTCAAAGCCTTTGTTTTTTTTGGTGAAAGCAGGATGAATTAGCAAAGGGCCATACACCCAGCTTGCTCTCCTTCCTATGCATTCAACCACCTTTTCATCTGATCAAGTCATATGCAGGACAGGCACTGCTGGCAAGATGTGTGGTGAAGGCTGGCTCTCACAGGGCTGGCTGGGTGGCTGGAAGATACAGTCTGCTAGGAGGAATGGAAAGAGCTGCATCCGTTCAGCCTGGAGAAGAGAAAGCCTCCTGGGAGACCGTACTGCTGCCTACAAATCCCTGGTGGGAGGATGGACAGAAGATACAGTCAGACTCTTCTTGGAGGTGCATAGCAATGGGGTAAGAGGCGATACGCACAGAGTGGAACAAGGAAAACTCCAATTAGATATGAAGAAACTTTTCTAAGAGGAGCAGGTTGGTCCCAGAGGTTGTGGGCTCCCAAGCCTTCAAGGTGTTCAGGGCTTGACTGCACTTGGCCTGGGAAAACTTGGTAAAGTTAGACCTGCTCTGAGGAGGGGGTTGGGATAGACGCTAATGGAAGTGCTTTTCAACCTAAATTATTCTGTGATTCGATGTGAGAAATGGCTAAATGACAGCAGTCAGGAGAACAGGGTGAAGAGGTTGGCTTGCAAGCAAACATCTGGATGATCAGGTCAGTTGTTCTGGTACCAGAGTGTCAGTGCCTGTTCCAGCAGCTACCCATTGTTCATAACAAATGCTCATAAGCATTTATAAGCCCTGGAAGAACTAAAACGTGCATGAATCAGACACTTTCATGAAGTTATAATTATTTTTTTCTAATAAAATGTGATTAATGAGAAATGATCAAGGTTTTAATTTTCCACAATATGAAAGACAATTCCTCTCAAAGACTGGATTTTTTTTTTTTTTTTTTTTTTGCAAGCTCTAGATACTTGTTCCTGGTTTTTTTTTAATTGCAAGCACCAAATTGTCTGTATCCTACGTTAAAAATTACTCCGGCTTTGCTTTAGCACAATATGTCCCAGCACTTTTATTCTCTATCTATTTAAGCTTCAAACCAGTAGAATCTATGCTGCAGGTGATATGGCTGTCTGTAAGACCAGCAGATAGTTAATCTCCAGGACTCCTGGGGAGCCAAGCTACAGCTGTCCTTGTATAGATGTTAACGGAGAACAGCAAAGGACACAAAAAACACCGTGTACTTGCAGACCTACATACTGTGCAGACTCGGTCTCAGGCATTATAGACTTGAAAGATGAGAGTGTTAAAACATTGTGCTCTACTGCCAGAGAGAGCAGATACCATTCTCTCTCTCAGCTTTATACATTATCAGAGAACAAGCCGTACAGGGAGAAGCACACCGCTCATTAGAAAGGACTATGCTGCGTTATTTTCCTCTTAATGTGTGCATGGCCATTATTTTATATGGGGAGGCCTTGTGCTTAGTTCAGTTAGAAGATATTTTGATTTTTAACCTAAGCCTGAAAGATGTTGAAAAGAGGCTCCAGCAGTATGGAAGCACAGTTTAATATTTTGAAGTATTTTGAAAATAGTTTCATTTCTGTTAAAACACACTCTTAGAGCACACCTGCTTTGAACAGTAGAATAGTATGTCCTGTGTGGCTTCTTAAGAACAGGAACCTGAAACTAAGCTTTTATTTGAAATCCTCTTTTAAAATCTCCTAAAGAGCCTCAGCCATTTTATCCGTAGGAAAACCAGACTTAAAGCAGCACTTCAGCTCCAGGGAGCCCCACAGCAAACGGCAGCGTTCTTCATGTAACAGAGTGACCTGTAACGTGCTTAGCCTGGGCTGACCCCCATCTCAGTACAGAAGGCCTAAGGTAACGCTTCACTTGCTATTTTCTCTATATGATCAGGTGTACATCCTAACCTGGGACCACAGAGGCCCCACAGAATCCAACTGTCTTATAATTACGTGTGGCAGAGGGCGAAAGACTGCAGAGGAGACCTGACGTGCTCCGTTGCATATTTTTCCCACTTTTCCAAAAATAAATGTGATGATATTTGGAGAACTCTGATGTGTACCAAATGTTCATATGCCATTTTCTGGCCTGTGAAGTTCCACACTGTGCCTCGTTTTCCAGCCCACACAGCAGCAAGGATCCCAAATCAGTTTTAGTGTGGAACGAGGTAGCCGGTTACCAGTTCTGTTTCCATGTACAAAAGACGAGATCCAGCTGTGGTGAAGTTCAGCAGTATCTTTCTGCCTCTTCAATGCCACAGAAAATCTAAGCAGATATTTGTAATAGGTTACGTTTTATTGTGATCAGTTACTGGCACATAAGAATCAAGATACGCTTGGTTTCATTTCTTCATACAACGTTTTGGTCAATAAAGGAGATGATCAACAGTATGAAATTGCTGTCTGAAGAGAAAATATTTCCCTTCCTAAAGGAAATTTTATGTCAGACTGAAGTAGCAGAAGAAAAAAATGAAGGTTTCAGTTAAATAATTTTATAGATTGTGCGTTGGGCTGTAGGAATTGTATTTTGCTGTTGGAGCTGGCACTGGCAGAGGAATCTCCTACAGAAACCATTATAATGAAAGAAGAGAGGAAAAGAAAAATACAAGCTATTTCTCCCTAGACAGAAACAGCGACCTGTATTTGGCAGCTACGCAGAGTGCAAATTGGCCTCGTGATACATGCTTCTGCCTTCTTCAACTGCCACAAATAAGTCAAGCCAAAAAATTGACAGAACATTGTTTCTTGCTCTACAGTCTAGTAGGTGCTACTAGAGAACAAACATTAGTTCTCATTTCATACATTTCTGTTGAAGAAGTTTCACTGTAGCTCGTTACTCACAACATTGGATGCTGAACAGATATACGAGGTAAATAAATGTCCTGACCCACAGGATGCCTGGGTTCGTTAGCTGGCCAGGGCTCGGTAACCTCCGGATAGCTGAGGACGTTAAAAGAAGATCTTAGACACTAAAGTTTCATTAAATAGGTGAAAATGACAAAATTCAGGCTAAAGCGCAAGAGAGAAACATGTAATACAGCAGAAAAAAAAATATCTAACAGTTAGACAGAAATAGGTTTATTGTAGCTTATCTTTTCTGATCCTTACTGGATGTCTGTCTGTTTTACTTGCTGAGATAATCCTGCTACAAATAAATACGCCTAACAAAAAGTCACCGTGTCAATTTTTCTAGAAAATAAGCGAACCAGCAGAGTAAGCTCATACCACGGCCTGAATCTGGCGCTTCTCAGATGGGAATTCCTCAGCAGCCATTTCAGCAGCTACGGGTCACCGCTTCCCCCTGCAGAAGCCCTGCTCGCTCCTCACCTGTGTGCTCCCCGCTCGCAAGGCTCGGGTGTGTCAGAAGATTGTTCACGTGTCAAAGTAGTGAATCGGATGGAGGATCTGATCTGACAGAAAATGATTCCTCCCTTCCATTTTTATCTGCTCAGCTCTCTGACCCAGTTCGCCATATAAACACAGGCAGTCAGTTGTGCTGCTGTGAGGGATGGGAGGGATGAGGGCAGGAGCATGTTTTTAGTGGTGACCAGGAATGCTTTTTCCAGTATCTGTGCCAGTGTATGCTTACTGAAAGTGCCCGATCAACAACCTAGCCGACTAATTAATTTGATCTAAACTTTAATTAGTGCTTTGACTTTGTGCTTATATACATTTTCAGGGATATTTTGGTCAAAAGACTTACAAGTTATAAAAGTTATCAAATTGATTAAATATTATTGATATACTGTAACTACAGTTATAGCATATATATATATGTCATATCATGTACAGTTGAATTCAGAGAAAATACATGACCCGTAATTTGCCCTATTTTCCAACAGCAACCAATTTCTTCCTACTTCTAGGGTTTTTATTCTCTTCTTTGAAAAAAATCTTTCTTTTCTACCTGATGTTACCTGCTGAACCTCCTCAGAGAATAACTGTTCCAGAGATACATCTCTTCCTCATCTTTTCAAGCATTCACCCTTCTCAATTACTGCTGTCAGCACCATTATTTCACCTGAAGTCTTGAATGGCTATTCAAGTTTCAGAAGTGCTCTTTTCTATGTAACACATCTTAGTTCAGGCAAAGTCATCACTTATCCCTCAAAAAAACAAGAAAGAAAGAAAAAAACCAACTGAACAACAGCTGTACTGTGGAAGCTTGAATCTAGCATTGCCAATCTCAAAGCTTTCTAAAACTACTCAGTTGGCTTACAAACTAGTTTTGGTTCCTCATGTGGTTTTATGTTTCTTTTTTTATTTACCTTTTATGGGGTCCTGCTCTGAAGTTTTTCACTGAGTAACAAGAACAAGAATCCCGGTTTTTAAGCCATAAAACCTGAGGTTCCAAGTTAACATAGATGCTAAGTGCTAGAGAGTTTAAAAAACCCAAAGGCTGCTAGATAATGTAGGTGTCAAGGTAAATCACAAAACTATAATTTTACTAATATGTTTCTATCATTGTATCTGGGAAAACACTATGAAAGTGCTGGTAACCAGCACAATGAACATGGAATTTCAGATATCATCTGGTCTGTAGCTTAACAGTTCTGCTCTCTCAGTAACTCTATTTACAGTGTTGCAAACTGTCCATTTACTGCAGTTACAGTTATGCACTTGAATTTCAAAGTTCAGTTTATTTTATGAAACTCCTTAAAGTTTGATCAAGTCTAGAAACATACCATCCTGGAATGGGGGAAAAAGAAAAGTATTCTTAAGATGAAGGTCATGTAATAGAGAACAAATAATTGGAAGATATGTAAGAAACACAAGACGAGTTATTAGCATTACAGAAGAAGGATTCTTTCTTTGAACTGAGTTGCTTTAAATTTTCCACAGCTCATATTCAAGAGTGAAAGAGTAAAGCTGGACATGGGAAAGCAGGAGTAAAGGTGTTGTTTTAATATTTGTGTTTGTTTCTTGCTACCTAAATCTGTTTTAATGGGCAATAAATTAATAAATAAATTATTTTCCCCCAAGTCAGTCATTGATAAGTGATGCCCCTGTCTTTATCTTAAATCACAATCTTTCTTACATTTTTTCTCCCCTGGTCCTAACTGAGTAGGGACAGTGAGCAGGCAGCGAAGTGGAAGTCTGGCCCTTAGCCAAGGTTAACCCAGTCAACCCAATTAAACATACAGTTTTCAACTTTTCTAACAATTCTGCTTGTGGAGACCATCTGGCTCATCACAATTCCTTCAAAAAACTTTTGAACAAATCTATCAGAGCATTAGAAATAAAACTCCAGGTTATTGCACAACTTCATTACAATTTTCCCTAGAGTATTTATTGGCGTACTAAACAAGTTGATTAATAAACTGCAGTTAGAGCTAGAAATAAAGAACCAAAGATTGATATAATAAATTTTTCCTCACTGTACCGTTCCTTAGAGAATTTCTTTTGTAGAGACAATGGAAAGCTAGGTTTATATATTGAGCTAATGAGGATTGATATCATGGTGAGAATTCACATGTGGTATTACTGCACGTACTTTTAATGCATTTCTCCTGCATACACAAATAAATGTTTTACTTTAGAGAAATACGTTCAGTGCTGTGCAGAAACTGCTTGAAGAGAAAGCTGAGTGAAAGAAGGCTTATGTTCTGCTTTGGTTTCTGAGCACAGACAATTCTTGAGAAAGAATTTTTCTGTGGGTATTGAACATTGAAGCTGATTTGAGATATCAGAGGAAAACTATTGTTTGTTTACTGTTTGATCACATAGGTTGAAAGTCGTGTTTGTTCATGTAAACAAAATAAGGTTATACTTGGAATCAATTATCAAAATTTAGGTCCAGCCTTTTAAAAAAGCAATTTATTATATGCAAATATCTATGACCAATAAGGTAAGAATTTACTTTTGGTTTAGAATGGGAAGTGAAGAAGAGAAATGGTATTTACATTTCTAGAGAAAATTCATTTATCTAGAAATAGAAGTAGTTGGATTTCTCTTTCTTTCGTACTTGGCATAGGAAAGCATGTTACATAAGATAGCACTAGGTATATCTGTTGCATGACACTGGCCAAGTCACCTTGCCTCTCTGTGCTCAACCATGTGGTGGGATAAAAGGCATTTTGACATTTATTTCCAAAAACACTTATATGAATTAGTTGCTGTTATTAGAAACTTACCTTTTATGTGAAAATTGAATTGTGTATTGATGACAGGTGATAATGAAATTAAAGAGCTATCTTGTTCTTGAACAGAATTCCTGTTTATTTACATTATTTAAACAAGGCAAGGGGACATACCTAGAAAAATCAATACATCAGGGAAAACTTTTCTTCAGCATGATGGAAATTATACTGTGTGATCAATTCTCCTTATCCAAGTCTCATGCTTAGGGATGAGATATCTGACTATTCAATTGTCCAGAGCAATTGCCTAGCAATGAACCAATAAATTAGCTGGTGAGTAAAAGATCAAAGGAAAACCATCAATTCCAGGCACTGGGATGCCTCATGCACACATTGCAGTGGTGTCCTTCAGCTGTTGATTATGGGCTCTGGGGACAGTTCCATTCAGCCCATCACCTTTACAGCTACTGCTTCACACAAACTGGATACAGGGGGAGTTAGTGACAGGACACAAGGCCTGGAAGCTGCTGATCACATTTTACACACACAATCACAGCTGAAGTGTAATCACAAGCTAGCACACGAGGGAAATTGCTACATGAGAATCTGGTGACACAGCTGTAGCAGCTCCAAGTAGTAGCAAGCATTCGGATGACAAAGGTTTCACCAAAGTTCCAAAGACTTCTTTAGGTCCTCCTAAAACATTTATCCCACTGCTTAGATCATCCTGATTTAATTAATGCTATTGGTTCTTAGACCTTATGAAAACGAGAGACTGAATACAGAATTCTGCGTGAACTGTGTAAGTATACAGGTATCCTTCTCTGGGGCCCAGCTGCAGCGCTTTGATTTCTAAAATATTGCTGCATTCTTGTCTGTTAAAAGTAGATGTAGAGGCTAATGTCAAACTGGGTGGTTCCCTGATGGGAGTTGTAACTGTAGTTTCAGTAACTGATTAGGAAACAGCTCAAGGAAGTTAGAGTAATTTAAAATGTAATTTAAATTATTCTTGTCCACAGGGTAGGTCTCTAAAAGAAACAATTTAATCTGTACCAGTTAGTCCTGCTTATTTACCTAGAAGAGACTCATGCTTCATTTCCTGCAGGTCTGGTTCAGTAATATGCTGGAAATAGTCTAGTATGAGAAACACCACTCCTTTGGTGATGACTTTTGAAGAAAGTCTTACTGTGGAAAATCTATTCTGTCAGATATAAACATTTCCACTCTGGGTGACTTTTCTTGGTAGCAGAGACATGTTATTATCCAACAAAAATATTTTTTAATATTTATCAATATAAAGCAATGCGCAGAAAAGTCATTACGTTTCACAATTTTAAATGCTTGTTGAAGTAAGAGACTAATTTTCTCAGCCTCTAATATTAACAGCTTCTGCAATCAAGTGAAG
Organism: Ibycter americanus; assembly: GCA_035590275.1. NCBI lineage: Eukaryota > Metazoa > Chordata > Aves > Falconiformes > Falconidae > Ibycter > Ibycter americanus. Next base: position 57,964,956 of record JAVJGI010000063.1, read on the forward strand.
GAAATCCATTTGTGATCATTAGTTCCACTAATCACTGTTAATATTTGGGGAATGCTGAATGTGTTTAAAATATGAGATGCATACTGAAGTTATTGATACTATTTTTCAAATGGAAATTAGGAAGCCTGTATAATTGTGCTCCTGGGCAATGTCCAAAAATGGCTTTTAGATAAATCTCTACTTGAAATGTCCAAGGAATGGAAAGAAAATCTATTGTCCAAATTGCTACTTACAATTGCTACTGCTGAGCATGGGACTTTTGCTAATGCTGCAGCTTCTCAATGCAAGATCTTCAGAAAGAGATCAAGTCTATATTTTTCTGACTAAGAATAGTGTGACGTTATGGTTTGTGTTTCCAGTTGATTGCCTCTCTCATTTTTCCAAAATGTAATATTCACAGATGCCTTTCAAATACTGAAGAAACATTGCAAAGAAATCTGCAACTGTAACCACATTTGCAATTCCTTAAATTAGACTCTTTTTTCTCATCCTTCTCCAGTTCCCTTAACCCACAAAAGTCCTTTCTTCTGATATAAATGAAAATAACATATTTATTTCCAAAGTGCTAAGTTGATTTGATCAGATAACGATCTGGTCCTTAAACGTGTACGACTGAAGACTTGACAAGCATCCAGGTCACGCTGAGGACAGTAGATTTCCGAAGTGAGGACTGTCACTGTGGCAGGTTTACATACATTGCCAGCAAAATAGGGCTGTGGCTTCTCCCTGGGGTTTCTAAGGAATAACAATCAAAAGCCAATGTTCAGAATGTATCTAAGGTGACATTTAAAAGTTTCATCCAAGCTCCTATCATGCTTGTAATTATCCACAGATACCAAGGGTAAGTTTTTCAGTTTTTCCACTACAGAACACTTCAGAGTGAAAGAAAAAATTGCCTCTGCTTACCTTAGAGCTGAGAAAGATTCACAGCAAAGCAAAAACCTCATGGCTATTATATCCAGGTGACTTCCAGTATTTTTTCTCCACTTATTTACACCAAATTATAACTCCAGACACCCACAAAATCACCAGTCCCTCACATTTTCCTCACTGTCCCTTCCACCCCCAAGGTTTACTTGTCACCATTTTTTATCTGACAGAATGGGTTTGGTTTTTTTTCAACTCTTGTGTAAAACTTCAGCAAAGTGATTCTGTTAATTATTTGAAATTAAGTCTAGCAATTATGAAGATGCCTAAGGAGGTCAAAGCTTTTACTACTCTGATTTTACTGAGGACTAATGGTACATCTAGGAAACTGAATTGGATATTTAAGCACTTGCAGTACGCAACGCTGATTTTAAGGAGGAATGTTACACAGACCTTTTAAATAACAAAAATATATGAAGCTACAAATCTGTCTACTGCACATTTACTTGAAACAGGTACAAGTAGTTCTCTTAGCCTTAGAACTGAATTTGCAGAATATACTTTCCAGAGTATAGAAATACAAAATATCAAATTTGCAGGTTATAGACATTCTGGAAGCAAAGATTCACCAGATTTTGAGTTAACCTTGGCTTATATTTCAGTGAATGAGACTTCTGAAAATGGAAAAAAAGCAAGTTTTCTCTAGAAGCATGTTCAAGTTAAGATAATACAAATACTGCATAAGTGTTTGAACAAACATGATATGCCTACTAGCTTGAAAAAAACCATTCAGACAGCTGATAAATGTTACCTGCTTCTGGGTTTTTTATCCTCCCTTAGTGTTTTGCTCACGTGAGTACAAAGTGCCTTCTCAGAAACGGTAAGATTGCTGCCTGGTACGAACATTTACTGCGGAGAAGAAACAAGCAGTGAGTCCATATGTGTAAAGGTTTAAATTGCAACAGATGTTTAATAACATTCGCAGCATTAGTGCTTTCGTAATGTCTGACTGTCCGCATGTTGCTATGTTCCTGTAATGCTTGACAATGTGCTGCCATTTTACAAAAAAAAAAAAAAAAAAAAAAAATAAAGAAATCACAAGCGTTTTTAATGTAAGATGCGGTAAGTTTGCAGTTTATAGGCACACTGCAGTGCCTGCCCAAGGCCTGCAAAAACTGTGGGCTTTGTTTCTGAATTATTTAAGGATATACATTCTTTTAGTCATATTTAAAAATAGTAATGACTTTGAACGAATGATCTCCAGAACCGTGAATTTACATCTCAGATTTAAAAGCGTTTTCACATACTTTTATATTTAGGAGGAGGGAGGCATATTTTACCCTGTAATGCTGGTGCAAGAAAATTTAAGTGGTGTGGAGAATCATGTGCGCCTTTGAATTGTAATAAATTTCACTTTAGTGATTGCAGGATTGTAAGGTATTTTCTGTTAATTGGAACAGAAAAATATATGACATGTTGCTGACATTTTCTGATACACTCCTTTGCATGGAATGTGACATAAATTATATTCTGGATTATTATCTGGGATTCAGAGAAGTTTTCTCATTGCTTTATTTCAGCCTTTTTTATTACAAAATAATTGAAACTCAAATCAATTGTTCAAGTTCACAACTAAGAAAGTTTTGTCAGTACCCAAAAGTTCACCAAAATGGACTCTTATGTTGTTTTAAAAAACTCTACGAACATAAGGATTAAAATCTTCACTAACCTGCAGAGATTTCTTTCATACTTAATGGGAATAGATAATCAAATAAATCAAATAATATGATTTGCATAACAAAATACAGTGTTATAATAATGTTTAAGATTAATTTTTTTACAAATTCATCTTTTCTTGAGCTTGAACTTTCCCCCTTTCAATAGGTTGCAAAACACATTCTTTGACTTCAGTGAAAATAAAAAATTGTAGTTACTATTTAATATTTAGATAGCAGTTTGAATCTCTTGGGCCTTAATAGCTGGGCAATCACACTTTCCTGATTCAGATTCTTCCTGATAAACAGGATTTGGCAGGCAAATTGCCTACCATTCTGAAGTGGAAAAGTCTTGCTCATGGTTCAGAACAGTAGCTTGAACACTGGTTTAGATTTTGCATATGAAAAGATATACATTAGATGTGGGTAGAGAGCAGCAGCAAAACTGCTGCTCCTTCATTATTAGAATGAAAGTTGATAAACTACTTCATTGTGTATTGTTTTGCTGATCAGTTAGAGGAATTAATTCTTCAGAAGCCATTAAATACTTGCAAATATAGGGAGATAGTGTCAGTTCAGAGTGATTAAGTCTCATAATTGCATGAAAGCTCAGCATCACTTTCCCAGCAGGTACCTAGTTAAGATACAGCTTGATGTTGTTTGAAGTCTCCTAAAGCGTGAGGAAATAAAGTAGTAGCAAATAATAAAATAGCATTAGAAGTACATACTCTTGCAGTGGCACACAGCACAAATTACAATTACTTTTCACTGAACAGCTTCAAGGAAGTAATTATTAGAATACCAGCAGTAAAACCACTACTCAGTCAGAGTAGTTTCTTAATGCCAATGGCTATTTTGTGTTGTTGGAAAAAAGATAGTGCAAGAGGAAAATGTGCAGAGGTAGAGTAATACAAGTATATGTAAAAAAGAACATTTCCCAAACATTCTGCCCTTGACTTTGGCTTTCTCATGACCCACCCTTTTGTCAGCACATCAATTTTCAGTCCCTTCACCGTCACCTATTTCATGTGAAGTTTCCTACAGAGTCAAGCAAATAGAATTTCATACTCATTAATACAATACCATTTTACTTAAAGAAGGATTAGTCTGCTATGGGATTCTGGGTTTTGTTCAGTCTGTTTCTGCTGCTGTTAGATGAAGTGTTGCTTCAGTCCTCGCTCAGGTTCAGAGAAAAGGGCTCTCTGTCTGGCTGCTCATTCAGCCTAGCTGACAAGCCTGGAAGTGTCTGTTTGACCTCAGTGTTCTTGTTTGCTCACATTAACAGATCATCTTCTTTACAGTGAAGACACAGGTTTGTCACTTAATTGTTGATAATCATCCAGTGTCCTCCCACAGTTTCCTCCCACCAGTTGACTAGAACAGGAAAGCTCTCTCACCCATCTCACCTTGATGCAATGGGAATCCACATCAAAGTTTCCACCAGGCAGCTTTCTGATCACATTTACAGAAAGGCAAGTAAGATACCAGAACAAATTAACAACTGATATAAATAGGTAGATTCCAGCATCTTCAGACCAGTTTGAAGGGATTGTTTTAATCAGAATGGCTGAATTCTGAACAGTACAGCAGTCTGCTTACTTACCTTGTCATAAGGGTAGCAGCGTTGCTGTACCTGTGATCAAGCAAGTTAATACTGTAAGTCAGAAAAGGGATGTGGAAAAGATAATATATTTTATTAGTCTGGAATATATAATTTTGGAAAACAAACATAGTTTGGGGAAGACAAGCCCTCTTTAGGGAGTTTTGCAAGGACCTATAGGAGGTTTATGCATCCAGAAGTGTCCGATGTTTCTCATTTTTGTTAGCTGGTTTGATAAAATGTATTCTTCTCTTTACAGACCCAGACTCTTTAAAGGGTACAGATGCTGTACTCCTTGTGACGGCAGTATTATCGCCACAGCTCATCACTGGTGGCTCTACAGCTTTTTTTTGCTGATGGGGAGCTCAACAGAAAATTTTGTGGCAGATGCATGTATTCATATTTGTGTCTATTATGCAACAAGGGTTTAAGGGAAGAATATACAAAACAAGAACCATATGGGTTATTCATCATCAGAGTAAACAGTAACAAGATAATTTATAGCTGCTATCAATTAGAAAACAAAACAAAACAAACCCCACCAGCCATTATTTTGTAAAGGACCTTCTAACAGTCTCCTGCAGACCTTGTTTCATGCTCAGTCTGAGCATGAAAACACCACATGTTGTTTTCCACATGTTTAGGAAGACCCAGCAAAATCCCCACTGAGGGGTACTGAGCAAGTGCATGTGTGCACAATAACCCTGTGAGGAATTGAAGAGTCAGTTTAAAAATAAGAATCACACTTGTTACATAGTATTTCTTTATTACCTGCTACTTCCATTGCATTGTATCCACTGCTGGTCACTGAGCTCAGAATCACAAGGAAAGATTAAGGGAGTTCCAGTGTGGGTGAACTCCCCTCTCCAGAGCAGGAGGTGCCCCTGCCATGAGGGCAGGTGCCTGTGTTCACACACCAAAACAAAACAAGTGCTGGAGAGCAACATCTTCACTATGAAGGTGGTGAGGCACTGGCACAGGTTGCCCAGAGAAGCTGTGGATGCCCCATCCCTAGAAGTGCTCAAGGCCAGGCTGGATGGGGCTCTGAGAAACTCAGTCTAGTGGAAGGCGTCCCTGCCCATGGCAGGGGGGGTGGAACTGGATGATCTTTAAGGCCCCTTCCAACCCAAACCATTCTGTGATTCTGTGACTCTGTGATGTGCTGTGGCAGAAGAGCAGGGCACTCCTGGACTCCTGTTAACCTGGTTCCCCTGAGATCAGATGAGCTTGGATCACTTAAACGCCTTGCCCGTAAGATTTAAGAATATTGACATATTGTGATGAATTTATGGTACTTCCTGGAAAAAGAATTCTGTGGTGCTGTAGAAAGATTAAACAGATGTATGGGAAAGAAAAGCAGTTTCATTTTCACCAGTAATAGTGAGATCTGTACTGCTGTCATGTACTTTATAAATCAAGAAAGTCCGGTTGTCCTCATATGAAATGTTACTTTTAGAGTGACTACTGTCCCTTTCAAAAAACTGAAGTGAAGACTCTACAAAGGACCTCAAAGAAATCCCTGGAAAGAACAGATAAGACCCAATCAACCTTTATTTCAGCTCAAATTCTTTCTGCTTCAAAGGCTTATGGATAGATGTATGCAGAAGTATTAGAGACTTTGCAAGTATACAAGGAACAGTAGGCAAGATATTTATTTGATTCAGTATCACATAAATAGCCTGTGAATGAGAAGGGGCAGTGTTTTGTGCTTCCATATTCAGGAATGGGATATTGATTGGTCTTTACATTCTCAGGATAATGAAATTTGTTATTCCCTCCCTCACTTTTATATTGGCAGTGGCACTTCACTAGGAGTGATTGCGGCCCGAAAATCAGAAGGATAATTTCAAGAGGAGCAGGAATAAACTCAAGGCTGAAATTCCCAAACCTGCATGTTAAATTAGAAAGTCAGTGTGGGTATGGAGAAGTGATTAAACAAGATTTTTTTTTTAAAAAAAAAACCACCTAGTGGTATATTTTTAGACTGCTGGTTCAGTTTTATTGACTTTATTTTCTTTGTAAATGAAATAAGGAAAAACATCACTGTATAACAAATCAGTTCCAGAAAAGAAAGTCAAGAAAACTATACACAAGAATGCTTCCCTCACAGCGGGGACTGCATGGGCTGCTGCTATAGTTTAGCTCCTTTGACTAAAGGGCTAGCTGTCTCTTGTTATTTTTCTGCTGCTGTTGCCGTTTCTCAAATTAGGCTGACAGCTCAGTTTCCACAGTCTACAACTTTTCATGCTGAGAAGCTCAGTAAAATGGTCCAAAATTGTACTGCCCGTGCAATGGGTCAATAGTTATCTGTAAGTATTTGATCTTAAAAACAGGAACAAAATGGAATGTCAGCTCTACTTCCACACCCCAGAAAAGTCACTGATGACAAGTAAACAGAAAGACAACCACAGAAGAGTCTACAAAGACCTGTGAAAATAATTTTTGCCATTTAATCACCTGTAATAACAAAGCAAGACTTCTGGCAGTAACAGAAAAAAATGACCTTAAAACACTTTAATGAACTGCTCTCTGTTTTCCCCTTTGAAACCCTGCTCTGTGGCTTGGAGATCCCTAACAGGAGGGAAAGGTACATCATTCCCTGTGATTTCTACTATTGCCTCTGAAAGAATCAACCAAAGAACTGTGTTATCATGAGCATTGATCTGCCGTTCTCATTTTCAAAGACAGACTTTCAGTGATATCTCCGTGGCCGGTGTACAGTACTCAGTAGTGTACAGTACCACATAAATTGGTAGCCTGTAAATAGCTCATAGACACTTTTCAAAACTTGACAACTATTAGGCAGCTTAATGTAATGCCCATCATGCTGACGTGGTGATTGTCATTCTCACTCTTGCTGTTCCCATTTGCCTCTTATCTTACACTCAAGGTTGAAAACACGATCTGGAAGGAACCACTGTTGATTATGTAGTTGTGCAGTATCTGGCACACCTTGTATTGTATGATTGTGACAGACGATGACACCAAGTGATTTGTCCTCCACATTGATAATGAGGTGATGAATTTTCAAGTGTTGGTCTTTCTTAAAACCCCTAGAGATGCTGTCTTAAGATCTCTGTCATATTCTAGATAGTATGTAACCTAGGTGCTACATTAACACTTGCTGAATGGCTTTACAGCTGCTTGGTGGCAACCACAACGTTGCTTTAAACAAGCCATCATTCTTGACTGTTCTCTCAGGTACCTGGTGGACAAGCAGGGGATACTGCTATGGTCTTTTAAAGCATTTGTTCTGTTCTCTCCTGTCACCTAGCTAACTCAAGTTCATCTCAGTCTTGCTTGGACCACCTTTACTGCACAGAAACCAACATTAATTTCCAGATATTTTGAATCAGTGTAATCTGAAAATAATTCGGATGAAGCCAGATGGTTGAGGTTGTGCTGACATTGGCCCTCTACTTCCCTCTTCTGTTTAAATATGGGAATCTCAGTTTTGTTGAGTTTCATGTGGATTTGTTGTTCCTTTTTTCCAGTGTAGTCTTCCAATGAATAAGTCGTTTGCAGAATGATGTGTAAATGTCTTATTTGCCCTCAGAGGTGACATTGAATAAAACACGGTGTGTAACATATTTCAGGCAGATGTGTTGCATTACAGTGTTACTTTTCAGTGTGACAAGAATTTCAAGATGAGACAATTCAATATAAGCTACAACGAAGTATTCCTCTTAACAGATAACTTATGAAGCTATGATTTTGTTCTGCTCTGCACTGGTGAAAAGTAAACATAAAAAATATGGGCTCAAATTTCTGTCTTGGATATTCAAATAATGCATAAGATTCTCCTTAGTTCTATGCTATATTAATTTAAGCTTGCATTTGAACTGAAGGGGTAATTATGGAAGGATAGACACTTGGGCTTGACTCCAGAATAAAGCAGCTGGCTCCTGGGATTTTCAGAGCTGCAGCTGATTCCCTGATTTAGGGAATCTGCTTTTTTTCCTCCCAGAATTGTTCCTTCCCATATAGCCACACAGCAGACTGAACAGGCGTGCAGATACGCTTTCCCTCCTGCCCCACTCCAAAAAGAAGCAGAAGCTTTTTTCAGGAGAAAAAACCACCGCATATTTAGTTATAGTAAAATAAAATCCAAAGATGCTGCCAGAATGAGTTTATAACTTGATATTATGCGACAACTGAGTTTCATGTATGGGTTGACTACTAGTGAATATAATGTCAGGTCAGATGATGATATAATGCCACAGAGTGAAGGTCATGAGTTATTAATATTATTTCTATTGCAACTTCTTTGCTTCATGTTAATTCTACCTATGATGAAGTCCAACCATTTTTATTCATTGAGCAAAAATTACATAAAGGTTGAACAATATAGTTGAAGTGGATTTCAAACTTGCTAAACAGAATAATTTTGATAAATGCACTAGGAATGTTCACAAAATCAGTTATTTCCACCTGGAAGATTTAGATATCGTTCAATCAACAGTTTACAGTGGAAAGATTGAAAAATCTTTATATGAAGTATTTTAATCAGCTGCACTACAGAACTTGTGTCAAAACCTATAAACTGATTTCCTATATAATTTAGTACATCTTCTTAGTGATCAAAACATGTTATAATCACCTTCCAGTTTTGCTGTTGATTACCAGCTGAACTCCAGTACTATTAAGAATGTTCAGCTATTTCTGTCATCTTTAGGATCAATTAGTTGTCAGGAACGATGACAGTGGTTTCATTGCTTACTTGCTTAGCGCATAGCCTGAAGAGCATAGAGAAAGGGTAAGAACATAGTAATTGCGACTAACAGCTCCCCAGAAAATTCTCCTGCATTTCTCCAGCATTTTACAGCTCAGACACTCCAAAGTCAGAAGTGGATCCTTTATATTTAGTAGTCCTTAAAATTATTTTTTCTTCCATGAATGCAACCTTTGGCTTTTTAGCCTTTTGTAAACTTTTAGCATCCCCAGTTGCTTGTGACAACTTAATTACATATTGTATGAAGAATCACTTCCTTTCATTTGCTTGGAGTGTTCCCATAGTTTCACTCAAAGACCCCTGGTGCACTCTTTTTGTAAATGTCATATACCTTATTAAGTTGGCAGTGAGCAATACATTGATAAGGGAAGGGGAATTGGGAATTTTCCCTGGTTATATATGAAATCAAAACTGACCCAGGTTGTCAAAGTAAGGGACTCCCAGGCTATTAGTTGGGATCTGTAAAAACGAATTAGTCTTTACATCTTGAACAAAAAGTTCTCCTTCAGACCTACGTAAATGGACTTGAAATTCACTTTGGTAATCAATGAAGTGACACCTCTGAAAAATCAGTGAAGACAGAGGCTAAACAGGCAGGGAGACTAACAGGAAGGGTTCAGACAAGACCATGGTGTCAACATCTTCCGGTATTGCAGGCCAGCACTAGCAGAATATGCTAGTCCCTGCTCAACAGGTGTAAAAATCTCTTCCTGTTTCAGAAAACTTAATGCAAACAAAAAATTCATACGGAGCAGCAGGGACTTATGGAGCAGAGAAAAGATCTGGGAACATTTTTTCTTTAGAGGAACAAAGAGTGAGCTGTGAGAAAACAATATAAAATTACAAAATCCTCACAAACCATGTTGGGCATTTTTGTCTATAATATATAGAAAGCCTAGAAACTAGCAGCAGTATTAGCTTTAAGGGACTGAGACAGTATCTTTGCTAAACTTCTTATATCAGTCATGCCTGATAAGTAAATGCAACACGTTCACTAATTTAGAAATTCCATCTTTTTAATCTCTTACCTTCTTTTACAGTCTCGTGCATTTCTTTCCTCTCCCATTGTTTCTGTGCTATATATGGTTCATTACAATTTTTTCATTCTTTCCTTTTCATTTTCCCTTCTTTGTACTTAACGATGTATTTTTTTCCCTTGTCCTTTTCAGCATTCATCTTTGACTCATACTTACATTTCCTTTTGTTCTTTTTACCTCCTTTTTCCCCCAGCCAGTTGCTGTTACCAGTTTCATGTCTCTAATAATGAACATATATATAGTACTTTATAATATTGAAAACATCCATCTTCTTGCCTGGAAGAGTGGAAAAATTCAATCAATCCACAGAAATGACAGGGGTCAGAACTGCATGCACTGGAGATGTGTGCTGCCAATCCAGTCATTACTGATTTCTTTGCCGTATCTGCAGAGATGTCCCTCCTTGTAGCCAGAGATACTACCAGCTTTTGAGAAAAGTAGTTGGCTGATACGCAGACAGCTGCCTAAGAGCTGAGAGGAGGCTTGTCCCGAGCCCTGTTAATGGCAATTGAGTGGCCCAATACTCTTCATTGTCCTTCATTTTCCTCATATTTTGAAGAAACCAGCCACATGACAACCTGATATGGGTGACCACAGAAATTCAAGACCTATGAAAAGTCTCTGAATCTGGAAAAACATTCATCACTATTCGTCTGTTAGACCTACAGTCAGTTTTCATTAGCAAGGGCATTACATAGGTAAAGAACATTCACTGGACACTTAAAAAAAAAAAAAAAAAAAAAAGAAAATGATGTTGAGAATCTGTAGTCCTCTGCTTCCTAAAGAAACACTTTACTGATCTATAGCAAGTTCTGAATCAAAGTAAACTTCTTTAATACTTTAATAGGTGGTGAACAGGGTTTGGCGCTTTCCTTAGCAATGCTTAGTAGTGCAGTGGGGAAAGTGTTCAGGCAAATACAATCCATTTTATTAAAATTAAAGATTAAAATATTCAGTAAAAAGCATGTTTTAGTCAGTATGAGTTTAAAGTGTTTATAGCGTAATGTGTTTGCACTGCAGTGTAGCTATATACATCAGTAACCTCCAGTATCTCTAGCCCATGAGGATGCTAGAAAATTTTGTTAATGCAGTCAGTGTTTTCTGAAGAAGTCTTGGGGTGCAGACTTTTACCCTAATTACTTGTTGTTTTCAATGGAGAAAAATGTGAGTTTTCAGAGCTGCTTTAGGATAACATGGGTAACACCTTTGATGGGGAACAGGAAACTAAATTAGGAAGTTTGCACTGGAAGTATCTACATTTGATCAAATGAGTCTCACATAAAATGTCTGCACAACCGGGAAGCAGTGGTCGTTTGTATTTGACATCATATCATCTTACCTGTCATTTTGTTGTCAGTTTTTAAGTGTTATCGGTACACTTCACTGTCAATTTAAGATTGATTAGCCCAAATAATTTAATATCAGCAGCAAAAATTATCACTCCACTATTCCCAAATACTTTGTGAATATGTTGAGCTACACAGAAGACATTGTTCCTTTGAACTCCCGAGGCAATTCCTCAGAGTACGAGAACTTAAACACAACTTCCACAGCTGGTATAACTGAAATTGTCAGGGCAGCTTGCTATCTGAGGGCTTTGGTCACAAGGACAGTCTTTCAGATTTTGGAGGATCTATACTACCCATTACACAAAGGTAATTATATTTAAAAAGCATAAGTCTTTCCCTACAGTCAGTGCTTAAATGAATAATAAATGTCACGTTAATCTTCACAAACTAGTTCCTCAGATGTAACATTAAGAAACAGTCCTTGAAGTATACCTTTGGGGAAGGCTAGCTGAATTTCTATTAATAGATAGGCAGTTATTAATAATGTACATGCTGCTGTGTATTATTCAACGTTTCATAAATGGCATTACAGCTTTTAGGCTATTTTGCTATTGTAAAGGATAGTAGTAAACCATTGGCTTTCACTCCGGAACTTCTCATATAGAATGTTTCCTTTTTAATTTAAGTCAGATCAACTAACATTTAAATGTCAACAAACATGGCTGTAATTAACAATTGTGGTTAAATTATTATTGAAGAAGTTATCAGACAATTCATCATCTCCTGTCCGCTGTGATTCATCCAGGTGTGTAAGCGTGAAGATAGCTTATCTGCATTTGGACTAGTGTCCAAAATTAATGGTGAAAAACCAAAACTATCTTTATGTGCTCCTCAACAGACAAGACCCAAACCCCAAACACACAGGAATTCTGTAACACCTTTATGCACCATGGTCTGGCTTTGACATGAGCGCATGCTGACTGAGCTGTAGAATTACCGTGGGGTAAGCTGGCACTGAATTTGCATTTTGGTGGATTGAGTGCGAATGAGTTAAAGGTGAAAGAACAGCAGTGGCTTCAAGGAAAGTGCCACTTACACTGCGGCAAATCATCTCATTCTACATTGCTGTATAAACTCCAAGACTTTCATTTACCCCTTCATAGTTCTCCATGAAGACTGCTCGGGCCCTGTGTGACTGAAGTGAAGTTCCCATCTTATGAAGACGTTATACAAGAGATTTTATAAAAAGTGAAAATCAGCTTTTGCTTGAAAGAGTATCTAAAAATTTAGGACTGTATCACAAATGAGCATCACAAACCACTCTGTCCCAACCCTACTCTATCTAATCTGGTTTTTGCCAAGTCTATTCAATACATACAGGTTCTTTGTACCTAACAGTTCAAGCACAGATCAGACACTTAACAGCGATCAAATGAAGAAATATTTTGGCATGCTATTCCATAGTGTTATGACCTTGAAAAGAAAAATCTTTGAGAATACCATCTTTTCCAAAAGTCTTTTGCAGCCAGCCCACATAACCTAAGCAAAGGTACGGTTTTCCTTTGTGGTTCATGGAGCAGGTCCCTTCATACCATCACAAGGCTAAGGTAAATTGCCTCCTTCATAGTATTTCTGCTATATGACTGTCTGGGAACATTGTTATCACAGTGTATTCTGCCTAAATCTTAGCTGCCAATGAGAGTTTAGGTGAGTTAGTTAAGCACGATAATGTTAACATTCCCTACTACAGTGAGGAAGAAAAGCTACATGCACTATTGCTGAAAGTCTTTAAAGACTCTTTTTAGAATATAAATTGCATTATTTCTTAGCTCAAGTTCTATATTCCTAACTTGTAAAGTTGTGCAGAACTGTAAACCATTATTTACATTTTTACACCTACATATTCTACATTTTCAATATTTTCATGTCAGCATTTTCAGGGTTCTCGGTGCTATTCAGGTCTGCATTCAAGATATATGAAACAGTATAATTAATTATTGCACCTTTATATCTACTTCAAGAGGCTACAAAATGACAGGAAGTCTTGGATTCCATTGTAGATTTAGAAATGAGCCTACTATTCTACTCCTGCCTACAGAAATCCTGGGCTTAATTCAAACAAGAACACATTAAGTGTAAGGTTTCAAGCAATGAATAGGCTAATATCATTATGTGGTTAAAACAAGGCCCATAATATACTACAGAGCCTGTCAAATTAGTATAATGAAAAACTATTCAAATATGTATGCTTTATCATACATCAAGTCATATTTTCATCATCAAGTAGATAAAATACAAAAACGAGACTAGCCAAGTAGTAAAAACCTTTGATGACTTCATATATATTCAACCTGACACAGACATATCACAGTGTAGCTATCATTCTCCATAGTACTTATAGGGATCTCCAAATGATCACTATGTAAGATACTTCCACCTTTTCTATATTGTTGTAAGCTATCAAGAATCTGAGTTACTAAAAAGCTATGAAAATCTTCAAAAGCTCTTCTTAGGTTCAAATGCAGCAAAGCATTCAAGCATACACTCAATTTTGAAAGGTTGCTCCACACTCACATGTTTTGGCAATTAGTGTTGGAATCGCTCACATGGTTAAAACCACTATATATTCTGAGTGCCTTATTGAATTAGAGGTTTTATTTCAAATACCTTTTACATTTTTTCATTTTTTAAACTTAAATTACTTCTAAACCTGCAGTTCTTGTATTTACTTTCTAGAATGTATCACCATTATTAGAGTAAGCAGATCAGAAATAAGTTCTTAAAGGTGATGATATGTTAATATCAGCTCCAATGAAAAGCAATCCAGTGACAATAACTGGTCAGACTATGCAAGTGTCTACTTTTTACCCTAACAGTAGGAAGACTGCTGATTTTCCTGTTATTAAAATTTTAAATAATATATTAATTATATGCTAATGCAATGAAAAGAAATCTGAGGTTTTATCAGGTTTTTTGTAGGGGATGATTAGTCTTTTGCAATTTCTGGAGTAAATTTTTTTTACAGTCTTGCATTCCAAAGTGTCTAGTATCTCTTCTCAGTATTGTATGCTCCATTACACCCAAATATTGTCTCTCTACCATATCTACCAATGAAGTCTATGGTTTTAATCACTCCTTGTGGCTTGTATAAGTTTACTAACCATAAACTTCCTGCCCAAATGACAGCATCCCTTGGATTAAAAAGGAAAAATGCATTCATTGCATATGAAAGACCAAAAGCTATGGAAAAAAGGTACTGAGACTCACAGTTTGATCAGCAGCCTGGGGGTTTTGCCACTCTTACATGTTACAAAGTTGCTCAAATTAGGTTAAAGATGCCTTTCAAAACTGATAGAACTTATTGGTACCCACAGCTGTTTTTAATTATTAGCTCACCATTATTAATCTCTGTAATTTAAGACAGCACCTTCAGAAGTCTGTTTGCTTTGTAGTACACTGTGTAGTACACTGGGACACAGCATGCTAAAGCAAAGGTAATGCTCGGATTTGGCACATGCATTGCAAGCTACTGATGTGTTCTCAGGGTCTGCTTTGCTTTACATCAGATATGGTGGTACTGCCCTGACAAGGAAGTGCTGCTTATTGTTCTGGTTTGTCCACCTACTGTTCTAAGCCTTTAAAAACATGTTTCTCACAGAAAGGCACCTCCAGTGGGCCTGGTTCAGAGATCTTTGGAATATGATTATTTTGATCTCTACTCTTCTGGTATTTATAAGTAGTTTTATCCTGAGAAAAATCTCATAAACCTGCAAGGAAATATCGTTACTAAGAATACCTGTTTGGAACGTGACCATCTTAAATGCCACAGGAAAAAAATGTAGTCATAGAAATACTTGGTTGCTTGTGTTTTGAATGAAGTCCTATTTCTAAGCAAAAATCTGTGACATAACGCCATGACCTCAGTGGTGCTTGGATTTCATCTTCAAAGTTTTAAGTACCTAAGTTATATTTGAAACTGGAACTTGGACATCAAAGTGATGCAGGTAGTGTTAAAATGGTGAGCTTCAAGGAACCGAAAAAAAAGTTTTAAGCAGTCTAATAGAACAAGTTCTTCCTTAAAAATAATAATCAAAAATGAATCAAAGACTACAAGCTATGTGTGAAAATGAACAGTTGCCTGCTGCTAGCAAAGAATAGCAAAAGACTATGTTATTATTTTTTTGTATCATCCGTTACTTAAAGCTCTGAACATCCCTTTAAGAAAATATTAACATCAAATTCTCTCTGGCAATTGTTGGAGTTGCAGTCATAGACATTGCTTGTCCATATTGAGTGGTTTTCCTTTCATGTGTGTCTGTCAGTGTCACTGGATGATTATTACACTTCTGCACTAAGCCATAAAAAAGCTATTATATGCTAATATTAATACTATGAACAAAAGTAAATTCCAGACTATATATCTACAAGGCAAATATTTATTTTAAAATACAGAAAAGTGGCATAAAACTGTTGAGCTGTCAGATGAGTCATCTTTACCAAGGTATTCACTGGAACCCGCAGTAGGCAAATCTCCCCCCCACAGGGTTTTCTCTGGCAAAATTTTACCTTTTTTGTTCATTTTAAAAATAGCTTATATGGGAAAGACTTCTTTGTAATTTTAATGGGACTATACTATGTATGAAAGTGGACGCAGTGGGTTATAAAGATCGATGCATTCTACAGCTTTGGTGGAAAGCTGAGGCAATGCTGACTCTGGGTTTTGAGCTATGAGCTACAAGAGGTTGTAATGTATCAGTGAATTCCCAATCCATTTGCCCCTGACTTTACACTCCAGTGGCTACACATGGTATAAAATACATTCTTTATTGAGACTGTAAATACATTTTTAAAGTTTTCTTCAGGGTTATGATTTCACAGGCAAAATCAGATGGTTCTTATCATTTCCAGAGAAGCCCTAAAACCCTCAGAATATCTGTAAAGAACCAATTAATAATCATAATAGAGGTAGTTGCAGCTAGGCTTCAGGGACCATGCACATAACATGTAAAATTGATAGTGTATGTGTGGGAAGAGGGTGTCTTAAAAATAAATATGGGCAATTGCATTAGGATGACTGAAAACTTCAGCCAGGACACCAGGGTCACTGGCAAGACTCCCTGTCTGAGAGAGCCCAGTGGAATGAGCACTGACAAGACAGGCAGGTGATGCATGTCTCCAGTTACATATGTTATGCAAGGGGCTTCCCGAGCAATTCTCCTGCTGTACAAAGCTTCTGATCCATGCACAGGTAGGAGACTGATGCAGGCTCTCTCGTACAAATTAACCAAGCAGCTGGTGTCCCAGAGCAGAAGGCAGATCAGGGTTTGGCTTCAAGGCATCCTGCTAGGGAGCATGTTCTTTCTAGGACATGGCATCTCTAAAATCAGGTGACTAGAAGCCCCTGTTGCATGACCCCCTGTGTGTATATCTCTCATTCAACTGGTTTCATATACAGTGTCAAGTCATTCCTGTTCCGAGAGGTGTGCCTTTATCTTCTTTTGCTGTGCTTTACTTGACCAGTCTTTGAATTCTCTTGCTTTTCAATGTTTTCTGCTGTTTTCAGCTTTCAAAGATTAATACATTAAGTAATAATGTGTTTCAGACTGTTATCTTACTTTATAGAAATGTATAGAGCAATTTCAAATGAAAATCCATAGCTCCCAGAGAATCATTAACAATTACTAAGCCTTTTCACATAGGGAGCAGTAAGGTCAGAGCAGATGAATTACTGACCTTATATGTGACTTGGGCTGAGCAAACTAACTATTTTTCCTAATATTATTCCAGCATTTGAAGTACACCTTGAGGTTCAGTTTTGTGGAAAACTATACTGCTTCTCGTAACTGCAACAGCCCTGAAAACCCTGTAATGCTAAAATCCTTTTCTAACCACTCAAGGAACAATAGTATAGACAAATCAACTGTTGACATAGAGAACTTTGTCAGAGCAATATTATTTTGCTGGTAGCTTGGCTTTTCATAAGCAAATACAGAAGAAGTAAGGCAACTGATTTATTAACTACCATTTGACTTGATCAGATTTGAGATGTGTATACACACAGAAATCCCATACATGTTCACACATACACAAGTCATTATTTACACTTTCAGCTAGTAACTGTTTCTTTCTCAAACAGATGTTTTCCATTTTCAAATAGTCACTGAAAAAAATCACCACATTTGAATTCTCTCTAATAGCTTAGAAGACCATCATGGTTTAACCCCAGCTGACAACTAAGCCCCACGCAGCTGCTCGCTCTCTCCCCCCGGTGGGATGGGGGAGAGAAATAGAAGAGTAGAAGTGAGAAAACTCGTGGGTTGAGATAAAGACAGTTTAATAGGTAAAGCAAAAGCCACACACACAAGCAAAGCAAACCAAGGAATTTATTCACTGTAGAGGGTTAATTAACATTGATTATATACAGCTGTGGGCTTGCTGCTGGGGTGGTGGGCTGGCTGATGTGGATAATGTACAGCTGTGGCTTGTTTGGGCTAAATAGCTAAATAGCACTGAGGAGCCTGGAAGAGAAAGAGTACTGGTGGAAGAGGAGCACTGGGTAGAGAGAGAGGAGACCGGATGAAGAAGAGCCCAGGGGTGTAGGAGAGGCCCTGGGAGAAGCTGAGAGAAAAAGGGGGCCTGAATGAGGAGAGGCTGGCTGGAGGAGAAGCCAGGAGCATAGATGCAGCAGAGGTAAGAAGCAGGGTGGACTGGCCTGAAGAGGATGAAGAAACAGCACGGACAGTAGATGAACTTTTGGAA